>CXYZ01014933.1:91028-104929 GCA_900006705.1 Sonneratia caseolaris | reverse complement strand
CCCCCCCCCCATTCCGCATGACTTGTTCCACAGACCACTCAATCTGTCTCCACGTCCTCCGTCTCTCTCTCCCCACACCAATGCAATCCCAGCGCCACCTCCCTCCCACCGATCGACACTTCTTCTCCACCCGACCCTCCTCCTCACCGACCACCACTACACCCAGTAAACACACCAGCCGCCGGAGCCGGCATCCCCAAAATCACAACTACTCGAAACCACAATAATGAGAGCTCCTCGAAGACGAGAGCTTATTGGAGATGGCCAAAGATGGACAGTAAATGTACCATTGAAAGGACGGGGCGGCAGTGATGGTGGCTAAAATGGGCGATGGCGTTGGTGTTCGAAATTAGGGGTTGTATACTTAATGGTTGGTTCATTTTAAAAAAATAATGAGTAATGAGGGGGCAAAATAGTAATTACATAACTTTAAAATTAAAAAATATTTTAGTGCCACGTCGGACACTTTCACGAGCAATATCGGACGGCATATGTCCACGTTGACAACACGTTGTCGGAATTGATCATATATATAAGTAAAATATTTATTTAAAAATATATATATGTCTTAACAATAAAAAAAATAATGAATATATAAAATTTTTACCGTTAAAAAATAAATAAATTCATGAAAAAGAATCTTATTCTGCATTTACATGGGGTTGCTTCCCGCATTCCCCCCTACCATCAAGAGAACAGTATACCTCTTTTCTCCACTAGCTTGATCCCATCATAAATGTAATTAATCAACGAACTAAAATTGAATAATTCAATGACCGGGTCCCCGGGGACTAGGTCCAGAAGCCAGCCGCTCGAACCAGCAGGACATGGTGTTCCTTGCACTCTCGTAAGCTGAAGAGAGGTGGTTCGTCCGGGCAAAGTCCTCCGGCAGGAGACGCGCCGCCTCTGCTCCACGGCCGCTCAGGACCATTGCTGAGATCACGAGAACGATCAAGAGAATGCCGAGCCTCCGGGAATCCATTCTGCCCACCTGAGCTTGATCCCTCGAAGTTTTAACGCAGGAGGAGGAGCTTGCTTGATGGAGTCTGCGTAGTTAGTTGCTCTTGTTGGTCGGAGTGATGCAAAGCTGGCTGGTTGATGAGGGGTAATTTATAGCCAGCGAGGATCGGGAGAGCGTTGACTCGGGCAGGAGTGTGAATGGGAGGGTCTGACCGTTTGAGTACTCGAGGGTTCCGTGTTGACTGAGGATTGATTTGCACGGAAACGAATTAGTCAGTTGCCGTCAGCGCCCCTGTTTTCTTGCTTCTTACGTTTGACTGAGTATCTATGTATTATTTCCGCAGATTTTCTCAAGTTTAAGGGATGATTTCTCGGGCCTTCTTTCGACCCATCTCCATTTCACAGCATTATGACGAATAAGGCATGTTAGCCATATAACAATTGTTAGCACTGATCAGGTTACGATTACAAGGACCCTGAGGCGTCTCTGGTCGATCCCTGCAAGCAAGGGGCAGCAGAAAACCAAACCCAGGAACGCGATTCCAAGTAACTCCGTCCAAGAACGTGAAGTTTGAATTGACTGAGTATCATCAGTTCAGGGTTCTTCACGTTGAATGGAATTTTTCGATCAGAGGGATCATTTCTTGGAAGGAACCAAAAATGCCTTCAATACATAAAAGTTGTAGACCGAACTCTGCTCCTCGTATTCCTTCTATTTCCTTGTACATATGTAGCGGCTCAACCAGATTTTCAAACTTGGGAGCTAATTATTCGTATTTTAGTGTACATATGTACTATACAATTAGGCTACTTCGTATCGTCCTACTTGTAATAGCTAAGCTAGCATGTCCCTAGTGCAGAGTCGGAGCACCAGTATGCATTACTTCTTTCAGGCTGCATATCGGTGGCTGGAGGTGGCAAGCATCCATTCTCTACCCAAAGGGCACCACGAACGATCCCCAATCTTCATGCAGAGTTTGTTCTCCGTCATTGCAGAGTACAGGCTCGGCTGTGCTGCCAGTATCCTGATCAAAGACAGGCTGTGAACGCCTTGGCTCCTGCGAACATCCATCTGAAACGGGAACAAAGAAAAGAGCATCCATTAGGACCGCTTGCTGAACCAGCTAGCTTTATGTCAAGAATGTCTGCTGTCAAAGATCAATTAAGACTCTCCTGGTGGGCTTTACTCCCAAGCATTCGACTTTTAAAAGCTATTTTTTGCGTAGTCAATACCTATATGTAGATGGTGAGCGAAGAGATGCTGAGGCTATCCTTGAATCTAAAACCTAAACCAGAAGAATGACCGTTAAGTCTTTAATTTTGTAAAAGAACAAGGAAATTATAAACACATGGCGGACCAAATCAGCAAATAATGGAGTCATGTTCTGAACAAGTTCCAGATAAATCTGTCTACAGAAAAAACTTCCATTAATTAAATATTGTACCAGTTCCACGATTTGATCGTGGATGGGGTCACCCAATCGTAGAAATGGTCATAAAAGACAGCAGGAATCACCGGGTGAGTCAGTATGTAAGCATACCCCTCCATAATATGATTCTCCGGGAAAGGCCAATGAGCCTGCAAAGATCAGTGGATCATGTTATGCTGCTGGCAGATTATCTGTCCGTTAAATGAAAGCATGCTCTTAACAGCCTTTGTTCTTTCCAAGTCAAGTCTTATTATCAGGTTGCTGCATCTTTTGGGCCATTTCAAATGCCTAAACTTAAACGCAGTGGCTCATTTCCCTCCAAGCTCTGCTAAGACAAAAGAGAAGGCAGCCATGATGGATTTGATATTGAAGGTGTTGCCCACCTCAACTGAAATTAAACGCATTATGGAAATATGTACTGAAAATTTTTTTTTTACAAGTCTCAATAATCGACATATTCCATTTGTACTTTTGAGACGTAGAGTGTTATATAGGCAGTTTGGCCTGGTTCCGGGCCAATTTAAAACTGGTCTAAAACTGTTTAACTCGATTATAATTTGATTTGTTAAGTATAATGGGTCACAATTCAAGAAAACATGAATCAACCTGAAACTATACCAAAACAAGTCGGTTCAAAGTTCAACCCGTTTAAATCATGACCTTAGATATCTTTTATTTTTTTAAAAAATTATTTAAAAGGAATATATATGACTTTTTATTTTTTAAAAAAAATTAAATTAAAAAAACAAAATTTAACCATTTATTTTTAAGATTTTTACAATA
Source organism: Sonneratia caseolaris (assembly GCA_900006705.1). Classification (NCBI taxonomy): domain Eukaryota; kingdom Viridiplantae; phylum Streptophyta; class Magnoliopsida; order Myrtales; family Lythraceae; genus Sonneratia; species Sonneratia caseolaris. The sequence continues at coordinate 101,756 of CXYZ01014933.1, read as the reverse complement.
GTTTCGAATTACTCACGATTCTAGGCTAATTTAGTAAAAAAGTGTGTTAGATCAATTTTGGTTCAATATACCTATTTTTTGAACTCAATCCTAACCGTCACTCAACGTATAACCGTCACTCAACGTAGAGCAGTTACGTACTAGTTTGAGAACAGTTTAGGCTTGTTATAGGCCAAATCAATCAATTTAACATCTATGAATAATCATACTGGCAGGCTTGGAATCAGCACCTGTGTGGAGCCTGAATCGTAATTATCAAGAAAAGTCACTGCCCTAGAAGGCCACCACCCCCGTCAAACCAGGTGGCTTACACCGTGCATCACGAGGACGCCATAACTGTCCTCTAACAGCCTCCTGCATTGCGCATAGAGAAGATAGGAGCCCGACTGCGTAAAACAAGAGACTAACTAGGAGCCATGAATTCCTGCTTGCTGGACTGTTTTCGGCAACAGATCTACCCTCACGATCCAAATTATACAATTGTGAAAGAAATGATGACTATGATCAACAAGAAATGATCATCGAACCAAAAAAAAAGTACTACGAAACACCTGAGGAATTCCTTTCATCGTAAAATCAAATGCAGCTGAAAGCTGCCCTGTTCCATCAATCCAATTGATGAGCTCGCTGTCTGTGGCTATCTGCAAGGTCAAATGGCAAGAACTCTGAACACCCAAATGGAAAAGTTTCCATCTATATTTCAGAAACCCAACAGAAAGTTAAGGTTTGGCATCTTCAATATACTCGTTCACATACTCCGCTAAATATCTGAATCAGAATGGCATGGTAACTGACGCTAAGGACAAGAATAAACCGGAAGAAGACAAAACACTAGATGGAAACAGGGAGATATTTTACCCCCTTGCAAAATCAGAGCGAAAATCTAGAAAGCCAACATTTCATAGCCACTGCATCCACGACATAAGGTCTCTCCGAACAAAATGTTGACTGTAATCAATGTTTGGTTACCCATTGTACCCATTGAAGTTGTCTCCGGTACTTCTGTTTCCCTGAAAAAACTTTGAAAAAAGCCCAAGATTAGTATGTCATTTAAGTTACTCGTTATTAAGATGGGAATCTAGTTGTTTAGAGAAACTGTAACTTCTGTTCTGTCCCATAAAAAAAAAAAGTGCCTAAATACATTTCTCCTGCGATTTAATTTCAGGGACATCGTGAAACCAGGATTACACAAAGCCGAAAAGAACTTATAATCTTCCCACAAGAAGAAAAAGCATCGATTGCAATTTTCAAGAAAAAGAGGACCTGAAAAATTGACAGTGTTTTAAAACTGAAAAAGTTGCCTTTGAGTTGATGAGAGTCACAGTCTCTTCCATGTAAAAGATGTCAGTGTTTCAGTCCTCAAAAATCTATCTTGATCAAGTAAAAGTTATTGATAGTTAATTACCCGTCTAACCGTACATGACGTGAATGCACGCTCATCCCATGACAAGGGAATTCCACCGTGTCCCTTGGATGTGCCAATACGGTGGTTGATGACTCTGTCAGCCATGGCTCGAACATTGTACTGCTTCATCTTATGAAGTAGCTGTTTCAGCAAATGCTCGGATCCATATGAAGAGTTTGAGGAATACAGGTCTTGCAGAAGATAACCTGAAAACATTCCACAACATTTCCAAGAGAAAAAAAATGGGCTACCAGGAGGTAGATAAAGCAAATTTAGAATCTGACATTGAAACTACCGCAAGATCTCTTCCTCAAAACATTCAGCAGAAAAAGAATGAGTTGCAGGTTGCAATCATACAGATGTAAAGCCAGATTTTGCAATAAGTGGAACTTTCTGATCCAAGTTTCCCCACCAATCATGTTTGTGAGATCCCAGTGGAAACCCTGTTAATGAAACTGAAGCCAGTTATGGAGAATTTTTATACTTAAAGCTTGAATAAAATTGAAAGCATGACCTCTTAAAAAGTATATAATAAAATTTCTTTTTTTAATAAATAATGAGAAGTTATTCTCATCAAACTCATGAACATCCACAAGCCCATGAATTAATAAGGCAACTGCTGTTCTCATATTCACCTAAGAAAATTTTCCCTTCCTCTGTGTAGCATAGCACCTAAAACAAATAGCAAATGACTGTTCAGGCTTCCTCAGAGGCAAGGCTGTCCCACATAAAGTCCACCAAGATGCTCGACATGGAAGTTCGGTATCAGAAGGGGGAAAAATGGTTTTCTGATCTCAAAGCATGGAAACATTCAATTTGAGCAGCTGAACAGTGTACCGTGACTGTAAGGCCCTGACCACAATCTGCAAGTCTACGTCAACCATAATCTGCCGAAATCCCATATCTCACGCCAAATCGAGCCCCGATTTTACACCCCATAATTCAGCTCCTACTGACACGGAAATCCCAATATCGTACATCCACACAACCAGCCCTTGTTTTCACAACAGCCGGCTTCAAGGCCGAGACTATCGCATCTCCATAAGACAATGCGACTCGGGAAACAATCTCACTGCCCCGAAGAGGCCAACAGAAGGCTAAGTCATGCACCGAGAGGTTACGCCACTTCCAAGCTAACCAACAACTGACACCAAACCTCGTGACCCAGGAGTTTCCTGCACAATCAACCGTATGGTGTCCCTCAGGTTGTCTTGTAGCTACAATTCATTGGAATTGGAGAAGAAACCCGACTTGTATGACTTGGCATTATCTCCTCCCATACATCCCTCGCACGAGGGCAATCTCTCAGAACGTGCAACCCCGTCTCATCAACACAATCACAAGACAAACACGCTACCGAGTTACACAAACCTCTGCGCGCTCGAACCTCGTTTGTCAATAGGCGACCATGCTGAGCTAGCCATAAGGATGCCCGTATGCTTTGTGGCATGTTCTATCTAATTTCTTTATTTTAGTTTTGGGCTTTGCCCCATTTATTTCCTTCGAAAAAATACAGCAATATCATTTTGTCTATATTTAAGAAAGTTTGGTCGTAATTTTTGTATTTTTTTTCTAATTTAAAAATACTGTCTTTTAAACATAATTCAGTCCAATCCATTTGAGTTGAATCAATTGGAAAATATTAAAATTCTTATCAACTTGTCAATTTTTTTTCTAGTATACCGATGATTATGTATTTGGTGATACACGACAAACTCATTGTATTAAAATTAATTAGATTGTGACACACAGATATATTTTAGTGATTTTTTATGTTTTCTAAAATTTAAAAAAATCACATGTTACATATCAATCTCTAAGTGAAATTTAGACAACGAATTTGTTATATGATACACACTAAATATTTGCACTGTATGGTTACATTTTACTAAAATATTTTTGCCATTGCTCATGCTTCGTTGAGTAGTATCAATATGGCAAAATCAAATCTGTTTAGTCAAATCTATAAGATTAACCGTAGAAGAATCAAAAAGGGAAAACAAATTGGAATATGAAATCTTGACAGAGGAAAGATCTGATTCAGTGAATATCCAGGCCAAGATATAATTCTAATTTGGCCAGCCGTAGAAGAGCTTTGAAACAAACTCCAGATCCTTTACACGGATCTCAACAGATCTCGTAAATATACTCGTTTTATTTCCGAAGAGAGATGTCGAGAAACGTAGGAAACATGGCGTCGAGAAACCCTAGGGCTAGCAGTCCACCACCAACAACAACACTAACCCCTTCTTCTTCCTCCTCCTCCTCCTTCTGTTGCGAAGTATGCCTGGAGGATCTCCCGTTAAGCCTACTGTTACCGTCTAGCCTACACCAGTGCAGGTGTCCCGATCGGCTCATCTGCCGCTCCTGTACAGCCTCCTACATCAAAGTGGCCGTGAGGGCCGGCAGCTCCTGGATAAGCTGTCCCCTGTGGTGCAGAGACTGTCCGACGGCACTAGATCCAATCAGGTGCAGGAAACTCGTCTCCGAGGAGGTTTTCAATAAGTGGTGCCGCCTCGCCTGCGAGGAGAACCTGCTGGGGTGCAGCAGGTGCTACTGCCCGAACCGAGATTGCCGGGAGCTGATCATCGACGAGTGCTGCCAGTCGGTGGCTCCCAGGAGAATCGTTTGCCCGGCCTGCAAGAAGCGGTGCTGCTTTCGGTGTTCGCTCCCGTGGGACGAGCAGCAGCGCCACAAATGCGACCAGGTAATATCTGTCGTGGAGAGGAAGAAGTGGATGTCGTGTCCCGGGTGCAAGAACTACGTGGAGCGCATCGACGGCTGCAGGAGCGTGTTTTGCAGGTGAGCACCACCGGTCTAGCTAGGGTTTCCCTCAAGTGCAGCCTTAAGAACATTATTAAAAAAAAAAAAACCGTACGGAAAACTATTACTCCAGAGAACATGTAATCACACATAGAAATCTTTCACTTTCTAATTCGTGCATGCACGGTACAATTGAATTGCGATCGATGCATGCTATCTGGTCGGTCTGAAATATTCTGCTTTCTTACTTACGTCAACGGAGATGCGGGACGGTGTTCTGCTACAACTGCGGGACAGCGGACACGATGATGCACAGCTGCTCGACCGAGAAAATAAGGCAGAAGTTCATGATCGTGAAGGAGAGCCTCAAGAGCATGGGAGAAAGATTGAAGGACTTTAGTTTATTATGTAGGGCAGATTGACTAGAATTAGGTGAATTTTTTAATTTATTTTTCCTGTGGGATAAATAAGAGAGGAGACGGGGTTCATCTCAAGCGTATTTTTAGACAATATTATACCTAATATCCAAGAAACGGAATTGGTCCGGTCGATATCGCTTTAAACTGTAAATATGTGAGCAAAGTGGCCACACACGTATGTCCGACAGAAAGATCTGGTGCATTCTATTATCTATATTACCCTTCATTCCAAAGGTTATGGATGGATGTAGATTACCTGTGTACACCGTCACGTGTGATATGGCACACGAATCACTGGTAGCGGTCAAATTACTTTTTTTTTATTATATAAAAAGGTACATATGTCTAAAGAAAATATGAATGAAGATGCATGTTAAATTGATTGATAAAAATTAAATTTATAATTTTTTAATTATTAGATTACGTACCAAAATCTCCTTTTATCTCTATCTCCACCAGATTATGTGTAACCTTCAAAAGCAAACCCCAGGAATGGGAAACGGAATGTCTGTTTAGTGAAATTTTGAATTCAATTTCCCCCCATAATTTTAGGGAATTGGGTGGTGGAATGACTGCATTCGGCTATCCAAATACAATAAGAAGAATCGGACATTGGAAAGAGGTGGAGCCAGTCAACTACAGGGGCGTGTTTCAGCCAACACGCACCGTAGAAAATTGGTCATAAATCTTCAATTACAGGCCGAAAGATCAAGGCAGAGAGCCGACAAACTATGACGATACATCGACCGTAGCCTGCAAACGTTGGATGTAAGTCGACTTAATAATATTATGAATATGAATATTGGTACTGCCCACATTATATTCCACTACCAAACATTATATAATTTCAGAGAAGTTGAGGAAAATCGAGGCAGAAGCAGAAGTACAAAAGCTGACCCGGCGACGCAAAAGGCAATCGTGTAAGAGAGGAAGCAACTGGCAGGTGAGAGGAAGAAAGGCCATATGTAGAGATTGGGTGCGACAGAAGATGAGTCGATCTCGATCCGTGCAGAGAACATTGGCTCCTCTAGAGCTTGGGAAGCACAAGTGGAAGAGATGCGGCACACCCTCAGTCGGATGAATAAAGAACTTTCTGCTGCTCTAGAGGCGCAAGCAGAGCCCTTACAGGAGCCCCGCGTGAATGTTATGACCGATCAATCGCACTCATATGACACTTCTACAGAAGACGGAGTATGGAGCCTCATATAACCCTTCACCAAAGATCCTCCAGATGCTTAAAATTATCCGTATTCATATTCAAAGGAGAAACTGGAAAAATAGTCTGTGGAGTGAATTCGACATAGCAAAAACCTCTACAAAATCTAGTGAACTCAAAGACAAGGAAATTACGATGCTGCCAACTTCTTCAGCTTCGCGAGCTCTTGCCTGATGAGTCCACCCCTCTGCACACCACCGCATAATTAGCTCATAATGTTCAATTAATGGTGACTGGTTAATATCCAGTCAAGATGGTGAAGCAAAAGAGGATATTGAGGATATTATGACTTATCCAGCGAGGAATCACTGTACAATATTTATCATGTTGTATTATATATAATGAAAAGCAAGAGCAACAGATAGACCTTGATCTTGGCCAGCATGAGCTTGAATCGATCAAAGTCTTTCAAGGATGCTCTTTTCTTCTGAACAATAAGCTTCCTACCCCAAGAGCTTTTCTCCCATTTACCTTGAACATCTGCCAATCAAACATGTCAAATTTTAATACAGAAGAACCACAAGCATCCTTAACAGGGCCATAAAAAATTTATTAGTACAATGTGGCTGTGCCTACCAGCTTCTTTCATAGCTTGAATAAGGGTCTTCTTCTTGGGGACCCTCTTAATGTCAATTTTGATGTCAGTGAGTGAGACCCGCTTAAAGTTCATCTGAGTTCGGACCATATCCGGGGCATCAACAAGAGCCTGAACAGCAAGAATCAGATGTACAATCAGCAATATTGTATTTGACCACGATCACAGATGATATGATGACCAGACGGAACTCTTTCTTTGAAACATCTAACTTCAGATGATCTCCATAAGAGATGAATAGAAAAGAAGAATTCCTTTCAGGTAATAAAAATTAAAGTTTTCACTAACAACATTGACCTTTTAGAATAATTAAGAAGAGTCGTCCAAAAATATCACTACTTCAACAAATGTCTACAAAGTCAAATATTAAAAAGAAAGCACGAGAAAAAAGAAAGAAATGGAGAACCATTTTGTGATAGGTTCAAGATGATCACAATTAAGTTGAAATGTAAACATAGTGCATTCATAACAAAAATACAATAAACATATCATCATCACCTTCATTTATTTTTTCTTTTAATGTCATCCAAAATATTTACTAACAAAAGGATGAGCATACAAGCTATCACATCTAATATAAGAAAAACGACAAGATGCACTCTCTTCTGAAGAAAAAAGCATCAGTATCCTCTAATAAGTTCAGAGTTTCAGATAGATAACCTCAGCACAATTTGTCTAAACTTGATAAAATGTTTACCAATACAGTTGCATAAAAATGGAAAGAGAAAAGAAATGCCCCTTCAGAACCACATCAATCTTTCATCATGATTGCACAACTCAGTACAGATCAACAACCATACAAGGAATACGCTGAAAGCAAGATGATCCACACGAGACATTACAGAGCTGCTTTTATAAGCATAAGAACTCGAACGAATCCCCTTTGTTGCATGCATAATTGACTGTAACTACGCACAACCCTAACCAATTATTATTACTACAGCAGCCAGTGGACCAATACAACTGCGGGACTTTTATCACTTAACCAAGCAAGAGTCAAGAGTCATAGACACCGTAACGATCCTCGAGACTCATCCACTAATCCACTAAACATGTCATCATAAATCTTAACAATGAGCTGCCAAAGGAAGCAGATGAGATCGACTATAAGGCAGGAATGCACATACTCGGTTCTGGTCAATGACGTCAACAATCACGACGAGCCGTCCATACTCCTTCCCGTAGTTGACGAGGGCGATCCTCCCGATCTCAACGTATCTCTTGAAAGGCTGCGAATCAAAGGCGGATCATAACCATCAAATTAATAAATTACAGGCGGAGGGAAGGAAACGGCGATCAAGAAAGCTTCTGAGAGCAAGAGTAGCCACTGAAGCAGAGAGAATCACCATTTTCGCCGCCGCGTCGGGGAGTAGGAGTGCAGAGAGATGGGGAGAGGCGGCTGTAACAGGAAGATGAGAGGGACAGGGAGTAGGGTTTACTATGGTTTAATATGCTTTTCTGAACCGTCTTGATCTCTCACTACATGTGGACCGTCCGATCAACGATAGGTCTGTGGGGGGAAGAAAGTAATTGTATTTTAAGTCCCAATGCTTTCCATTGCTTATAAATCGGTCCCTCTGGAGTCTTACAACAAGATTCGTTTACTGATTTGAAGCTTTATACAAACCATATGAATACAAAATTATATCAACAACTTCAATTCTGCTACCCAAGCTGAAGCTCGAACTTTACAGCTGATATCCCCTCTATCGATTCAAGAGGACAGGAAGGCGACCCACTATTCTAGTAAATTCTTTAGAATTAGTAGAAATTGTTAGAAAAATGGAAAATACTTCTTGGAATTGTGCAAATACTCTAGCCATGACCAGGCTGGATTATGCTTAACAACTCGGTCCGGTTCAACATTTTTGGGCACTAATTTGTTTTCCAAGTTGTGCCGGCATAAGGCAACATCTCATGCATCCTGAAAACCTTAACCAAGTATGATTCATTTGTGTTTCGAGCTATTTGGCCTAATCCGAACTAAGTAAATACTTATTTTTAAAAATAATTTTAAATAATTTTAGACGGGTATTAAAATTTTTTTAAGTGTTATAGTTGATCCATTGATTTAATTTTTATATTAATTTTAAGAAAATATGTGAGATAAATATTAGAATATAATCATATTTGACATAATTGATTAAATTTTTAAAAAATTCTTTTATTTCTAAATGATTTTTTGTGATTTGGACCAACATGGCAATTATTGAAACATCTCAAGTGACCCGAAAACCTTGGCACAAACATGACTTTTCATCATGTCATGTTTCCGGGCCATGCCATTTTCTCATGGGTCTATGCCGGATGCATGGGAATGCCTTTGGATTCCCAGGAAGGAAAATAGACCAGCTCGTTTACTAAAAATGTATTGTATATAACAAATACAACACATTATGATGTCAAATTATTCTGAGTTAAGTGTAAAATTTTATATTAGTCAACAAAACATTTTCAAAGGTTTGTATTTCTTTTTATGATTTATATTTTCCTTTTCAAAATCTTATTAAAATTGTAAATAGTTTTTTTAATATTCTTATTGAAAATTGTAATGACAACATTGACATATGCCTTGGACATAGATTTGCATATTTTTTAATGACTTTCTACTTGATCACCCTCATCTGATAATTTGATTATCAAAAAAAAAAAATCAACTTCTTCCATAAACTGATACTAAGAAATCGAATTTAGTGCAGATAAACATAGATTTTGTTAACTTATAACAATTGCTTAATAAAAATTAGTATATCATTATAACTTTTAAGTATAATATTTGTAGTATGTTTTAATTATTTGTGCTGTTCGGCTAGCTCATTCTCCACCAGAAGACTCCGGAGTCCATCCCTTTTTCCTTTTTCAATAAAACACGGAGTGGAAAAATATATAAATTAAAAGTTATTTATTGTATTTAATATGAAATTTGAAAAAAATATAATATTTTTTTCAGATTAACTATTTTTCCACTTATATAAAAAACTTATAATCTTAAAAAAAGCGATAGAGAAAGTGAAAAATAAAATAAACATAAGGAGAATTATAATAAAAATTAAATATATAATTTAATTATTAGATGAATTATATCCACCTCTCTTATATGAAAATCTGTCTATGTTATCTTATCCTATATATAATATGGAAATCAAAACATGAGAGCCTACACAAATAGTCATAGGCTATGCAGAGAATAGGAGGGAGCATCAGCCACTGTGGCCCCTCCGCAGCTTTGCAGCGGTCTGGGACGGCGTTTGCCTGAAGAACACGGAGACCATAGTCGCTGCGAGAAACCCTGTTTCATCTCGAAGACCGCATTCTGGCGACTTGACCTTTAACTACCTAATATGCATGGAGGACAATCTTCCATTGAGCTTCCCGATTGCGCACACGATGAAAGATTGCTATGGACACTGCCAATGCTGACGGTGCGTTGCCTCGTACATCAGCGCATACATTGAGCAAGGCTTGCCAAACCTTTGGTGTGCCGTGCCTGGCTGCGACTGGGCTTTCAACCCAATCGTGTGCCGTGAACTAGTGGCTAGAGAAATCTTCAACTAGTGGCAGAGATGTTAGACGTGTTGATCTAGCTTGGAACCGGCCTAGACCACCCCTAATCTAGCCCTGCATATTATCCTTGAATTGACTTGAAACTATTTAGAAATGGTTTAAAACCATTGCGAAACCAGACCACACTGGCCCAAACCGCCGAATCCTTGCCCTCCGCCGGCTAAGTGTCATTACCTCCTTACACGCAGCTGCAAATCAACGGCCACAGATGGCGCAATCAACAGCTGAAAATGGCCGTTGATTGCGACGAACATAAACATGGCTGGTGTCAGCCCCTTAATGCTCGGACACGGAAACAGCTGCTTGGCGGACCCTCGATGGCATGGCAGCTCGGGAAAGGATCGAGGGAATGAATGCCAAAGGATCAATGGGATATATATAGGGCGAGGGCCAAGCTATGCGAGAAGGAGCACTCCTGCAAGACTCGGTCAAGGGAAGGCGAGCTGGACTTCCCAACCTCCCTAAAGACTCGGTCAGGGAGTGAGCTGGACGCCCTAACCGCCCGGAAGACTTGTTCTCGAGCAAGGAAGGCGGACGATAGGTGGCGGGCTGTGCGGGCCTGAGCACTCCCGCAAGACCCGGTCAAGGGCAAGTGGGTTGGACGCCCTAACCTCCCGAAAGACCCGTTCAAAGGCGAGCTGGCAAGCAACGGGCGTGCGGGTTCTCCCGAAGACTCGCTAGGGAAGTCGCTCGGGGTCGAGCGACGCTAATGTTCCATGCAATTGATCCAAGGCAAGGGTGCGGTGCCCACGACCGAACTAAGTGC
>CXYZ01014933.1:33200-76376 GCA_900006705.1 Sonneratia caseolaris | reverse complement strand
ATATAAAAATTATCCAAAATTTATGATATATAAAATTTTAATAAAATTAAAATTAGAATACTTTTTAAATAATTTTTCGAAGATTTTAGAAATTTCAGAGAACTATAGAAAATTATTAACAATCCTAGAAAACCAATATAAATGGTTAAAATTACAGAAAGAATAATAAATTTAGAAAAATATTGGAAAATCTAAAAATATTTTCTGATAAATTATAAAGAGATTTTTAGAATTTGGAGAATTTATGATTTAGAAAATAAAATTATCTTAAGATATTACAGAAATTAGCTATAAATATTTATTAAACATTGCAAATATATAAATATTTCAGTTATAGATGAGAATTTAACTAATAAAATTGTTTTATATCAAATACATTACCTCAATATTAAATGTTACTAAATAGAAAATGCGGTAATGACTCTTTTTTTCGGGTATTCCTTTCTATTCTATTCTATCATGATTCCAATTCCAATTCTGATTCTACGTGCCGAACATTGTATGTAAATCTTTGGAGCTACAGTGAGACAGGCCTCTTGGAGGAGCATCGTCAGCTAGATGGAGGTACCTAGACCAAGCTAGTCAACCGGAAGAACCAAAGCTCATTCACAAACAATTGCCATGATTAAACCACAAGAGCACTATAACTAGAAGTAGATAATCATTATTGGATTAAGAGGCGGTTATAAGTCGAATATAAAAAATAACTTTTGTTGAATTGGAACTGACATGTAATGTTTTATTATTGAATCAGGTCAGAACCATTTGAAAACCGACCTAAAATCGTAACTGATACGAATTGTTACGAAATCTACCAAGATTGCCAAACCCTTGTAATGAACTGTTAATTTTTTTATCGGTTTAATTTTAAAATTTTTAAAAATGATTCATTTTAAACAATTTGAATTTAAAAAAAAGAGATGAAATTATCACAATTTATGGTTCAAACTAGCCCAAACTATAAACCAAACCACTTAGGCTAGGTCCGGATTGGTTCATAATTTCTTAAAATATGGCTCATAATCGGATTAGCCTATTGTGCTCAATGAACTAATATGTAATTTAGATAAATAATTTTATACCCGTTTTAAGTGAGTCCGAACCATCCATTTAACCTATCTAAATGTGATTATCAGTTTAAAATTTTACAATAATAGAGGGAGAATATAGTTTTTATGTTTTTTTCGATGTAATAAACATGCATTAAATTGCCATGAGCATCCCCTAAGTCCATAAACTCATGAGAGTTTATATGCAAGTACATATAATATATGAATAATTGTTCTTAAACAATTATGCACTTAAAGAAAGAACAAGATTGGTCTAACATCTATTCTTTCTAAATCTTAGTGATAAGAAAAATATGATTAGGAGGCATTTATTGAGCAATGTGATCTCGTGCTGGTCTGTAATGATAGTAGCGAAATCATGAGCCATTAAAGAAGTAATTGGAATTAAATTAATTAAAGTTTAATAGCGACTTTATTCATTAAATAAAATAATAATTTTATTAATCAAATGAATTAAAGCATTGGGCAAGAATAATAACAAAAACACCAAAAAAGGGTGGAAACAAAAGATGAAGTGTCGTGTCTGCTGGCATCTTGAAACGCCTCTCTCTCCCCCTCTCCCTCTGTCTCTGTCTCTCTCTCTCTCTGTCTCTGCGCGAATGAATTTCGCAAATCTCCATTGAATCGCCGGAGCTCCCTTCAGTCTAACATATCAAGTCAATCGATCTCAATTGTATTTACTGTTACGCAAAATCTTTCCTTTACTCAGAGGTCTTTGTGTCTGTGTCGAAGTTCGTCGAGTTCCTTGGTGGCTGAAGTTCTAATTGGCGGGAGCCGACAGATTGGGTCGAGTTGCTGGCACTTGTGAAGATTCTGGGAATATATTGCCTAGCTTCAAATCTGCAGCTTTAGATACGGTTGACAGGATTGTTTGGGGGACACATCTCCACGAAGGTTCTTGAATCGGAGCTTTTTCACTCGGCATGGCGAATCCACCGGGGAACCATCAAGAGCCGGCTCAAGCATCGTCGACCGCTTTCAACGGGAACGGAAACTTGGCACCAGAGACCACTGGCACGGCATTGGCGATGAAGCATAACCCTGGAATATCCATGGAGTGGACGGCGGAGGAGCAGGCAATACTTGACCACGGCCTCTCAGAGTGAGTTACTTGAAATTGTATTTCTAGTTTTTAGGTGGATGATTTTGACTTTGAGTATCTATTGGCAATCCATGACAACTTCAACGAGTCACTTTCGGACTTTTTTTCTCCTTTTCCGTTTTAGGTGTTGGATGGTCGCTTACGGCCTTAGACAGATAGCTGTTTTGATTAGCTAAAGCTCTGCTTCCGAAAGAGACAAGAGATCTAATAGCATATATGCTTTGTGTGTTTTTTCATGCTTTAAAAAAAATGAATTTGAAGGTAAAAGAAGTTAGAGACTGCCTTGGATTTAAGGGAGCTCTTCATTTACCTGTCTCAGATAGCCTTGAGATGCCCTTAGCAAGAAGATGTGATGCGACGTATAATCTCCGTTGAAGCCACATGTGCTATGTACATCAGGGCAATGCAAAGAAAACACCTGGCATGTATATGAATTTTAGTAGGTCACTGAAAATATGTCCTCTTGCCTATTTATTTGTATCATACGAGTATTTTACAATTTAAGAAGTATAAATCACCTGGGTTACTTGATCATTGACTAGAAGGCTCTTATAAGGGCTATATTGATAGTATTGCTGTGGGAGCTTAGATTATCACATCAAAATACTATCCTGATGTAGTTTGTTTGGATGTGGTTAACTACTTGGCAAAGCACACATGTTGCCTAAGATGGCCTGTGATGCAAATGGCTGAAATGATGCTTGATATTTTGGCATCCATCCTAGACTTGTTACAAATTTGTTTCCCACCCAAATTACTGCCCAGTTGGAATGGAATCTTGTCTGCAAGCATCTGAGTCTGTGGTTTTAGTAAGATGTTTGTAAGATTCGGCTTGAAATAGTGTGGACCAGGATGTGTGATTTTGATAATTGGAGTAACCGTTTAGTCATGTGGTTTTGTTTGCTGGTCTTAGTTTTGAGGCGAAATGGCCTCAATTGAGAGGTGATTGGATTTGAATAGCATGGAGATCAAACTCCCTATTTTATCTAAAGCAAACTCACTCATAGATGTTGTGCAACCTTGCTTTTGCTTTGTAACTACAAGAAGCTTATTAACATTTAGGGGGATCTGCGAATACTGGGTCAACTATTCAATCAAATGATATTGAGCATATTTCCGATCTATCTCTGAAGAGACACCAGTGACTTCTCCATGGGGATCTGATCTTAGGAACTAGTCATAAGTGCTTTTCCATCTTTATTTATTTTATATCTTTGTCAAGAACTCTCATTATGTCAGATAAACATGCAAACCTGACTGGTAGCTATTTGATGAAGTTCTTCTTGATTAGATGCTCGTTTACCTTTCTACTCTTTAATTTTGATAAGCTCAAAGCAGGAAGCTAGTAAGGCCAAAGGACTGGATCCTATTGTAACAGTTATGCTTAGGCCTTTGGATATGGAATAGTATATGTGACTTATTATTCCCTCAAGCTTATTTTTCACACTCTGTTTTTTGGGAGAATCAAGCTTGGGTAACTGCTCTTTTCATGCATTTCTTGCAGCTTACCTCAGTCATAACATATGCATCTTTTGTAACCTTCTTGCAGATTTGCATCAGAATCTAACATAATTCGCTATGCGAAGATAGCTATGCAGCTAAAAAACAAGACAGTCAGGGATGTGGCATTGCGTGTCAGATGGATGACTGTAAGCATTGACATACTAATTAGGGTGGAATCTAGACCTTTGTCATATGTTTACATGTATTTTTCTTCATATGAGATGTGATCTACTTTTCTCCAGAAAAAAGAAAGTAGCAAGAGGAGGAAGGAGGAAAACAATTTGTCAAGGAAAAGCAAAGAGAAAAAGGTATTGTGACTTTTATGTCCTGTTTTTATAAGCTCAATTTCACTAGATCTTTTTGTGTTTCCTGTAAGAATAGCACATGCGAATATTCATGTTCTCTTAGGCAAACATATGAACTCTGTTGAGCAGGTTTCAAAGTCACTCTCATTATAAACTGGATATTTTACTGCATTTTGATTAGGTTGATATGCGGGCATACATTTAACAACTCTCATTGAATGGTGTTGTTCAAATTCAACCTAACAAGCTAATTCTTAAATTCATTGAGTTGTTAGGAAAACATGACATGCTTGAAACACTTTTATATAGAAGAAAGATTGTTCTGAGTGCCATTTTCATTAATTGTCGAATAGGAGAATTTATGTTCTTTTGTGATCCAATGCAATCTGTCAGGAATATATATACATATATGTATATATAATCTTTTCATCTTCCAGGAAAGGGCAAACGATCCTTCAATGAAGTCACCACAGCCTCTTGCATGTCCAAATGTTCCTTCATATGCACAGTCTGTGATTCCTATGGATAATGATGATGGCATTTCATATAAAGGTTAGAACAATGTGCTGTTTGGTGTAATTCTATTCTTGTTATGAGGTAATATTATGATTTTGCATGTTCATAAGAATTTGAGAACTGACATGCCTTTCAGTTCTTTTACAATGACTATTGAAATTATTATCATTATGAGTCAATTCATTATTTTTTGATAGTTCTGTATTTCATTCTTTTCAAAAAGTCATGTACAGCCACATTTGCATCAGCTCTTAGAATCAAACTGTGCTTGTCAGTGGACACCTATAAATTTTATACTCGATCCTAGGGATAGATACTATCATGCATATAAGTGGCACTCGTTTATTGTATTAGACAAAAAGAAGCCTATGAATTCAATTATCATAACAAAATGCACTATTATACTGAATGATTACTATCAGGTATTGAAATTAATGCAAACGGTAAGATGTCCGTGTTGGGGTGCTCTAGTGGATGGGAGTTAGATAAATCCCAAGTAAAACAAGTATGTCGGGTGTACCCTCATAGAAGGATGATTTTTTGTATGAATGCTTCACCTTCTATTGGTAATTGCGAATTATATTCTTCTTCCATGAATTTCACTCTGAAATTTTCATTATACTCTTGCCAGCAATTGATGGTCTGACAGGAGAATTACTCAAGCAAAATGCACACGCCCTTAATCAGATTTCTGCAAATCTGGCAGCATTCCAGGTGAAATTTTTATGCTTAATGGTTCCACTTCATAAAAGCATGAGGACATGTGCATTTATATAACCCCGTTCTGCATTCATGTATAGATTTTTCTGCTTTATTAAGCATTTTCTTCCGTATTTAGCTCTCTCTACATCATGCCACCCCTAAAACCACCAAAAGAGAAAAAAGTTAAAAAAAGAATATCTTCTATGTTATGATGGCATACTGTCAAATTGCATCTGACTTGAGCATTGTACCTATCTTGTTTGGTGGCAGTTAAACATTTTTTTTCTTTATGGAAAAGCAAAATAGGCGCAGTGTACTAATTAACCCAGTATGGCAACTTATGTTTAACAATCATGGCTTTGAGCATGAATGGCTAATGACGTTTCATTGTGTTTTCCTTGACTTCTAATATTTTTCAGATACAGGAGAACATCAGCCTCTTCTGCCAAACCCGTGATAACATACTAAAAATTATGAACGAGTAAGTTGCAGAATCTATCAAAATATCTCTTTCTTTTTTCTAGAGGCTCAAAATATTCTTTTTCTTGATTATTTGACCTATGGGATATTTCACTTCTATAAGACTTCTAAGCACAATGACTACAAGAGATTGTAATTTAGTAGGAATCAAATTTAAGTTTTCAAATGTAGACCAATTACAACATAGGATAGTTGCTAGACGTTCTAACATACTTACAGGGTCTTCGTTATGTGATATCCTGGTGATGTCTCCGTAATAATTGGGTAAATTTGAGGCTATTCTTCATATACATTGACTAAATGGCATCCTTGTCTTAGCTTTTACTTTCACACTGAGCGCATCTCTTTCTCCCCCAGTCTAAACAACCAGCCTGAGATAATGAAGCAGATGCCACCAATTCCTGTAGAGGTGAACGAAGAGCTTGCAAACACGATACTTCCTCGGATAACTCCTCCGATGCACTCATGATTGTCCATTTTTCACTTGTTGGGATTCAAATTGCCTTCTTGAACTTAGAATCAACGGCACCAACCTTTTTGTGGTCCCACCTCCTATGGTCATCTCATCTGATTCACTTTATCTAATCCTAGATCCCATTGGTGAGGTGGGGGCTACTGAACAAGTTGGTTGCCTTGAATATTGCTGATGATGGGTTTTGGTCTTTAGTTTGCAGGGTTGGTAGTGTTTGTGCTTGGAATTGTACTTTTTTGGAATACTATTTGCTAGTAGGCTCCAGCGTTGGAAGAATGCGCACACTCTTAATGAGTCATAGGTTGGTGGGGTTGAATGCCTGAGCTCTTCTAAGCTGTTGAATGCTGCCTCTCTTGTGCCTCACTAGTCTCCATCCATATTTTGATTTTGGGCTTTTTGGTTGGATGTGTTCCTTGGATTTTTCATATAAAATTTCAACTTGGTTTATACTCCCTGAACTGTGTTTATTTTCCATGAGGAAACTCTTGAATCTCTTCGGTTGTAATGGGTGGTGGGTGATGCGTTTTCTTCGTGATGGAAATCATTCCTCCACCTTGTAAGTAATTACCATTAATGGGTAAAATCCTCCTGATCAAATCTGAGAGGAGTAAGAGAGTAACAGGGTCAAATGGCCTGATCAATCTTGTCATGTGAAAAAGACGCTTCCTTTTGTTCCGTGTGCGAAAGTGGAGGCTTTGGATGAAAAGGGGAGCGTCGAGAAATGCGTGCCGTAACTGAGTTTCTCAGTCAATTCACTCGTGCGCTGCAGTATGTTACAGTCCAGGAGAATTTCCTCTTTTCTTAAATCACTTGGAGCCAAAATTATTCTTAAGAGGATGACATACACCTTTTTCCTTAAAAGAGACATATTCAAAAGCCAGTAATAAAATAAATAAAATATGTTATTGGTCTGTCTTTTGCTTGCTTTATGCTTTTGGGAGCAAAAGCATAACAGTATCTTCTGATTTACAAATTCTTCCTTGCGTGGACAAGCTCCTTTACAAGGGAGAGCTCTGTGGGAGTGGCCTAACCGAGCCAGAAAAGGCAGAAAGTTGGCCCTGGTTCGGGTCACCCTTGGCCATAGGTGGCCGTGCTCGTCCATTTTATAACTATGAAATGACAAATACTTTAAAGTAAATTAAATTATTTTAATTAATTTATATTTATATTAATAAAAGGGAGATGAATCTGCTCTGTGGGCTTATTATTTCTTCTTCCTCTGGTTTTTTTGTTTTTCTCCTTTAAGAATAATAAAAAGAGGCGGTGATGGGCCCATTGCTGGGCCTGCGGGGGCTGAAACAAAGCAAAGTTGGCGGGTAGTGTAAAAAGTACATGGCGGCGGCGGCGGCAGGATTGAATGGGGAAGGGCGGGTTCCTCGATCCGTCGTGCTGCCACCAGGTTACTTAATGAGGTCTCCTTCCAAGAAATACTTCTCACATAATTCGTTCCATTGGAAAATTTAAAATAAGAAAGAAAGAAAGAAAAATGGTCAAAGGCAGCCCTTCTTGAATTATTCCACTCCTTTTCACGTTTGACCAGAGACATAGAGAGTGTGTTTTTGTTGACACTGTCCTACAAAGCTCACACGATGAAGCACAGGTCAAAGCTGAAAATGAATGAGCTGACGGGTGTTAATCACCCGAATGATGATGATGCTGTTGCTGTTGCTGTTAATCGAATCGAAGATTAGATTACAGGATTGGATATTCTACTTTTCCACGTAGAAACACAGATCGAATCTTGGCAAATGTGTGAACTAATATCAATTACGACTAGTTGCAGGTGGAGTACTGCTTGGATTGATCGACCCTCAATGTTTAAGTAGGGGAAGGAACCGGAGGAAATCACATGAAGACGGGTGGGGGAAGGGAAGTAAGGGAGCGAGAATGTGTCAGAAATCACGTGCCTGAGTCATAAAGGTCTGCGAAGCGTCTGTGTAGATCTGCGGGAAAGTAACACACAAAAGTCTGCGCAGGTCTCTTTTTTTTATCTGTGAATTTTATAAAATTTAAAATATTTTATGAAATTATATATATTTCTAATTATATAATGTATTTAAATTATATTTACTATTTTATTAGTAATATTATTGAATTGTAGTTATTTTTTTATGTGTTACGATGATGTGAAAAAAGTGCCGATGTGGCAAAACTTTCCTTACTGTTACGTTGCATCATATTAGTATGAATAAAACATAATTTGTATGTATCATTTAAGGTTTGATGTCGATTAATGGTTTAGGCTTAATGTACGATGAGCTTGGACATATATGATTCAATAGGATGCCTCAAAACGTGTAGAACAAACTCATAGGAAAATCATAAACTTATTAGATTTTTAATATAAATTTTTTTTTTTATGGATTTGCCGCTATGCCTGAGCGGTGTAAGGCGAGGGAGTTAGGGTTAGCTAAAAATGAGACTAACACGAACTTTTTATGAGCGACAAGAGAAATATGACCTATTTCTATCTTTTAATTCCCCTCTTTGTATTAATTAAGGGATTTATCAATGCGACTGAATCGAAGTGGATCAGCTCCGGGTTGTCGTACATCGATGTGCCTTGATCATGTTTTCCAACTTGAGGCCTAACTTGGCAGTATTTTCTTCTAATGTATCTTTTGACTTGCTATGTATTTATTCTCCTTTGACAAAAGCAAGAAAAAGAACCAGGCGTGTTTTCCGACCTCCCCACAATAAGGATTCTCCGAATTTCCCGACGAAGAACTATATTGGCAGATTATAAACGGTAATAGACGGGAGAAAGGAAAATTAATGTAATAATAATATTATTGTTCTAATAATTAAGAAATTTTATATTTAATTATTATTATAAAAAACTTTCTATTTATTTCATTTTTCTTGTATTATTTTCTTTATTACATGTTTATTATATAATCAAAAAAATTACAGTGGAGAGGGTCATGAGTCTTGAATGGCAAAGTATGAGGGTTTGGTTGATTTGTGACCAAATTCTTGGAATTAATTATTTTTTGCGTGGAATGTCACACTGCGCTGCCCATTTAGTCTCCCCACTTGGATGACTCATCAGTATACATATCTCCATGAATTTAGCCCTGAAAACTTTAGTGGATTAATCTTACCCATTTTTTATTTTATTTTATTTAAAATTTAGAAAAAAAAAGTGGGGAAAACAAAAGTAAAAAATTTCTCTTTCGCCCGACTTTTAAACGGATTGTTTGACACGGATTTGCTGGCCCCTGGCTGAAGAAGCAATACTTTAAGAGTGAGAAGGCAATCCGCTGATCGAAAAAGGACCGAACTACGAGAGAATTTTCACAACGTTAGACCTCTCACCTTCGCGTACATTTCCCTGGTGCAGGACTTCTCCCCACTTGAAATCCAAGAAATACTTTGATCTTGCTCCTATACTTAATTATCTCCAGTAAAATCAAATACAAAATATGATAAAAATGTTACTAACTTGTAATAAGATTCTATATCGAACGCCATAAAGAATTTCAACAACTATAAATAATAAGTTTCTAAAGAGTAAATTTTGACTTGTTACCTAATAAAATAATATTTAAATTACAGAATAAAAAAATATTATAAGATAACATGATAAATTTTAATTTAAGAACTAATAAAATCAATTTATTCCCACATAAAATAATTAAATATCTAAACTTACTTATACATATAAATAATTCAATAGTATTTATAGTATTCACATAATACCGCTAAAATTTCAATGGCAAGTATGTTAAGTGTTTCCTTAAAATTTTTTACTCGCCCTCTGGTAATTGATCAAGTATGAATTTGAATAGGGTATTTCAAAATTAGCTTGTATTTTGCATTGAACCTCTCTTATAAATAGTTGCTGAACAAATAAATTACAAAATTATATAGAATCTCATTTAAATTAGAAAATAAAATTTATAAAATTATTTATAAGATCCCTCAAAAAGCACTTTCAATTAAAAATAAATTTTAATTCATTTCCCTATTTTCAGCTTTCCAAATTTCGGAATTACTGTGAGACGCCCCAACAAAACTTTTCTTTTCTTTTTATTTTTTTCCTCCTAAAGTGGAGTATTTAAGATTATATATATGGTACACCCTATATTATATATATTTTTTCATTATATAAGATGTTCATAATTATAGAATGAAATAATAAAAGTAGAAAAGAAATAAATAAATATTAAAAGTTTTATAATAAAAATTAAGATTAAAAATTTTTTATTATTGAGATAAGAGTAATGTTATTATATTAAAATTATTTTATTTTATTATATAATATTAAATATTATTATTGAGAGGATTTGGAACTATGGGAATTGTTTCAGCTGAGGGTCTTGACTAGGGTTTGTCCTCTTAAGGGAGTCAGGATGGGGATTCAACCTGAAGAGTTTCTCTGTTAACTTCCCTACTTAAACGCGTACTTTTGTATGAGCTTTGCTTCTTCATTAGTCGCCATCTCCTGTGGAAGTGGAAAGGGACCAGGAGGACCGCACAAGTCACCACTCTGTGATCGGCTTCTCGTATAGCCCTTGGAGCACTGATCGTCAGATTTAAAGCGATAGATACACCAAAGTGGTCATCGATAGAACTCGAGAAGCAGCTGGAAGTTCGAGTTTTATGGATGCTCATTCCATATCTCATAACCTGGTATGATCAGAGAACTGTACGTGCGTGCCAGAAGACTTGCAGCAGGATCGAGATTTTCCTGGTGATAAGTAGGAGCTGCAAGTTGTTCCTTGGGGAGCATATCTCCTGTCTGGTCTATCGGGTAACTATTGCTGGTTAGTCAGTTTCTCACATACCAGGCATGTCATTCTCATATTTGCGGGTTGCTTGCACTGCATCGTTTTTTATTTCTCTCGCACGCTTTGTCATTTCATTCCGTGCCATGACATTGTCTCCTCCACGAAGAAAGCTCAGTTTTCTTCCTCCTTCCAGGGAAGGGATGATCACGACAGCTGATTGCCTGGTAGTATTGCTGTAATTTGGGATAGGTTACATATTACTCGACACCGACATGAAACACAAACACAGCCCTGTCATGCGCAGGCCGAAAGACCACTGTTTTGTCCTAGTGCTAGGCGCAAACAGCAAGGAACACTTGTTTGTCATGTTTGGCAAACTTAACAAAGCTATAGATTTGAAGGAAGTCTTATCTTTTATCACGATGAGTTTCATTCCCCTGATTTCTGAACATCCCATAAAAAGTACGCACGTCCCATTCACGTGACTTTACCACCGAGGTTTAGAGAAAGTACAACGTTTGAGAAAACTTTATACCTGAGGGGAATGGCTTCTGTCTCTAGTTTTGGTATTTAGCTGAGATTGAGAGATTCTTCCATACTTTTGCACTTTCCCTGTTTGCTACAACTCTGATATGCTTACTTGAGCGCAAGAACTTATCTTTCGACTTCAAATTTATTTGTGCCAAAAGCATGAAAGCCTCTCTCCCTCCCATCTCTATTTAGATTTCGTATGCAGTTCTGAGGGGAAAGTCATCAGCTTCCATCTCTTGTAAGCAATCACTTTCTTATTTTGAGTTTCTTCTTCTTCTTTTTGATTTTAAGTCCCGGGCTCCCGACGATTGGCAGTTGCAACTCCCTCAGTGACAATCCAAGTTTGAGTCGGGCGTAAGACCTTGTGGGCAGGTACTCCATGTTGGTTCACCTGCAAGGCCTGTGCGCCCAAACTTGTGTCCCAGAACAGTGAAGGAAAAACTACGATTCATAATTTTCCGTAATGGTGATGGGACGAGAGGGATCTAAATCCTCAGGTATGAGAACCTCATCGGACGGGTCAGCATAGTTGAGGTTTAGGTTTGCCGGGTAATTGCGAGTGGTTAGTTGGTTGATTTGAATATTTTGCATGAACACCACCATGACATTGGATTCGGTCGAATTGATTTAGAGTCAGCTCTGTGATCATATTAACAATCCCATTTCCTTCTCTTTATTAAACAGGCTTTCGGGGTTATCAGGTGGCAAACAGATGGACCGGCGGCCCACACTCGTCGTCACCATAATGATGGTGCTCTTCTTGGTCAGCCACTTCACTCCAATTGCGGCGCAGAATTTCCAGCCTCAGGGGCATTTACCAGGTAGGCAGCTCAGTGGTGCAAGTAAGAAAAAGCCGATACACCGAAAAAACCGAACCTATTGGATCTGGAAAACCCGAATGTCTTGGAACTTTGAATTGTATCCATGCGGTTGTAGATAGGACGATTCTTTATACTTCAAATGGTTTTTGGTTGGTATTCAAAGATTCAGAATACTGGGTCTCCGAGAATTTTGCAGAAGCCCATCCCTACCATCCCTAGTAAGCATTTCAAAGCAATAGATCATAACCCAATTTCGAGAAAAGGCATTTCATGCATCTGTTGCACCACTCCACAGGATAATGAAAGAAAGAGAATGCCAAACCAGCTCAAAATCATATATATTGGCCATCCACCGAATTGATTGGTCACAGCCCATGCAATAAGCAAAGATTGCATCAAGTACTTACAAGATTTGCCGTATTGTTTGTTTCTTATACTAGTAAGGCTGGTCGTTTCATGAGACTTATGTGCTATAGGCTGCTGTCGTCCACGCTGATGATTGAAAACGCTGAATTCTTAATAAGCTGTCTTGTGATCCGATTGGTAAACACTAAACAGTACGAGAATCTTTTTGCCAAAACATGACAGCATACAGAAGTAAGAAACAGCTTCTCGAAGGAATCGGATAGCTTTTTGAAATTTATCTCATAATGCTTGCAAAACTTTTCAGGAAAGCGTCTGCTACTGATCAGTAATGCATCGGAACCAGTAGGCTCCTCACATGAGACTCTGAGGGTTGATCCATTAGACAGTTTCAAGAAATACAGAGGAGGTTATAACCTCACTAACAAGCATTATTGGAGCGTAAGTAATAATCACGACCAGATCAAAAGCTCTCTTTAGTTCTTCTCTATTTCCCCTTCTAATTATTGGACTTTGCTTTTAAAATGATTGAGACTTGTACTACTTAATTTTCACAAGTCATTAGACGAGCAATGTGTATTTTTCTTCGACTCTCTTAAGAAAATATTGTCTGAAAGACTAATTCTTCGTGGGTTGGTCGTGTTTCCTTTCCATTATCTTTTCTTTTTGTACACGTAAGTAGCAAGTATATAACAGTTAATGGTTTCTGGAAATGTGCAGTCAACAATATTCACAGGAATTTTTGGTTATGCAATTGGGCTGCTGTGGCTTTTCTTTGGAATTACGCTTGGGAGCTTTCTAGTGATAAGCAGCTTATGTGGGTCTGCTCCAATTAAGAAGAGCAGCAAACTTCATCACCAAAGATCCTACAGTGATCGGCAACGTCACCTTTGGCCTGTCCTCATTGCTTCGTTGTTCACGGTCCTGGCAATGTAAGTCTTGATACTGTGTGCTTGATGGATCTGGTTTAGTCCACATGATCATTTAAGTCATGCCTTCCTTAGATGAAATTCGAACAGTGTACTAATCAACTTGACACTGAATGAGAACCTTTCAGTGTGGCAATGGGATTGGTCCTCGGGGTCAATGTCAAGTTTCACTCAAGGGCAAAAACAGTGGTGAACATAATAATGGAAACTGCAAATGAGGCAACGGAGACCATACACAACACAACAGGAGCCATGAAAGAGATCAAAGGCACCTTGGAAGCCTCCAAAGGAACTACCGTAGCCCCAGTTGCAGCCTCAGCTGATAGTGCTACAGGCTTCCTCGGGTCTACTTTCCAGAGACTCGACTCTGAGGCCGCTGACATTCAAAGACAGGCCTCCAAGAACAGGCGGTTGATCAACAAAGGCCTCAAGATAGTGTAAGGGTTCCTATTTCTGCTTCCAGTGATTCATGACAATGTGCCATTTTGTAGAGAGATGGTTTATAGACGATTCACGTTAATATACCAAGCTGTGCTGGACCACGTTTTCTTTCTTAGTTTGTTTCAATCCTCAGTCCACCCCTTGAGTAGCTTTTATAACAGGAGTCTATTTGCAGGTACATTATAACCTCTGTCACCATATCAATGAACTTGCTTGCAGCAACAGCACTGTCAGGTACACCTCCTTATCAACTCAGTTGCTCATAATGATAAAGCTCCATTTGAATTTTGATTTCAAATGATAGAAGGGCAAAAAATAAATGAAATTGAATTGCTATGAGCTATAAAGTATAATTCCGTGGAGTTGTAGTTTTCACAGCTTCAAGGAAAGTAACGTTTAAACTTATGAGCATCTTTTTGCCATTGAAATGAAGACAACTCCTTGAAGAATACAATATTTTAGTTTAAATCATCATTCGTTGTCACTTCTGAAGCTAAGACATGTGAGTTGAGGTTGATCATCTTTACGCAATTAACATGGACCTATCATGTTTTTCCTTGCAGTTACGGGATTCCTGAAGTTACGAAAACCATTGTACTGGTAATAGGATTACTGCCTCCCAAAAAATAGAGCTCCTTCCTTCCTTATTGAGCATCTGAGCTGAACAAAAAAGAGTTCTTTCTGAAATATAATTGACCGCTTACTTTTCTTGCAGGCTAATCACAGTATGCTGGTTCTTGACATTCCTGTGCTGGCTCCTCTTCGGGATGTACTTCTTCTTAGACAAGTAAGTTCAATCCTCCTCCTTATCTCTCAGACAATTCGCACTGATAGAATTTGCAATGTGTGATTATGTTAGCACTTTGTACCAGTAAGATTTGAATGTCTAATCTGAGTTCTTCTCATGCCAGTGCCAACTATAAGGGATGCCACATTCCGTGGGATCGAACCCTGCATTTGTTTCAATGATGTCTGCAAGAGACTTAACCAGACAACTTGCTGGAATTGACTGTCCTGTTGGATTAGTCATCCAGTTTTACTTACCTTTTTCATTTTCACTGGCACCTCCTTGATTTGTTATTCAGTGAAGATTTCAACATTATTTGAAATTTTAATGATCAACTTCAGGTTCTCAAGTGACACTTGCATGGCTCTCAAGAACTTCCAGCAGCATCCGGATAACAACAGCCTGAGCTCAATTCTCCCATGCGACCAGCTGCTCTCTGCACAATCAGTCTTATCCGACGTTAGTGCAAGCATCTATTACCTTGTCAATGAGGTAAAAGCCTGATAATCATACAAATATGCATATATAATGTATAGTCTGATTCTTTATGATTTTGGAAAGAAACTGAAATCTCGAGATCCTCAGGTAAACACTAACATATCGCTCCTGCAATCGACATCATATCCAAATCTCTTTAATGTCTGCAATCCGTTCTCTGCGCCCCCTGATCTGTTGTATCAGCCAGACAACTGCCCACCAAATACCATTCGCATCGGCGACATTCCAAAGGTATTCAAAGAATTTCAATCACTCATTGCAGAAAAATTATAAATGATTCCTTAACCGATGTTCAACAGACAAATCTTCTTGTCAACTTGAATCATTTGATATTCAGCATATGCGATATCCATATGGTAACTTTTAGCATCCATTGAGTCCACTGTCTTCAATAAAGGTATTGAAGTTCTTCACTTGCTCTGATGCCAACACCGGGAACTGCTCCAGGGACGGAGAATTCATCTCCGCAAGTGATTACAACACAGTGAAGGCCTACACGAGCTCGATCCAGACACTCCTCAATGCGTACCCGGGAATGGAGAGCCTCATCGAGTGTCAATCCGTGAAGGTCGCATTCACGGAGATCCTCCTGCATCACTGTGGACCACTGAAGAGGTACGTGCACACGGTGTGGGCCGCGCTCGCATTTCTTGCTGTGGTGATGGTGTTTCTGGTTCTCCTCTGGACGAGGAAAGCTGTGCACGAACGAAATTACCACGTTTCCGAATGCACGGTGAAGCTTCATTCCGTCCCAGCCAATAGCAGTCTCGAGCCCGGGTCGGCATGAAGATACCCATTCGATTGTGTTTTCTTATGGGAGATCGTGGAGGGTGGCCGCGCAAGCGGACTACGCGGAGGAATCATTTCACCCTTTCGGGTCCTTACAAATGCGTACATAGTGTCCGAATACATGCAAAGGATACAGACAGAGAAGAACAGAGGTGGTATAGAGATAGACATGCCAACCACATCCCACAAGGGGAGATGTTGAGTTGAGAAGATTTCTTGGGGCAAGTGTGGCATAGATTAAAAAATTTTTAATCTTCGATGTATCATTGGTAGAGGGAAATGGGGATTCAACCCCAGATGGAAATGTAACAAATGTAAGAATATTTTGAACAATAATCATCTGCCGTTCGATCCATTTTCCAGTGGAATCTCCTACCTTTCTTACTTTTCATCACAATAATGATCTGTAGATCAAGCAATGGTCTCACTTGTGCAAAACTCAGCAAAAGGACGTGTATGCACATGTTATTATTATAGGCGGCACTCTCCCCCCTCTTCAGAGATGATAAATAGTGACTTTCTACCTCTCATGTATTCATTTCCATCTCGTATCTAAAAATGTTAATAAAAATATGTATAAAATTATTTAACTTGATTATAATTTTACGATAATTGACATATTTGATTACAAATCACGATTTAGAAAATTCTAAACTGACCTGAAACCGGTTATTACGGATATAAAAACAATGGCATGCTTAATACTTTTACTGCTATATCCACTAATTATTTGAAGAATTCACAAAAAAATCTAAAGAAAAGGAAATAGTATCCTATTATAGATATAAGATACATACACATATACGTCCAGTATAGATCGCTACCCTTTCCTCTCCTTTTTTTCCCCTAAATTATTTAAAACAGATGATGTTTACTTTTTTTTTATTAAATCAATAAAAAATTTATGGCTGGTGGTAGAGTTTCTCTGCTCTGGGCTTCTTAAAATAGTCGGTTTGTAATGTTTTTGCGCTGATTTCTAAAAAGTTTTGGGCCTGCTACATACTAATTTAATGAAAAAAATGTGTTAGACCGATTCTAATTTAATTGATCTATTTCTTAGACCGGGCTCAACATTACCGCCTAAATTCAATAAGAGTGGTTACAAGCCAGTTTAAACATGATTCGAATTGATTCTAGATTTTGACATATCAATTTCAGACCAAAGCAGCCCATTTAACATCTATACACGTATCTAGATTAATGTCGCACAGTTATTATTTATTCCATACAGATTATAGGGTTATTGAGATAACGTACTCAATGTTATTCATCCCATAAAGGGCAAAAAAAAGAAAACACTGTGAAAATTTTGCAGGCCGCGTGGGCTCAATCTCTTATTGCCTTGGCCCAAAATGGAAGGGGAGGCAAGCCCAAAGGTTGTCTGGTGTCAGATTACATAAATATCGCGATCCTCGAAGGGCATAGACGAGAGATTTCCCTAGGGTTTCTTTTTAGGTCTTTCATTAAACGGAGGCAGAGTGCACCTTCGCCTTCAACTTCATCCGGCGCTTCCTTTGTATCAAAGTGCTCCAGCAACTCTACGGATCTTCTCAGTTCAATTTGTCGCGTAAAAGATGGTGTGCTGTGTGCCGTTCCTCTCCTCCCACTATATTTCCAGATTTTCCGCTTTGACTTTTTTTATCTGCTCTCTATTTTGACGCCTTCATGATGTTGATTCGCTCGGTTGATGCACAAACGTAACCAGAAATTGTCTTCATACTTGAATTTATGAAGATATTCTAACTTCTGATAACTTATCTGTGTTCGTAGCTAGACGTGTTGGGTGGAATCTTATATTGGTCAGGTGGGGGTGGTTTTGGTTGTTCCGGGGCTTTTGTGATGGGTGAGATTGTGTAGCAGTTGTTTCGATTTTGAAACCAGACACTTGAAGAAGGGAGCGACTTAGTTTAGGTGGAACGTTGAACCACTGGGGAAAACAGAAAACAATTGAGGCTTTTGCTGCAAAAGCATGTCAGGTGCCTGAATAGAGTTCTGGATGAGCCAAGTTGAGGAAAAAAGTTGTAGTTTTTGAATGTTATGAGATTTTGAGGGTTTTATTTGGATAAATTGGCAGGTATCCTGTTTCCATTTGGTTTGAAAACTTTGACTGCAAGTTGCAGGAAATGGATCTGAATAAATAAAGGATTGCCCCCAGAGAGACTACCTAATGCACTGCATTATTTATTCATTCGCATATGCAGTACTTTATGTTTTTTTTTCTCTTTTAATATCAATATGGATCAGTTGAGTACATTTGTAAATTGGAACTTGTTGATCTGAAGCAAACATTGGGAAAGTAGCTGTTCTAAACTCCAAATAACTGGAATCATGTTCTGGAATCATGTTAAACTGAATTCTGTAGTGCGATTTTGGGTGATTGCAGATGGGATTGAAGTTGAAATTAAATGTCCTTCTTTGCATCAGCTTAGGCAAAATATCATTTGGGATTGTGTTGGTATTCTTTGAGTGAAATACTTTGTTTTTCTGCTGTTCAACCTATGTGTTGATAATCTCTGCATATAATAAATTCACAAAATGATCATACCTTTTGCTTTGCAGCCGAAACAAATTCATGAGATCAAGGATTTCCTTCTCACTGCCAGGAGGAAAGATGCACGCACTGTGAAGATCAAGAAGGGCAAAGATGTTGTCAAGTTTAAGGTTCGGTGCTCCAAGTACCAGTACACGCATTGTGTCTTGGACTTGGAGAAGGCCAACAAGTTGAAGCAGTCGCTTCCTCCAGGTTAGTTAATATCAGAGAAACACAATAAGTAAATTCTGCTTTCAGTCCATATGAGTAACAACCCTAGAAAGATTACAATTGCAGTAACACAGAAGTTAGAATCATTGTGTACTTTGGATAGTAACATGGGATGTGTTTTTTTTGGGTTTACAGGTGACCTTTTTGAACTTTCTCTTGTTCTGTAGTCTGTGTTATAATATTGACCTGTTAGTTTATCGTCTTGCAGGTTTAACCGTCATAGAGCTGTGAAGAAAACGGACCTGTGAAGAGGAGCTGATATCAACCGCAGTTATGAGTTTGGCAGATTTAATTTCTTGGCAAGTGATTGAGTGCAATACGATGTAGCAGTTGGAATTTCAGAATTGCATTCCCTTTTACGATTCTTGTTCTTCTTGTTGAAGCTTAGTTACTTTTGTTGAGCTTGAACTGGAGCCTTTGATACATCTTGAAAGTTGGTACTGCTTTCTAACGTCCCGGAATTTTCCTGATTGTCTATGAGATTGATATCTGCGTTGGCATCTTGAAAGATCTTAGAAACATTTGCCCCTTGGATATGGAGATTGTGTGAGGCCCAATTGCAGAAAACACCGCAGTTTGCTCTTGTTGTCCATTACCAACCGCGCCAGGCAATTCCAATTGAAGTGCAGGTCTTTTTCTATTGTCGATCCACAATCTCCAATTGATTCTCGTGTAAGTTTTATTGTCCCTTCCCTGGAGTACTTAGGAAAATTATCAACATGATATCAACATTTCACCATGGCAAGCTTGTATGATTATTATAAAAAAAATTAAAAAAAGAGAAAAAGAAAAATATAAACAAAGCTCGTGGGAGCATTCTTCCCAGGGTCCGTGCTATCTACCAGAAATCACAATCAGTATGGTCTGAATGCACTATGAATTACAAGTAAAACAATGCAAAAGCTCGTGCGTTGCTGTTCGTCGGTGGACGCACGTGACGTTAAAGCAAAATTATATTTGTTTTTCAAATGAAGCAAATAAAAATAAACAGAGAAAAGGGGGAAAAATAGTCACATCCTGATCTCCATATTTTGATGGTTTGAAACTATCGCTACCCAAACGTTTGGAGTTGATACGCCGACCCCAAAACTTGTGCCCGTGCAAATGCAGAGAGCCACATCCTAAATTCACCCCCAAAATTGTTTTCCACATAAAAAGGTAAAATAAATAACTTCTGCACTTCTATTGATGAAAATGTTGCCCTTCTACCATAATTCCATTGAACTTGATTATCCAATAATAATAATAATAATAATAGCTAAAAGGGCTTCTCCAACCTTAAAAATCATTGAAATTACCAATAAGAAAAAATGGCATCTAATTTGAGTAGTTAATATATATATATGTATGGGTAATTGATGAGATTGTAAGTAAAATTTTCTTTGAATATAATACATTCAGTGAAATCATCCATTTATATTTATACACAATTATATATTGATCATTAAGTTTAGATGCTCGTGGATAATGGGAAAATAAAATATAAAAATATAAAAATTAAATAGTTATAATTAATTGAATATTTCATATATATTAATATAAAAAAATTATATGTATATTTGACAATATAGCTCAAAATTGAACGTTGAACTGCCTAATTTTTCTGTGTTAGATCTCCAAGTTCTTGCTTCTTAAAATCCTAGCTCACAAGTTCGATCTTTGGGTGCGATTTTTTTTTCCAACCATTGGAGTTTGGGGTTAATATATTTTTTAAGAGTTTAGGGAGCAATCTATAGAAAGGAAAAAGTA
Source organism: Sonneratia caseolaris (assembly GCA_900006705.1). NCBI lineage: Eukaryota > Viridiplantae > Streptophyta > Magnoliopsida > Myrtales > Lythraceae > Sonneratia > Sonneratia caseolaris. Next base: position 55,824 of record CXYZ01014933.1, on the reverse strand, counting down.
TGGGACGACCTGAGGGGATAATTTTCCAGAAGAAAATATGGGGAAGTGAGAGAGCGAGGAAGACGAGAGAGAGGGTGTGGAGGATCAACTCCTTGGCGGACCATCTGAGCTCTATCGGATTCTTTAGCTCACCGCAAATGAGGGTTTTTTCGGAGCATATCATGCATGGTCTGCCAGCTTCACGGAATCTGATTTCGAGCTGCCGTGTTACTGCGTAAACATTCTTCACTCTCTATTACTCAGCCGTCGGTTGATTTCGTCTGGGAATTCCTATTTGTGATTGGAGATGGACTTCTTGATGCTTTCTATCATGTTGAGTAGCTCCCTGCTGAAATAAAAAATCGGTTAATTGGAGGAGATACCATTGGGGTTTTCAGCTTCAGTCGTAGAATACACGCATAGACATTGATATGACAGCCTTTTCAATTGACTTCTTGTAGAAGTAGTGGCCTAACCCTTGCTGATTGCGCTGTGTATCATTTAATTCTTACAGAGGCTGCGTAAGGAAGTCCTTGTTATATCTGATTCTGTATAATTGCTGGAAAATTGGTTTCTGTGTCCACTTTAATAGGAGGAGGATGACGGTGTACTGTGTGGTAAGTGAGTGACCGCTAGTAAGCTGCTGGCGAGTTAAAATGAATCCCCATACGAATCAAGTGTATTTGGTGTCCAACCAAGGTCCTGTCAACCGGAAGCAATTTCAATATTTACTTGACCTTTTTCTTTGGGCAAGTGGTGTAATTGTATCAAGAAAATGATTAACTGCTCTTGCTCTTCTCATTTTTACTTCCTAGGAATTTTCCTTAACGTTATGACTTGGGGCATGTATTTCTATGGACAATATCTACTAGCAAACATGGAACTGCAATGTGGTGGTCTTGTTTAGTTGAGCTTCTCATACGAGCAAATTATGCTATGCTTTTTTGGGAAATGAATATCATCCTCTTCAGTTGTTTGATTTTATGGGTGCTTTCATGCAGTTCCTGTGAATACCGGTGATGTTAGCTTCGCCAACTGAAGGCTTATGTGAAAGATGGATATTGTGTCTGATCTCCAACGCAAGTTGTTAAGGATTCATATCTCTCTGGTTCTCTAGTACTTGTGCTGAAGACGGTTGTTGAATTTTTTGAGAATATTGATTTGCTTGCTGAACTCTCTGATTGCATGATTCCAGCATAAGATGGTTGGAATGTCGATTTTACAGGTCTCTACAAGCCCTGCTGTTTTTTCTTCATCATTGACCACTCTTCCATGCAATTCTTCGAGTCTTCTACCTTGTCTCCCTCCAAAACCCCGAAAAAAGTTTGCTTTAATAAAAGCTGCATCTTCGGAGGCAGGACATAGCCAATCCCCTAGTCCTTCTGAAAAGAAGAGTCCAATTGCAGTTGTTCTGGATGTTCCTAGGAATCTCTGGAGGCAAACATTGCGCCCCCTTAGTGACTTTGGATTTGGTCGAAGAAGTATATGGGAAGGAGGAGTTGGGCTGTTTCTTGTTTCAGGAACTATTCTTCTAGCCCTTAGCTTGGCTTGGTTGAGAGGGTTTCAACTGCGCTCCAAGTTTAGGAAATATCTAGCTGTTTTTGAGTTTGCTCAAGCTTCTGGTATCTGCACTGGGACACCTGTGAGGATTAGAGGTGTAACAGTTGGAAACGTCATTCGTGTTAATCCTTCGTTAAGAAATATTGAAGCAGTGGTTGAGGTTTGTCAAGTTTTGCTGACACTAATTATTTTCTGTGTAAATTAGAGATGGTTTGATTATTTTGTGAGTATTTGCTGAGCTTCCTCTTTCCAATTGTAGGTAGAAGATGATAAAATTATCATACCACGAAATTCTCTGGTGGAGGTTAACCAGTCTGGTCTTCTCATGGAGACGTTGATTGATATTACTCCTCGAGATCCAATTCCCACTCCATCTGTGGGTCCTCTTAATGCAGAATGTGACAAAGAAGGTCTAATTGTTTGTGATAGGCAAAAGATAAAAGGATACCAGGGAGTAAGTTTGGATGCCTTGGTGGGAATATTTACCCGACTTGGACGTGATGTTGAGGAAATTGGAATTGAGAAAAGTTATTTACTGGCTGAACAAGTTGCTGCAGTTATTCAAGAAGCAAAGCCTCTGCTAGCGAAGGTGGGATATGCTATTTCTTCTGTATTTTGGTTGGGTTGTGCAATTGAAGGAAATTTTGTTTTCTCTATTTCCAATTGATAAATGTCTATTGCTCATGGCATTAAGTGAGTTGGATCATTATCTAGGGAAATTTTGACTTAAGTAGACATGCATCTAGTAAGATTGATACTGATGATGGGTGGATTGCTGAAATATGCTAATATACGCAACTTGCAAATAGTAAGGGGTGCCCATGTTCACTTTGTAGCACCTAAATATTGTGAATGCTGAAGTTTGTGAAGATTGGTGGCTTTTGAAACCTGAGGTTGGATGGCTAGATGATAGTAGACCTAGACGATTCAGGAGCTGATCCTGTCTGTGGATAATTTAGTTTGTGGAAGTTAATCTTGTGTAAGACTCGGATTTGACATTGACTCAGTAGGTGATATTTTGGAGTGACATGCTAACAGTCATCTTATCTGATTCTGGTTGAACTAAAACATGGGCAACAACTGCTGAATGAAACCATTTCTGTTTAGGGTTGACTAATGAAAAATGCCATCACTCCTAGGCAGAGGCAGAACTCAGTTTCCAGGTGACAGGCCATTGCACATGGAGACTTTATTGTTCAGGGATCACATGTGGTTTGTGTAGCTTTATGCTCATCTATCTGATTATAGCTTGCTTTATTAGTTAATTTTAGATCAGATTCACTTCATTGATAAAATTTCTACAACTGCTATTCATTGGTGCCTATTAACCTTCTCATGTTATGCGCATTTCAGCAACAAAGTTTATTTGTTGAATCAAATTATTTTACTATTCAACTAATTTGTGAGCCTTTTTTTAGTGTCTTCAGATTCTAAATTCAGACTTGAGTCTCAGTTGTGAAGAGGAGGCCATACCATTTTTTTTTTGGGCATAAATGCCACACCAATTTCTCTTTTTTTTGGGCATAAATGCCATACCATTTTTTTTACTATTTAATCAATGACTTGAACGTATGGAGCAGCATATTATATTTATGTTGTCTAATCAAGTCAATGTAAACATTGCCCTTTTACGTAATTTTTGATTGAAATCATTTATCAGCTTAACATTGGTTGAATCAAGCTGTAGCAAATTTGACCTGAGGCATGGCTGCCTACTATAAAAATTTGTGTTGGTTGTTCAGGCATACTGAATTTTGAGTGTTCCTAGTGTTGCCTCAGTTTATTCTGTGGCAAGAACTGTGTGCATGGCCAGTTAAAAACTTTATGAGGGTGGCTAGACTCAGGGCATTCCTGGTAGTCTAACTTGTAATCCCCTCTGTGGCTAGTGATATGCCACTTTTTGTAAGGAGGTGATATGTCAGACAGAGCTGTGGTGGGGTGCATAGAGGGGAGGGTTAACCATCCACCATAACAAGCCTACTACTTTTATTGATAAAAATGTAGAGCAGGTAAGGTTCCTCACAATATGTTTACCTGTACGTCCAAGCAAATCAGCTTTAGCTCTTGCTTGTAATTTGCTTTGGTCGTGAAACTGATCTGTTAAGCAAAAGTCTGCACTCTCCCTTCTGATTGATCTTTTAAAGTTAGTATATATGCTTACGTGTAAATGCCTTCTGTTTAGCAATGTCACAGATGGAAGCCATGGCTGAAGATGTGCAGCCTTTGCTGGCTGAGGTTCGGGAGAGTGGTCTGCTAAAGGAAGTTGAAAGCTTAACAAGAAGCCTCACACAAGCATCTGATGACCTCAGGTGACTTGTTTTACTTCTGCTCAAACTATTTGGTTCTGATGCTTGCATTGTGACATCAGTGGCATGTTTTATATGATGAAAGGACTGTGATAGGAAGTAGAATAGTGACAGATAAGCACCAAATTGAATGAAAATGTTATTTTGTTAGCTCATGTAGAATGGATCTAGAGTTGGAATCTATTGAAGATAGAATCACCTGTTAGTTTACTTCTTGGTAAAATCACCAAAAAGCATTTCACTGACTATTTCCTGATTATTGTCTCATTTACAATTTTCTCTCTCTGATATAAAAACTCAGGGGAGAAAAAGGATTAACGACCCTTCATGATGTGGCCTTTATTTTCCTCCCTGATCTATTAAACTTTACGGTAAATTTGATCAAATGTTAGGTCATGTCTCTAGAACCTTAGAAGTGCCACTTTGAGTTGAATTTATTGGCTGATTAGGCTCTTAGTAAATGTGGCAGTAATGCCGTCAAACTGTTTTTAAAACAAAAAACTTGCATTTGTTTTCAGGTGGGTACTCCCTTGCCTGGGGTTTGAAATGCTTTGGTTCCTTTTAGAGAAACTGAGCATACTTAAATGCCATTTAAGTGGCATGGAATTTCTGTCTCTCCTATCAACTGTATATTATTTAACTGAGATTGCACTCTTTCTTTCTGCAGGAGGGTGAGCTCTTCCATCATGACTCCTGAGAACACTGAGCTTGTCAGGAAGTCCGTCTACACTCTTATTTTCACTCTCAAGAACATTGAGGTGAGTTGTCTACCTTCTCAATCACTCCTCAATTCTTCTTGCCAGTCTAATAAGGTGTTCTGTATGTCTCCTCATTTCCTTACAATGATTGCAGAACATTAGCTCTGATATCTTGGGCTTCACCGGCGATGAGGCCACAAGGAAGAATCTTAAGTTACTAATCAAATCCCTCAGCAGGCTACTGTGAAGTCAACAAATTCACCTACCTCTGTTTCATGAAAGCAGAAATAAAGAGGCTACTGGGGAAGATGGTTGGCACTGTCAATTTACTGACGAATAGATCTTTGTATGGGATATGATTACTGGTTGGGACATGAAGCTGAAGAGGTTGCCCCTTGTTGCTGTTTTCAATGGCAATACTCGCTTTAGCTTTTACTAGCATTAGAATGCAAAAGAAAATTTGAAATAGTGTCCTTACAATAGACTGTGTGGCTACATATGTTGCCAGGAAATCGAAATCTTAGGCAATTTTGCAAGCTCTCTGGTGAAGCAAATTGAATGGTGTTGGCATCATCTTATGGCTTGTAGTAACTGCTTGATTTTGAGGAGTTGAAGTTCTCATGCTGGTCCTCCGGGATGTTTATCAGGTAGGAGGTCTCGAGCAATTTCTTAAGGCACTGTTTAGCCCGTTGAGACCCCCAGTCAATCGGGAGTTGGACGGTACATGGATTCATTGCTGGAGGGGTAGCATCGGGATGCCTCTTGAGGACAGGGGTTCCTACTGAGGTAAAGTCATCATCATTACTCGACTGAACTAATGAATTTCCCGAATTTGTAATCTGTTCGTATTGGCGGCCCAGTATTGAGAATAGAATCATGCACACGAGACGCGCACTACAACAGAGACCCGACCGCAACCAACCTCATGCCTGCGCGGCTGCGTCCGCCTCTGCAATTGGTTTAGATTGGGTGACAATGGCGGCCCATATATCTTTGTAGTTTATTTATTGACTTGCCTAAGACTAAGAAGAATCCGAAAGACCTTTTACATACAGGTTTACAAGAGAGGTAAGCTACTACTGCAAGCACCTGGCTTCCTGTTGCAGGCTTAAGGTCACATCACATCACCCTCAAAAGGTCCCGTACGTGATACACACATGTATGGAAAGTGGCGTATTCTGACATCGTCATCTGTGTCTATTATATTTTTAACACGTTTTTGGATGGTAAATTTGAGTAAAGATCTAGCTAGGTTTACAGTACATTAATATATATGATATTAATTTATTGTGTAAAATTCATTTAGATAATGAAGTGCGTAAAAGACTGGGCATCTTAATAATCCTAAAAAATTAGAGACAATTCTAAATTATATACATCTGTTATCATTTATAATATGACCTTTATACAACAGTGTGAACAATACAATACAATGTTCTATTGAAGAACTTCATAAAATTAACAAGTAATCAATCCATTGCATGTGGGTTTAGATTAGGAATGATAGTATCAAGAATATGATAATATATCTAATAATTAAAAAATTATAAATTTATAAAAAAAAATTAAAGACTAATAATTACTTATTTAATTTTTTAAATAAAAATAACTTTAATTCTCTTGTATTCTTACACTAAATTCAATAAATAGAGTTGGATGTTGTCAGTCATGCTGTATTCAAAACACTGGGATACTGTGGCAACTTTTTTCATGCTATTGCGTGCTGTGTCCCTTGAATCGCTCTAATTAGCTTAAATGCAAGTTAAAATGTGTTTGTTAGCAAGCCTCTAGAAAAATGTCTCGCCTTTTTTTTTCTTTTATATCAATGATGTATAATATTATAACCATTAACTCATTTATTGGATATGATATTATATAATATGAGTAGTCATTGATTTTTATATAATTATTTTTGAAAGTTTCAAATTATAAATATAATATATTATATGTTATTAATTTACTAGAATTAATCCTCTTGCATGTGAGAAAAAAAAGTCTCATCTTATACTGAAAAGGCGTGTTCTCGGTTATGACAAAGTAATCTCGATGTGGTCAAATGGTTGGGCTCCTTATAATTAATCAAATCAAACCATAGTTTTAAAAATTGGACCGGGTCGGCTAGTTCAACCATGAACCAGCCACCCACACGGTTCGGTTATCATAAATACTTCAATTACACTTTAAATTAGGTCAAATCCGGTTGAACCGGCCAGTTCCCGATCAAACTAGTGAACTCATGAAAAAATCAGTCAACTTAAAATAAAAAATTATTATAACGTAATTATTTTATTTTATTAGACTTATATTCGTATTTTATATTGAATCTAAGACTAATATAACGACTATATTAATATTTTTTTATTATAAATTATAGTTAAATTATAATATTATATTATTAATATTATTTATTAAACATGCGATTTGATCCATTGAACCCTTAGTCCGACCCATAAATCCATGAACTCATACCCTGACTGATTTCCAGCTCAGTCCGATTTTAAAAACTATGAATCGAACCATTCATTAGGATATGACTAGTGTATGAACTCAACTTTCTTGCAACTCACTAAACACTCAACGTACAACCGGAGCTATCTTGGCTTGACCTAGACGGGCATCGAACGAACCTGGAGGCTCGGACTCGGAGCCTGAATATTGAACCGGCAAGTAAGGATTGTGAATTTTAACTAATGAGCACATGGGAGGAACAATCTCCAGTTGCAGACACGTTCCGGAAAGGACGGCCGTACCTGATTATATGCTCCCTCGGACTCGTCGTCCTCGTTTGCCTGTCTATTACATGGACATGCTCTTCCACCCCCGCCCCCGCGCGCGCGCATCCCCTACAACCCCCAAACCCCCACCCCCCCGCCCCCTCTCTCTGTTCCTCAGATCTCTATCCCACCTCTGTGCAGAAAACATAACAAAGGAGCTACTCCTGTCCATGTGATGTTATTCATTCGTGATTCGTTCCCGGTAAAAAGCTGTCGATTCCCTTCATTTTCCCTCCCGAATTTCTTTATTCCCACGTGTCGTTTGGACATCCGCCCCAGCCTGTTTCCTTGCCAAATTGCTTGTCTTCTCGGGAATTCCCGACTCAGTTTCGCCCTCCGAACCCCGACACCTCTGCCTATCTAACTGCTCGATTCCCCTGAGACAATCTATTATTATCCTTTTCTTGACGAATAGATTGGATCTTTGTTGGCTCCGGGGTTCCTAGGTCTAGGTACGCCATTTGTGCAATCTTTTTGTGTTCCGCCAGGTTCTTGTCTTTAGAGTAGTGAACATTTTTTGCATCTGTCCTTGATTTAGTTGAATAGGGTTCTTGGGGTTGTGGGACTATGGATGAGGAAAAATCTCCGGTTCTTGGTAGCGGTGGCTGCCATGGTAGCATCTCGCTTTCATGGGATACATTCAATTTGAGATCGGAGCCATTACCATCATCTTCATCGTCGCATCTCCCTCCAATGCCACCTCATCTTAGCCAGGCAGGTTCGAGTTTGGGTTCGGGTCCTGACACAGGCCACTTCAGCCATGATCTAAGTAGGATGCCCGATAACCCACCTAGGAATCTGGGTCACCGCCGTGCACACTCGGAGATTCTCACTCTTCCAGATGATCTTAGCTTTGATAGCGATCTCGGGGTTGTTGGTGGTGGGGCTGATGGGCCCTCTTTATCGGACGAGACTGACGAGGACTTGTTGTCTATGTATCTGGATATGGATAAGTTGAATTCTTCGGCAATTGCCTCATTTCAAGTCGGGGAAAGTTCATCTGCTCCTGCAGTGGCCGAGTCTGGTTCGGGTATGGGTGTAGGGAATGCTTCTTCAGAGGCTTTGCAAGCAGGGCCCAGTGAGAGGCCCCGGATAAGGCACCAGCACAGCCAATCTATGGATGGTTCAACCGGCATCAAGCCTGAGATGCTTATGTCTGGCTCGGAGGAGCCCTCTCCTGCAGAGACAAAGAAGGCCGTTGCTGCTGCAAAACTTGCTGAGCTCGCATCGATTGATCCAAAGAGAGCAAAGAGGTACTGTATATTCTCTTGTAAAAACACCTTATTTGACAGTTGATAATTGTGAGAGCTGTTGTTCTATTGCTTTTTACCAAAATATTAATGCTAATGAAAAAGAAACGATGTGCAATCGTGACTATTTGCTGGCCTATGTGAAGCTTGGCTAGCTGCCCCTCAAGTGGTTCCTTCCACAGGCTTGAATGGCTTTCAAGGCAATTCTTTTGTGTTATTCTGGCATTATTTTCACTTAGAGGTTTCTGTACTTGCCATGTGTAGGATTTGGGCGAACAGGCAGTCAGCTGCAAGGTCGAAGGAGAGGAAGATGCGGTACATAGCTGAGCTTGAGCGGAAAGTGCAGACCCTGCAAACAGAAGCCACATCACTGTCTGCTCAAGTAACCCTGCTGCAGGTAGCCATAAGATTATGGATTGTTCTAAGACCTATAATTATCTGGATAATGTGATGTTTAAGGTTGTCTCTCATTCTTATGATTTACTGCTCTAATGTGCATCCTCCACCTACGTATTTAACAGAGAGACACAAATGGCCTGACTGCTGAGAATAGTGAGCTAAAATTGCGTTTGCAGACTATGGAGCAGCAGGTCCATCTGCAGGATGGTAAGCTCATTTCTTTCTAATTTTAAGTTTGAATCTTTAGTGGGTGATTTGCTATGACTGACAAGCTAGAGAATTGGGGATAAGAAAATTCCATTCAAAATATGATGGTCTCGTATTCCTCCTGTTTTAGCACATTAATCAAGCTAGGATGGAACTTTCTTTTGCATCATTGGATCTAGCTTTTCTTACTAATATGCTCTTTATTGCACATTGACTTAGCCACAAAAAGGAAATGTCATGTGAAGATACTTATCTGATTGTGTTAGGGAAGCTAGAAGTAGCTTTGCTAGGACACACATCGGGTACATTGGGTAGCTCGAACAAGATTAACAAACAGAACTTAGCCTGTCTATTTTGCGTTTATTTTCTATTCTTGTTCCTAATACATTGCAAGAAGATGAAAATATCAACATTTTTGTTTGTTAGCCCTGAACGATGCGCTGAAAGAGGAGATCCAGCATCTGAAAGTACTGACGGGCCAAGCCATGCCTAATGGTGGATCAGCAATGAACTTCCCTCCTTATGGTCCAGGGCAGCAGTTCTTTCCCAACAACCAAGCAATGCACACTCTCCTGACTGCCTGGCAACTTCAGCAGCTTCAGATCCATTCCCAGAAGCAGCAGCAGCAGCAACAACACCATCTCCATCAGCTTCAACAGCAGCAGCAGCAGCAGCAGCTTCAACAAATACAGTATCCGCAGCTCAGAGGGTCGATACCATCTTCTGGTCAGAAGGATGGAAGTGGAGCAGATTCCTCATCTGTCATGAAGGATTAGTGCTGTTTCTGTTGGCCGAAGCATTGCATTTATTGCTATGCATTTCGAGTTTTAGTTTCAGCATGAATTTTTCAAGTCTTCATTAGATTTTCAGTATATAGTATGATGAAAAACTGCCATGCCCCGTTGTGAGTTCAATTTGCTTTCGGTACTCTTTCAGTGCTCTCTCTGTTTGGTAGCCAGAGTGTTGGTCAATCGAAAATTTTCCAGGGCATTGTCTAGATGTGTAGTGCTTTTGTTGAAATTGTATCAGAATAGTCAGTTTTGTGTTGTATGTTTAGTGTTCTCCCCGTGTTTCCCCTTTCTGGTTTAACCAACAATGCCTCAAGAAATAACAACCGGATTTTCTGGAAGCTGGAGCTAAAGGATTGTGGTCTAGGCAGAGTTCTTAAAGCGTGCGGTGGAATTGGCAGAAGAAGCTCCTCTCCCTTCTGCGTCGTCTTGAGTTCTTCCTCACCCCTAACCGAGTGACAATCATACAATTAGATGCGACCAGGGCATTTTGCCTACGTTCTTATAGGTCGCATACACTGGCATGCTGTGATCCTGTTCGTATTTTCCGTCTTTATTTGCAGCTGTAACCCTCCACTAATTTAAATTGCAAACCAATCCCATTTCCATACCAACAAGAATGGGGCAGAGGGAGATTGTTAGCAAGAATGGGAATGGTGATGGCCCCAGTACCATCTACCACTGCCAAAGTTAACATTGCTGGTGGCTTTAAGGAGCACTAATGGCTTCGCTTGGTAGGTGGTGACCAACGGAACTCAACTGCCCCACTCTCCCATCTAACATTTGAATATGTTCTCTCTCTCTCCTTTTTTTCCCCGTCTAATTCTCAAAGTTTATTTTTTTCTCTGAAATTATAAAATGTAGATAATCAAAGTTTCCTGATTTTATCTGAAACATTGGTTAAAGTGAGAATGGTTTACCCACTTATTCCTCGACAATTTGTACGAAGACACTAATTGTAGAGGATGAGGACTTGTCTTTGCAACTAAGATTCCTAAAACCTCATAGGCTTTATTCATGTACCGAACAGCTGTAACACTACCACGGGATTTGTCTGTGATATGAATCCTACATTACTGAGTAGCCTGGCCCTCCGCTTCCTTCTGGCACTGTCCACTCGATGTTCTGTTTAGGATCTTTGATATCACAAGCCTGAAATACACATTTTAGTAAAGAACATCAATTTGTCTGTCACACTTACAGGAAAACAATGTTCATCACTTTTATTTTTGTTTGAGTCAATAAATGCTAGCAAGTGTCCCCCACCCCCCCATTTTCTACCTTGCAATGTAGGCAATTTTGGGCATTTATGTGCAACTTCAGCTTACCCTCTTCATCTGGAACATACCTAAAATTTGGATAGAAATAAAAAGCACATTGAGAAGGTCAGACATACGCTGATTCAAAAACTAATTCACAGCAAGTCAAAATGGGCATTTACTCGTATACATGAGCAGGGCAATATCGAGATTCTGGTCCAGCATACTCTGGCAGATTCACTTGCTCAGGGACTTTGGGGTTCCTCAGGCGCAAATGAGGTGGTTGATCATGGTCATGATTTGTATTGCTCCTACAGATAAGCAGCATATGAATCAGGGAAATAGATAGCCAAGTCAGACTGATTGATTCCTTCATCTTAAGGTAACAAGTGGAGATTCCAGAAAATGCGCAACCCACCCATTTCTTGAGTGCTTAGGTTGGAAGTTTATACATTATCAAAATTTTCACAGCTGTATCAATGAGAACTGATAAGTGTAAAAGATCATATACCTTTACTTAACAGTCCCAGTCAAGTAAGAGTTGGGAGAATGATTAAGCCCTAATGTGGAAATTGGCCAAGCAAAAAGAACTTAAGTTTTAAGAAATCAAGCCTAAGTTCTGACTATGTGCAAAAAAAATCTAGCATACAACTGCGAATTAGTGCAAATTTAAGCTGGTAAAGGCTTGGAAATATATTTACAAGCCAACACACTCAACAAAGTTCACTCTTTCTGCTTTACCTGTGTAAAGAAGTAGGGACATCAAAGGATATAGTGCCATCAGGTCTGGGGTATTCAATGGAAGAATGTTGCTTTGCCACCTGCAAATATTGAAGACCAGAATTAATCTTATGATAATCAAATGGCCTGACACTGTTTATCTATTTAACACTCTATCATATAAATCTGTCTTTATGAACTTGACTGCAACCGAGACAAAAACAACTTAAAGCTACGATTGAGGAATATATTTACTCACATCTGTTGCTTCATGGTCAGGTTTCCCATGCTTCAATGTGAAAGGCGGCCTCCCTTTAAAAATGTAGCTGCAAAATCAATGATGCATTGCTTTGTCAGAAATAAACTGGAGAATCTAAAAAATAGTCAATCATAATAATTTGCAAAACAAGAGAGCTTACTGTTCAAGTGCGCTCATACCCAAGCCAGGAATTAGTCCGTATTCAAATGCCTGCGGAAGTGCAAGAAATCCATCAGATGGAAGGAAAAAGAAGCAATGTATTTTCATCATTCTGCTCCAGGCTGTGGAAGTTATTCAATTGCATGCTTTTTCTATTACCCAAAATTTCCTCTCTCCATAGTGGAATAATTTAAAAAAATTCTCTCATCTAAACTCTTTCAAGCAAAGAGTTGGAGGATCTTATAAAGCAAGTCAGATGAAAAACTCCTACACTCTCTTGATCTGTAATAGCTAAGTGACATAAAATTGAATGTTTTTTGTTCTACTCACTGGTCTATAGTTCCGAGCTTGGTGAAGTTCTTCCCATATCCAAGATTTTGTCAGTGCATCCCAATACATTTCCATACTAGATCCTTCATGAAGCGCACAAAATGCTGCTTCTGCTGCTAACATTCCTGATGAAAATGGTTGAAAATCACATATTTGATGCGTTACAATCAACTACCCTTCCACTCTTCTGGGTTCGCATTTTCTTGGGAGAGTGCCAGTATCAGCTAACATTAAGTAAGGTGATCAGTTGTACCTGACTTCATAGCTGTGTGTGTCCCCTTGATTTTAGGCACATTCAAAAAACCAGCAGAACATCCAATAATTGCTCCACCAGGGAAAACTGGATATGGAATAGACTGAAATTTAACTAGCATTATGACCAAAGCGACAAATTACCAAGCAAAGAAAAAGGAATGAAGGTGCAGAATTAGTTGCAAGCTACATGATTTAACATAAACATGATTATCCATAGTTGACCAAGATGATATCAACTGTCACCAAATTAAAATCCAGAAAATCTCGTGCAATTATAGCTTAAAAAATAGATGTCCATACCTGAAAGCCACCTTCATTTAAAGTACGAGCTCCATATTGAAGAACATTCCCACCCTCTAATAAGGATTTGATAGCAGGATGATGTTTAAGTCTCTAGAGGTAGAAAACAAAATGAATGGTTCAGATTATCACTGTGTGAGATAACTTCAAGAACAATCACATTGTTTATGAACCAAAGAAGATTTTACTCTTTTTGTGTATGCTCTTGCAAAATTTTCTACGACTTTGAATTAGTATTATATTATTGGCTGCAATTGCCACATAATGTAAATGTCTGTTCGTGAAGTATATTAACTGAGAGATGTAATTTTACCTGAAACTCCTCATATGGGCTTAAGTAAGGGTTCTTGTAATTCAAAGCCACAACGAGACCAAGAGAAACCTGAAGCAAGGTATCACAGAAACTCAGCTGAAGTAGAAGCAGTAGGGTTAATATGATACCACAACAAAATTTGGTTCAGAAACACTTTTTGGTACCTGTTGCATAACAAATTGATTAGTGTTATCACACATTTGTTCCATTCTTTCCCTGATTCTTTTGTTTAATTAGAAAGGTCCAACACAGTACAAGGTGAAAAGGCATGAAGAAACTGAAACATAAACCTTCGAAGCTCACAATATGGAGATACATTGAAAATAATAGCAAACAGAAGGCATTTGCTGCCTATAATACAATTTATTTTTCAATGGTATCCATTGCACAACAAATTGAACAATGGCAGCATCTATGTTCTCAGTTTCTTTCACCTTATTTGAAAGTTCCAACATATTTTAAGGTGAAAAGAATGAAGAAGCTGACGGACAAATCTTGGAGAAACATTGAAGAGAATAGCAAAATAAAAGAAAAGCATTCACTGCCTATGATAGAATGAATCTATCGATGCAGCTTCAAATTGAGTTGAACTAATGAGGAATCCTTGCCTGTCTGTCATTCATGTGGTACAAAAAAGATCCTCCATATGTCTTGTTATCCAAAGGCCACCCTATAGTGTGAATAACAGAACCAGGCTTATGCTTATGCTCCTCGATTTCCCACACCTGTCAATTTAATAGTTAGAAATGCTGAGAAATCCTAAATTGCACAGAATATGCAATCAGGAAAAGAAGCAGGTAACCTCTTTTATCCCCAATGCATAGGTTTGGTGCTGTCCATGCCCCTTGTCTCTCAATTTGAATTTTCTCACTAGCTTCTGCTTCAGAGGATAAAAGCAAACAAACAGAGTAAAGAACAGATCTGATCAGGACAAATATAAAAAATAATCAGCAAAAAAAGCATTTCTCATTCCTCTGCTGACCTCTGATAGTGATCCTCTACATCCCTCAGCAAGCAAAGTTATCCGGCCTGTGAACCTTTCGTTTCAGTGTAAATCAACAAGATAAATTAAAAGGAAGTAATATTCATGAAGAAACAATTAAGTGCCTATTAAGCTTAGCTTGAAAGTGTTGTAGCTGATGAAAAGCAAAAAAGTGCTGAATGTTGAAGGAAATTGTTCAAGCAAATAATCTGCTGCTTAATAATTAATATATATGTAGAGATTACTTAAGTCCATTAAAGTACGGATAAGTAAGATAGGAACCTGTTCATCTCAAGTAATCATAATGCTATTTTAGGAAGAGAAGTATATTATTTTTGTGAGCAATACATTTATGTTATCTGAAACTTCTCCCATATATTCTAAGATACAAAGAATGCATTTTATATCTATTAACAACAGAATTAAGCAATATGCACAGTTGATAAGTAAATATTGGACATCGTAAACTGTGTTCTATAGTAGTTGGTGAATGATATTTGGCACATCCTTTACGGCCTCAGCTTTTTAAACAGATGTTTGATGGATTTTCATGGCAGATATCCTGATAAAAAATTGCAGCTAATATCCATATCTAGTTTCAATTTGTTCAGCAAGCTTTATGTTTGATTGACAAATAATAGGTATCTCAACCGAAGCTTTATAATGGAAATGAATATTCTGAAATAAATGTAGCTCCGTAAGATGAATATGAGATTGTGTGCAGAATAATTTATGTATTGATAGCTTCCAAATGCTTGTTGAGATTAAGAAAGAGACTAACAGACTACCTTGCAATGCTACACCTGGTTGAAAATTTTCCTTCTTTGAGCCATCTTTTGAGATACCCATGTCATTGGTTTTGATGCCCACAACCGTGTCATTATTATAAAGCACCTGGAAAATACAAAAGAGTGATTTCAATCATCCAAGACACCTATCAAGTACCAATACCAAGAGAGTGAAGCCTTACCTCACTAGCAGCAAACCCGGGATAAATTTCCACCCCCAATTCTTCAGCTTTCATTCCCATCCACCGGACTAATTGACTCAAGCTGCATCAGAACCACAAATATTCCATTTTGTTAAGACTAAAGTTAATGATAGAGATGGACTGAAACAGAGTATAGACGGAGAAGCCAAAGCAAGTGGATGATAACTGATAAATGATCAACAACCAAATGGCCCAGAAGTTCCTCTGAGGAGATTCCATGCATCAGGCCCACTAATGACCATGAATTTCCAGATGTTTCATGATTCATATTATCCAGCTAGAGAATAAAACAAAGGACCGCAACACAAGTACTGTATTACGAATAAGCACAGTAATGCATTACCTGATAATGTAGTTTCCCTTGTTATTGAAAGGGGAAGGAAGTGAAAATGCACGATTCTTTGTCAGGAACCAAAACTTGTCTGATGATACAGGAACATGAATTGGAGCCTGCAATTAATTTAGGCATAAACAAAGAAAAAAAATTAAGAGCGCTCACTTGTTTCATTTTTTAGGCCAAGATATAATTTCCAACAGTACAAACTCTATTCCCTGTCCCTTGTCTGGACTGCGATCTATACAAGATTAGGCTCAGATAGGAGCAATTAGCAAAGCAAATCATTTGTAAGTAACTATTACTATACATATTAGATCATGGTGCAGTTCAGTTTTCATAATCATGTTAAAAATCAAAGAAAAAAAATCCATTTGTTTGTTTTTCTAACAAATATGTGCCAGAGATAAATAGCACAATAGAAAACAAAAGATCGCAAAAACCTCTTCATTTTTCCACTGTGGAAGAAGCTCATCCAGTGCCCGAGGTTCAAAAACATTCCCAGACATGATATGAGCACCTGCAGATACAAATGAGTCAAGTGACAAGATTTCACAAATCTGAGAGAGACTCGGAAAATGCTAAAATGATACTTGTCTGTCCTGTTAAAATTTGCATATGTCAGTTGCATTCATTTTATAACCTCAGGATAGAGCTAAGATTTTATGCCAACCAATTGGGAGATAATTAGCAGAATCTAGGGGGAAAATTGAAAACAACAACAGAAAGTCAGCTATTTCTGTGTGTCACTTAGCTCCTTCGTGGGTAGGTCCTAGTTTCATACAAGACCAACGGTTGACTCCGATCGCAACAAATCATCAATGCAGCAATCCATAAGATGCAGCGACAAAGCATAGAAAACATAATATTAAGAGAAGAAACCCCACAACCAAATTAAGGGTTCTAAGTTGCAAATGGAAAGAAACTACACCAGACAATTTTTATAACCACAAAATAGAGCAGATCAAACATTCATTCGATGAATCATTTGGACAGTTGGGGAACAAAGGACATCAGTAAATATACAACTATAGGTGAATTAGATGGAAAATCCTGCCTCGCATCTATGAACAAAGGCACGGGAAAATTTTTAACAATGATTGTTTGGTTTATGTAGTTGGATCAAGTGCTCTTTAGGACACCAAACATTAGAGGTGATTTAGATGGGAATTCCTGCCAGGCAGCTATGAACAAAGACACAGCAATATTTTTAACAACGATTATTTGGTTCATGTAGTCGGATCAACTGTACTCCACATATAACCATTAGGAAACAGACGAAGACGATGACTTGCCCACTTCGGCTCCTTTCTCAACAACGCAGACAGATAAGTCAGAATCCGCTTCACGGCAGATTTGCTTCAACCTTATCGCCGCTGACAGACCCGCAGGTCCAGCCCCTACAATGACTACATCGTACTCTATGGATTCCCCCTCCCCTCCGCTGCTGAAACTCCTCGACTTCCCCAAAAAACCACCCAGGAAACTGCCGCAGTTGGTTGAATTTCTCGGACTTAGACCACACCCAGGTGACAGAGAAGCCCCCCCGCGCAAATCACACAGTGGCCCTACGAATCCCAACTGCTTGGGGGAATAATTGGCCTTCCTGTATAGCACAGAAATTCGCCTGTACATGGTGGAAAGCCGGAAATCAGTATGAAGAGAAGTCTCTGCCCGTCGAGACCAAAGTAAGGCAGGGTAAAAAGTAATATAGGATTACGGCTCCCTCTGACAGAGTGCTGAAGTTGCAGTTCTAGCCTCTTCGTATTTCCTCTCTATTTAATCATCCTTATTTTCTCTCTCCTTTAAATTTTTGTAAATGACAACTATCCTAAAAAGAATACCTTATCTGATTTTTCTTTTTTAAATAAAAATCAAAGTAAACCTTTTTCTATTCATAAATAAGAAATTTTAAAATTAAAATTTTTAATATTATAATTATAAAATTAAAAATATTATTATTATATTAAATTCTTTTTTTTTAGAAATTTAAAGTTTACAACCTTCCTAGATATCCCCTTCTCATATTTTGGAAGTCTCCGAGCCATTCAATCCATACTTCATTCGATTATTCCATGACATCCAAGTATGGGCTCTTTCCATCAACGAGATGGTGGTTAGTCGTGCCATTGGACATATGGTCAAACAGGAGTACTCTTTCTCCTCGCTCACAGCGTTATCTCAGTAATGCGACTATGTTCTTTCGCTTGATGCTGGCAAGAGTCTCGAGCTCAGTTCTATAATGTTCGTCAGTTTTCATCCTGTCGCAGAGCCATTTCACAGCGACCCTTCTGCCACAGGACAGGAGAGCATGCCCAAATACACAGAACTATGACTGCCATGGCCCATCAAGTGCGGCATGGAATCTTTGATCGCTGCACATATTTGGTTGAGAGAACTTCTGGATGGGCTGCTAAAATACATTCATTCTAAAACGATTATTTATGTTTAACACATTAAATCTTGCAAAGTCAACAAAAATTATGTACTATTTGATTAAAGTAATAGCTTACCTGGATCTCAAACTCAAGAAGTTGCTTCGGTCCTCCTGAGTGGAAGGAAGAGCAGGATTTATTGAATAAATTTCTGCAGATATTGATGATGAACTTACCATAACACTTGAATGAGCTGTCTAGGAGTCGTTATTCCCAGGAAACGAGCTGCCTCTCTGAAATATGATGTCCACAATTAATTTCAAGTCCAGACAACCTCCTTGCCCACAATTAATTTGCTGCCTAATGAACTTGCGAACAGCAGTTAATCAGTATCCATCATGGGGTCGTGAATGTTCATTTGGCTTTAAATCCCTACAGCGGTGTATGGGTTGGCAACATGAGATTTGCAGGTCCCTAAACAACTGAATTCTCAACCTCTTCATCTCTGTGTTGGCATTGGTCTTCCAAAATAACTCTTCTGCTTCTGGAAGGGCTAGCTTTAATCCTTCAATTGCAGTTGTTCCCTGAGTTCGATACTCAAACATGAACTACAAGAAGAATGAAAATCAAGTTGTGATTCACGTATTAAAATTAGAGAGTACTGTAGTTGTATACTCACTGAATTTTCTTCTAGCACTTTCCGGATATCATCATGATGCCATAGCCAGCTTTGTTTCCCTGGCTCTTATGGGGGACTCTCAGCGAACAACCTCCTTTCCGAATTCCTGTATCGTACTCAATATCTATTGAAACTCTATCCCTGAGGATTTGGATCCCAACATCAGGATGAAAGTTTGTTGCGATCAAGGTGCTTTGTGATGAAGGGGATGTCGTCCCCTTCAACAAAGCAGGCTATGTCAAGAAATATAGACTCCTCATTGCTCCTTAACTCATCAAAACTCATTTTGATTATTGCATTCACATCACCATGAGGCATTCTCTTAAACTTTTGCAGCAAGTCTCCCCAACATGTTGTACGTTTGCCGTACAAAAATGAACCCAACACAGTCAAAGCCAACGGAGTTTTACGTGCAACACGAACCATGATTTTGGAAAGCATCTTGTATTGATACGGAGGACAGCATTGCTTGAAAGCATTCTAGATGAGAAGCTCAATAGTGTGACCACGCTGCAAATCATTGACTTTGTATCTTGCATCAAAGCTTAATAGTGTCAAGCATCTCCTTCCCACTTCAGCCTTCTGGAGAAACCGAAGATATTTTGATCGATCTTCAGGTGCTCAAGAATGTCTGAAGTCGAACTTCAAGTATCATCTGATACTTGAATCAATCCACCAGCATAATCAGCCTGCCAGCTGAAACTGGAAATCACCTGCCTGTCACTTGACCAGCATTCACTTCTTTCCTCAAGATCGCTTCAATCCCCACATCGTCACTTGGTAATGAGCATCTATTTAGAGCTACTTCAATACGGAAGACTACTTCAGTCATCTGTGGTCGATTCTGAGCCTTTCTGTTGGTGCAATCTGCACCTAAGAATGCGAGATCTGTGACAGCTTCCATCTCGTGCTGGTTGGGATTGGGAAGTTTCGGTCCAAAATCTTGGTAATCACACCAATGCGTCGAACTGCAGAATCAACCAACCTGCTAGGCATCCCTTTCTTGTTGCGATAAATTGCCTTCCTTCCAGATAATAATTCAAATAGTACTACCCCAAAGGCAAACACATCACTCTCAGTCGTCATACGGTTGTGTAGATAGTACATAGGGTATAAGTAGCCAACAGTGCCAATAATGCGAGCAGAGATCAAACCATCCTTGTCCGCCAATCCTGACATCCCCAAATCTGAAATCTTAGCAGTGAAATCGCTGGCTAACAAGATATTGGAAGAATTCATATCACAGTGTATTAATGCTGGACTTCAACCAAAATGCAGATATTCAATCCCTTGAGCTGCGTCAAGTGCCACCTTAAGTCTTCCTATCCAAGACATTTTAATGGTGAGTCCGGATTCTGGTTGCGTTGCTCATGAAGGTGATCATGCGATGAGTGGTTGTTCATGTATTCATAGACAAGCGCTCGCTCATTCCTTTCTTCAAGAAAGCCAAAAAGCTTCACAAGATTCTCATGTTTAATTCTGGAGAGAATATTTAACTCAGAGATGAAAGCTTGGCTGTTCAAACTCCGGTTACCCCTATTTGCAGCAAGGTCCCGCTTGATTGCCACATGCCGCCCATCAGCCAATATCTCATGGTATACAGAGCCAAAGCTCCCGAGTCCAATCTTATTATCAATTGAGAAATTAAGCGTGGCTTGAAGCAACTCTTCCAACGAGAATTTTCAAACATCCTACATAGCCAGATACACAAATTTATTAAGAAGCTATAAGTTTCAAATTAACATGCTGCATGTGAGGAAAAGGAAATAATTTACCTCTCCTTCATGACGTTTTGGCAGTCCATGAAGAGGGATAGAAAAGCTATCTGATGATTCAAGTATGCAGTGGCTTTTACCACAACTGGGGCTGACATGAGAGAGAGAAGCTTTCTTGATGCTACTTTGATGCTTTTGAATTTCAAGGAGATAGTTTTGACTTCATCTGATTGCTGCTTCTGAGCAGGTAGTCCTGAACATTCTGACTGGCCATTAACATGAGCATCAAGCCAGTTTATTTCATTTAAGAGTTTCTCAGGACATCCTGAAATATGAATATCTCGAAGAACTACTAGCCTGAGTTTTTTTCATGTTTTTGATGGTCTTTGAGCCCATAAATAGCTCCTCTGGCTCCAGCATATCTAATTTTATGCCTTCAATGGAACTTCTTCCCTGGTGATGCAAGCGAACATCACTAATGAAAGGACAATGTAGAAGCGCTACTTTCTCTTGCTTACATGTAAAGTAATTTCACTACAAAGAACATTTAATAGAAAACATACCAAATTTTCTCTAATCACTCACAGAACATCCTCATGGTACCATAGCCTACTGCGCTTCCCTGGAACATCAGGAGATTCTTGAAATACAACATCTCTGCCCATTTCCTGGAGCAAGTCATGCATCCGTATCTTTTCTAGCTCAACAGAAATGAGTGACTTCTCATAAAGAATTTGTAGGCCACTTTCTGGGTAAAAATTGCAACGGTCGAGCAACTTTGTGACATAATTTTTGTCCTCTCTGTTGAAAAAGCAGGCAATGTCCAGAAAGATGGCTCTTTCATGAGATTCTAAACCATCAAAGCTGATTTTCAGCACTTCACTACCCTTTCCTCAAGGGACAGACTTCAATCTATTCAATGCTCTATTCCATTCAATAAAACTTTTACCCTTCAGATGAGAACCCAAAATTATAAGGAACAGTGGCACCCCTTTCACATAAGTTATAAAGCAGAAGGAGAGTAGCTTGTAATCTCTGGCAGGAGTAGGTTTCTTAAAGGCATTCCAGCAAAACAAATAAAGAGAGTCATCATAGTTCAATTCACACACCTTATAAATCTTTACACAAAGGGAGGCTAGCAGTTCTTCTTCTCTTGCTATCATTACAATTTTGCTGCCAAAGCCAAACCAAGGCCTATTCCCTATCAAGTGGTTTAATGTGTCAAGGCTATCAACATCATCCAAGACTAAGAAAAAACTTTAATCATGAAGCTTCTCCCTTATCAATTCTGCACCAATATGAGTATAACCCACTTTTATATCTGGGTCACCCAACATGCCATGAAGAATGGCTTCTTGTAACCTCACGAGGCCATATTGCCTTGAAGTTTCTCTGACATTCACAACAAAACCGCTTCCTTCAAATCGATCAGCAATTCTCTTGTACAGAGCTTTAGCAATAGTTGTTTTGCCTACTCCGCTTCCTGCACAGATCCCCACGGTGGAAGTGTAATCATCTTCCTTGAACAACATATTGAAAATGGACTGTACATGCGAATCAAGTCCAACTGGATGAACTGCAAGGTTCAAGTATGGGCATCTGAGCTTGCTCGAGACCTCTTCTACAATCTTCAGGACTAGCTCAGATTCAAATCTGACAGTCACAAACCAACATATGAGTCGAAAGGAACAAAGAACCAAAACTTGAAATAGATGAACGTGTAGAAGGCTTAGATCATTAAGCCAGCTAAAATTAACAAACGAATGAGGACATTTCCTCGATCTGAGTTATATTTAAATCCTACTCTTCATGTCTGCTTTCAGCAACTTAAGTGGTAAGAGAATCCCAGAGAGGTCACATAAATATTGCAACTAAAATATTTTCTCCAGCAGTACATGTAATAATCGTGTTGATCATAGTTTTTAAAACCGGACCGGGCCGGCCGGTTCGACCAGGAACCGGCCACTCCCCCGGTCCGGTTCTCATAAAAAA
>CXYZ01014932.1:430369-443640 GCA_900006705.1 Sonneratia caseolaris | reverse complement strand
ATAAATAAAATTCGTCCACTTATTATGTATTTAACCAATTTTATCACATTTCATATGAAAATTTGGATCGGTGGATATATTTAAATCAAAAAGGAAATTTGCAATTTGTTAAGGGCAATCCTTTTGTGGGGTCAAGTTTTTACAGCAGTTCCCACGGTCCACATAATCTATGCTGGATTGTAACTGCCGGAATTCCGCTTGAGCAACCGCGCAAGAGGGCTGCGAAATTTGGTTCTTCTTGGACAAATGACCACTCTCCAATATGCGACGTATGCCCTCTGGCTTGGCTGTAAGAAAGAGAGGCCTTCCTGCCCCGAATGACTATGGAGACAGCTCCAAGCCCGAAAAGGGCCGCGATGCTCAATTCCATGATGAGGATCGGATGGTATACATCACCGGTGAAGATCAGCATGAGTTGCATCTTCCAACTCAGCATTTTGGTAGAAAAACGGCAAACCATTGTGAATGAAGAAAGTTCAATTATGACGATCGAACTTGGCTTCAAGTTCATGTAAACAACGCTGTGTCCCTCTCTCAGCTCTCTTTATTTAATAGCTCGGTGTTGAGACATATACAATGGTAGACTTTCCTTGTTCGATGAAGATCATCAACACTCTTCTGATTAGTACTCTCTGAGAAAGCTCCTGAACCAGAGGGAAGACGATTTTGGGTATCGTTTGAGACTGCCCTTATAATCCACATGGTTGATGCCGAACCGAACCGTGTAACCGGAGTCCCACTCGAAGTTGTCCAACAACGACCATGCAAAGTAACCTCGTACATCGGCCCCATCCTCCCTGTCAGAGAACACCCGGTTATCATACATGTCTCTCCACAGAACCTGCAGATCAGAAACCAAAGAATTTGATGCAGTTAATTTGTGCTAATGTTCTACGACTTAATTACGCAGTGCCTGGAATGGGATGACTGCAGTACTAGGTCCACCATTCAAGCATGAAATCCAAGGCTCGTAGTGCCGCATTCTGGCCGTGCATCGCATTCGAGTAAGGTTCGAAACAGTGAGTCACTAGCGTTATCCCGATCTTCCCCTTTTGAGGTACCTAAGAAATCCAATTCATCCATGACAAACATGCATTTTACAACTATTAGCCCATATTCTAAAACCAAATTCTTGAAGCAAACCTGATATTTATCCTTGTGCAGTTTCCAGGTGATGGCCCGCCAAGTACGGCTCCGTTGCCGAGTCCCCGCAGGTGCAGTTAAGTTGCTGCCACTCGGAAATATACCTAAGGCATAGCCACGGTCACCGTAACTCCGCAGCTTGTTTAGAGTTATCCAGTGCTTCACCCGGTCACCGAATTCTTTGAAGCAGACATCGGCATAGCTCTGACTCCCATTCGTGCACAGCTAGCTATCATAGCATTCCAGGTGAATGCATTTGGTTCTAGACCTTCAAGCACGAGCCCCTCCTCGATCTTGCCCGTGTTGCAGTACCCACAAATCATTGCAGTCCATGAGATGACATCTCTTTCAGGCATAGAACTGAACACCCTCTGTGCATACTCAAATCTTGCACACTTACAGTATAGATCGATCAACGCATTAGCCACGGACAAATCACCCTCAAGACACATCTTGAACGCCATGCTGTGAACTTCTTTCCCCTTGTTCACGTCCATCAACCCAATGCATGCCTTGAGCACAGTCCAGAACGTGAACTTATAAGAGGCTCTTCCCAGCTTGTGCATCATAGTAAAGTACATGAATGCCTCCTCGTAGTACCCATCAACTGCAGAATCAAGTACCATCCAGTTCTGCGCGAAAACATTCGGCTCGGGAATTCCATCGGACACCTTCCGCGCAGAGGTCCGGTCCCCGCAACAAGCGTGGAGCCCCCCGAGCCTCTCACCCAGAGACATGCGACTCGAGTCGGTCGCGGTGGTCAGCAAGAAAGCATGAAGTTGCTTCACCGGAGACAAGGCCTGGGCTTTCAGTATTTTTTGCAGTAGCAGAGCTAAACGGAGGTCTACGGGCAGCCTGTTTCCTACGAACATCAACCTCTGCACTGCTTCAACCGTTAGCTTATGAAGCTGCTCCCATATTTAGTGAACATGGTATTGAATTTTTATTTGATAATATATCGTATAATAATATATTATTAATAATGTATTTTTGCTATCCAATTAGTTAACACAATTAAGTGATTTAATTAAATTTATAAAATAAAGTTTAACGGACAATCTATTAAGTATAAGGAAACTATAAAATAATTTTTAATTTATATAATTGGTGAAATTAGAAATAAAATAAACTAAATGCACATATATACAATTTGTGGTTGTAGTCCCTGGGACGTACGATAAAATCAACTCTTTTGATATCCCATCGGTCAATGAGAGACAGAAAGAATCTCACGTTCTCTAAATGATTTTTTACACAGCTGTAGAAGATTTATATCCAACCAATCACACGAATTTCATTTATGAATTCAAGTATACTTCTATTTATATTTAAATATTTTCTTTTAAGTTGGGTTAAAAAAATCAACCCCTCCTAGAAAAAATTCCAACGATGGGTATTTGTCTTTGGATCATTGAGAGTTTTAGGTTGATGTGATTGATTGATTTGTAAATTCGAATTACTTTCATATCTGAAAAAAGAAATTCCGTCGGTGGCATTCGGGCGGGGCTTCACTGCCACCACCTGCCGGTTATCGTAAATTTCCCTCCAGGCCAATCGACGAAGCTCCTCCGTCCAACATACGTTAGAGTCGCCATAAGGCAGTCGCGGCCGAATGTAGCCGCTGAAATCGGCGGCTCGTGTCGCAGGAGGAGGAACGGGGCGCCGTTTGTGGGCCGAGGCTGCGGCCAATCGCCGAACCAGGGCGGTCAACAGTTGTCTGCGGGCTGAGGCAGCAGCCAATTGCCGAATACCAAACACAAAACACGCTTGGAGTCGCCATAAGGCAGCCACGGCCGAAGGTGGTGGCTGACATCGGCAGCTCAAATCACAAGAGGCGTGGAGGAGTGGTTATCGGCAGCCCACAGCGCTGGAGACGTGAAGGAGCGGTGGCCTATCGTGGCGGCCAACGTCCTCGGTGATCGTCCGTTAGCCGAATTCCTTGTGGTTACTTAGCGATAATTACGATTATGGTTTTGGATCGTGATTACAAGTGGCTAAGATCGTGGGATTCAGTTGAAACGGATGAAATCGTGCGGCGGCATTAGGGTTCGGCGAAGAATATGAACAGTAACCGGTTTGCAAGTCACGCCGGTCCGGTCCAAAAAAGGGACCGGTTCTATGTAAATTGGTCCGGTTCATATGGTTTGGATTGAAATTGGACCGGTTCAGGACTGGTTCAAAGTAGATTTGAACTGGTTCAAGGCCATGTCTATACGGTTCGATCCAAAAGGCACCGGTTTGATGTAAACTAGGCCGGTTCATATGGTTTGGATCGAAATTGGGCCGGTTCGGGACTGATTCAGGACTGTTTCGAAAGAAGATTTGAATGGTTCCCTCATGTTTAGTTGATTTCTTCACCAATTTTGCTCCGATAATTTGAACTAATTCAATAAAATTATAGTAAAATTAAGACCAATTCAGCACGGTTCAGACCTACTTCAGCATGCTTTATACCACTTAAGATCTAATTAAGCGGGTTTAAGCCTATTTTAGTCCATCAAAAGTTAAATAACTACAAATTAAGTTTGGTTATGCTTTAAACTCGATTTTGAATGTTGAATGAAATAATAGCATTTTTTTTTATGTATAGTATTCAAGAATAAGTTAATTGAAGCAGCATCTCACCAAAGTGAGCTCTCATGTGTAGATTGATTTATTCAACAATATATAAGATGTTTGCATGTTTGAAATTTCATGCGGGCAGTGGATCGGCCCAAAGGAAGGACACTGTTTGGCCGAGTTTCAAATATGCATGCAGTAACAAATACCTGATAATTGTTGCGTTTCCATGTGAACATTAGTCAGCACAATGGAAGGCTCATTGTTTGACCGAATTAATTGTCAGTGTTTGATTATTACATCGAGAGTACCGCTTACAAGTTGATTATTTTATCCAAAGATGAAATATCAATGTTGTGCTTGGTATCTCATGATGGGATAGACTATTATTTCATTCGCTATTCATGAATATGTGAACTAATAAATTTCTCATTTGTTATTTGTTCTTTGTTCAGCTAATGCTTCTGCTACATCGATTTCTGCCACTATTAATTCGATCCATGTGCTAAGTGGCACAAATTTTAAAGTCTGGAAAGAGAACATTATGATAGTTCTCAGTTGCATGGATATGGACTTGGCCCTTCGGACAGAATGACCACCTGCTCTTACAGTTAACAATTCTGTTGAGACTAAACGGGATTTTGAGTTATGGGATCGTTCAAATAGGTTGAGTCTTATGATCATGAAGCGTGCAATTCCAGAGACCTTCAGGGGTGATACCTCTGATGAGGAAGATGCCAAATCGTTCCTAGATGCTATAGAAAAGCGTTTTGAGAAAAACAAAAAGGCTGAGACAAGCACGGTTTTGGCAAAGCTTATCTCAATGAGGTACACTGGCAACAGGAACATTCGTGAGGATATCATGGAGATGCCTAATATTGCTTCAAAACTAAAGGCACTTAAATTAGAACTGTCCGAGGACTTTGCATTTAGTTATGATCTCTCTGCTTACACAATACAATTAGTTTCAAGTCAGTTATAATTGTCAAAAGGAGAAATGAAGTCTCAATGAGCTCATTTCCCACTGTGTGCAAGAGGAAGAGAGATTGAAGCATGAAAAGGCAGAAAGTGTTCATTTGGTGTTGACCTCTAAGGGTAAGAATAAGGGTAAAGGCAAGAAAAGGCCTATGAGTAAGGAAGCTGCGAGTGTTCCAAATAATGTTAAGAAGCAAAAGCAACAGGATCAAGTTACTACTTGTTTCTTTTGCAAGAAAGATGGACACTTAAAGAAGNATTGAAAAGCAAATCCGTCATAGTTGATGCGAGGTTAATCTCTTGTAATTGCAGAGGGAAAGCTTAAGTGGATATTGACAACCTGATCAATGAGCTCCTCGCCCATGGTTGCTTTGATATTAAATATTATCAGCTTTTTAATTCCTTGATACAGTCGAAATTTTCTTGCATTATGTCACAATTACTTCTGGCCATTATCTGTTTGAGAATGTAGGGATTCAGCCCTACGTGACTTTGGTTCAGTGGGACCTCCCCCAGGCTTTAGAAGATGAATACGGTGGCTTCTTGAGTCCTCTGGTGGTGTAAGTCGTGATTTGCTTGATTGATCGCGTGCGGGGTATATGTGACTTGTTCTATATGCATGTAGGGATGATTTCCGAGATTCTGCTGATGTCTGCTTCAAAGAATTCGGTGACCGGGTGAAGCACTGGATAACTCTAAACAAGCTGCGGAGTTACGGTGACAGAAAATCTGCCAATGACCCGTTCGGCATGAACTCGTATACCAAGAGGCGGTGTTGCCCCTCATTGCAGAACCCGATAAATTGGACTAGGTTCTTGTGATTGGTTCTCCCAATTGTGTCCACTTCGGTCTTGAACTCTCTTTGGCCGTCAAAGGTCATTTTTTCCAACACTTTGACTGCAACGACGTCTCTCGCTGGATGGGAGAACTCCTTTATAAACCGCCCCAAAAGCTCCCTTGCCCAACTCTTCTTTGAACCCGCCAATTGCTTCCCGGAGCTCCTTGTATGTAAAGCTCCGCGTGCCAGTGAAACCATTCATCGAATATGATTGTAGAGTTCTGGATTGTTGTGCATGATTATATCGAAACTATTAGAATGCAGTGCACAATTCTAAAATATTCTACACACTTCTGGAATATGTTATACAATTCTAGAATGTTCTACACACTTCTAGAATATGGTGCACAATTCTAGAATGCTCTACACAATTCTATAATATTCACTTTCTAGAACACTCATTAGGAACTAGTATAAATAAATGATATACTCTTCCATGTAATGTAGAAGTAGAAGAAGAAGAAACAAGAGTAAGAAGAAGAATCAATTAGCCATTTCTCTTCCTCCAATACTCATATAACTTCCACACTTTCTTATTCACCTCCTCTTCCAATTAGCTATATTCCCACCTTCCTCTATACTCCTACCATTCCTATACACCTAAACACAAACACCAACAGTGGTATCAGAGCCTCGTTTCGATACAAATGGGCGTAGGCTTATTATGGCCAAGCACTTACTCCATTCATCCATTCCAGTACTAGTCTTTTGAGGTGAAAACTTTGACTACTGGTTCATCAAAATGAGGACCTACTTTTGCGCTCAAGATTTATGGGATGTTGTGAGTTTGGGATACACTATCCCTCAAAATACATCCAATTTATCTTCTGCGCAAAGGAAGGTACTTAAGGAGAATCAACAAAAGGATTCTCAAGCTCTACTTGCTCTTCAGTTAAGCTTGACTGAAGAACTCTTTCCAAGAATCATGGGAGCCAAGATAGCAAAGGAAGCATGGGATAAGTTACAGGAGGAGTTTCGAGGAAATGACAAGGTACGAGTCTCCAAACTTCAAACCTTGAGGAGGAACTTTGAAAATTTAAAGATGAAAGATTTTGAGACAGCTAGAGATTATTATTCAAGAGTTGATTCAATCGTGAATCAATTAAGAGCCTATGGGGATGAGATTTCATAAAGTAAAGTTGTTGGAAAAATATTAATCACTTGCACTGAAAAATATGATCCTATTGTTACTGCTATTGAAGAATCAAAGGATATAAAAAAGTTAACAGCTGCAGAATTAATGGGATCTATAGAGGCCCATGAACATAGATTAGAGAGGCGTAATGAAGGTTCTAATGAGAATGCCTTTCAATCTAAGTTTAACAAGCTGTCCCAAAAACCTAAAGAAGGTGGAAGAAAACCAAGTGAAAATATAAAAAATAAGGACGTCACAAAGGGAAATTTTCCACCTTGTGGCATATGTAGGAGGAAGAGTCACTTGGAAAGTGATTGTTGGTTTAAAGGAAAACCACATTGCCGAAACTGTAAAAGGTTTGGTCATCTTGAAAAGGCTTGTCGATTAAAGAAAAATCATCAAGCCAATTTTTCTGAAGAAAATGATGATAACCTATTTTATGCTTGCCAAGCCGCAACACTAGAAAAAAAAAAAAAGATACATGGTATCTTGATAGTGGTTGTAGTAACCACATGACAAAAGATGACAGCATATTTTGTCATCTTGAAAAATTCAAGACGAAAGTCAAGATAGGAAATGGTGATTATATGGAGGCAGTAGGCAAAGGCACCATCGCCATTGATACAATGAATGGCAAGAGGTACATTCAAGAAGTACTCTTGATCCCTAGCATTAATATGAATTTACTTAGTGTTGACCAAATGGTGGAGAAAGGGTACTCTTTGCATTTTGAGGGAGACTCTTGCACGATATATGACAAGCAAGATAGTTCTCTCCAAATTGCAAGGGTAAAAATGGAGAAGAATAGGTGCTTACCGATTCAATGGAGATATGCAAGTGATGCAGCAATGACAACACAAGTGGATGAGTCATGGCTATGGCATCGAAGGCTTGGGCACTTCAACATTCACGGATTGAAGTTTTTGCATCAAAAAGAGATGATGACCAACCTACCAGTTGTAAAGCAGATCAATGGTGTCTGCGAAGCATGCATGCTTGGAAAGCAACACCGGCAACCATTCCCTTTTGGAAAAGCTTGGAGAGCCAAGGAACCATTGGAACTGGTGCACACAAATGTTTGTGGTCCAATGCGCACTCCGTCACATGAACAAAATAGGTACTTCATCCTCTTCATCGATGACTTTACCAAAATGACGTGGGTTTATTTTCTACGTGAAAGATCACAAGTATTTGAAATTTTCAAGAAATTTAAGGCTCACGTTGAAACGCAAAGTGGCCGCTACATAAAGACTATAAGGAGTGACCAAGGCACGGAGTACACATCCAAAGAATTCAACAAGTTCTGTGAGAATGAAGGCATGGAGCATCAACTCACTGTGGGATATGCTCTTGAACAAAATGGTGTCTCTGAGTGGAAGAATAGAACTGTAATGGAGATAGCCAGAGCCATGCTAATGGAGAAGGATCTTCCGACTGTTGCACTTTGTCTAAGTTGTCATGTATCAAAAAGGTGTGGACCATATGGATATGTCATGTCTGTTGTTAATGACAGAAAAAATTTAATACAGCTCGTATTTGTGATATTTTGTGAGAAAAAAAATGCAAAGTCACCTCTATTTAACCGAATATTGAATGCCGTTTATACTTAAGGGAAATGTTGTGATTTTTTAGCCAATTTCCTGCCTAATTTTTTAATTTTTATTCCTTAATACAGTCGAAATTTTCTTCCATTAGTCTATAATTACTTCTACCGTTATCTGTTTGAGACTGCAGGGATTCAGCCCTACGTGACTTTGTTTCTCTGGGACCTTCCCCAGGCTTTAGAAGAAGAATACGGTGGGTTCTTGAGTCCTCTGGTTGTGTAAGTCGGAATTAATCCGATCGGTCATCGTTAGGCTTTGAGTAATGCAACTCTACCCGCTAGTGTGATGTGATTTATTTTATGTCCGTAGGGATGATTTCCGAGATTATGTGGGTGTCTGCTTCGATGAATTCGGGGATCGGGTGAAGCACTGGATAACATTAAACGAGCCGTGGAGCTACAGAAGCGGTGGCTATGCCTTAGGTACGCTTGCTCCTGGTCGGTGCTCCAAGTGGCAGCAACTGAACTGCACCGGCGGAGACTCGGGGACAGAGCCATGCCAGGTGGGGCATCACCAGCTGCTTGCTCATGCAGCTGCTGTTAGATTATACAAGGAAAAATATCAGGTAATCTGCTGCAAGAATCAGAACCCTCACACTTTTCCAACCATCAGATTTCACTGATGTGTGCGGAATACTACATCTGCAATTGCCAAGATACAAGGATATGTTTCTCGTGCATGGATTCGATTTCTTAGGCATCTCAAAAGGGAAAGATCGGGATAACACTGGTGTCTCATTGGTTCAAGCCTTACACGAATGCGATGCACAACCATAATGCTGCACTACGAGCCTTGGATTTCATGCTTGGATGGTGAGCCTGCTTCATTTATCCTCACACTGTACTGACCTTTTCATTGCGGCCTTGCAGTGCGTTAATTGTTTACTTGTAGAGCATTGATCCGGCTGTATTTTGTGATCAGGTTCTTGGACCCCATAGTCAACGGAGACTACCCACACAGCATGCGTTCTCTCGTCGGTTCTAGGCTTCCTAAGTTCTCGAAAGAGCAGTCTGCGATGCTGAAGGGTTCGTTTGACTTTCTCGGACTGAACTACTACACCCCCAACTACGCGCGTTACGCGCCTCAATTTAACAGCCTGAACGCAAGCTACAACACAGATTCTCGTGCCAATCTCTCGAGTAAGATCTCTCAAATTTTATCAATGCCAATACCATAATTAGACTCGTTCTGACAGCATATATCCTGTTCCTGATCCTCTCCCTCTCTTCGGCTCGCTACTGATCGATGTCCTCGGGGCCGAAGATACCTTCTTGCTGGAATCCTACGGCAGTTTGACTCTCAGGCGAAGCAGTTTCCCGTCTGGATTTCTCCTCGATCGGGACTGCCTCTTCTTCGTGCCAGGTAACCGATATACTCCCTTACTTTGCATTATTAATTCTCTCAGCGAGGTTAATTCTCATGAAGCTTGTTGTTGTATGCTTGTTGTATGATGTCTACCCAGTAACCGAGTATACATCGGTTCCTTGCAATTCACCGTTACTCATCTGACGTTGATGAGTGGCTCACAATTGATTGCTACTTGCAATAAGATCGATTCCTCACTCAAATAATTCCTGTTAGATGCTACTCATATAAAGTAGAATGCATTTGGTTGATGAAAATGGACATAACTCAGATTTTTCTGCGAATCATCCCTTTGTTTATCTACATCTGCAAAACATCAGGAGCGTCGTCACGTCTGACTTGGTGTCCGTACGTTTGCTGGGGACTAAGATCATTCATTCGTCGCACGGGTACCGTTCGTTGATCCAACATTTTTTTTACGATGGGCATGTACGTACACCGGGAGCATGAACGCACCAAGAACGCCGGCATAAATGTAACAACAGACAACTTAGAATTCCAATTGTACAGGTGGCCATAACGAAAATTAATCGAGGGCTCCACACGGTAAGAGACTGGAAGGAAGGGTTCATTCGGGTCTCAACTCACCCATGTCACTTTGCGCGTACCTTGTGAGCCAGATCGGGAAAAGTTTAGCCGTGATCCTGGAAACTTGCACCGTGGCTTCACCATCGAGAAAATGTCAAGATCCTAAGAGAAGGTTTAAATCTTGCTTGAGAAAGGTTTAAATGGCCTCTTCTGTCTTATCCAGACGAGGAGAGAAGAGAGAGAGTGAGTGGAGAAGTCAGATAGCTTAGGAAAGGTGGCGAAAATGGGAGGTGCCCGAGGAGCGGAGCAGCGAAGGGAAAGGGATAGCGCAAGATTTGTTGTTCTAATTTCTCTGGTTTTCTTCATTTCTTTGTATTTCTTAATTCAGTAAGTACGTGAGGTTCCGTTCCTAAATCCGATACGGTCAAGCTTTTCTGAAGCTGCAAAGGGCTACGGAACTTGATCAAGTGCACGGCTCTTAGCTCTCTCAAGCCATCTTAATTTGCATATGATTCATAGGTGATCTATGAATGAATTAATGGCTGCTTCACCCAATGGGACGCATGTGCTTGACGAGGACTATTCCAACCTTGTCCAATTAACGTTTGCATCACGGGCCATGGATGTAAGACTCGATCAATAATACCGTCTGACGGGGAACTAAGGAATTAGAAGTCTACGATAATGGTCCCTAATTAATCTCACAGATCTCCCGACCCGGTGAAAACCGAGGAACCAGAAGAATAGGGCAAAGGTGCCATATCTTCGCCCATGTTGCTTCTCTATGTAAGTTAGGACTACAAATATAGAACGCGTTTTATGTCCAGCAGATTGGCCCTACTAACACTGATGTCATCGGGCAGTTCAGTTGGGAAGAATTTATGATAAATTCTAGTCTTCCTATGGGAGGACTACTCGGACAGGAATTATTCAATTTTGAGGGTTCCACACGCCAAAGACTTGCAGGAGTCAGTGGAAGAAATATCAACCTCTACCGGTCCTACACTGACCTGCAGAAGCCACCATTTATCTATTCCAATTTGAAGCAAGAAGCACTTGCTCTTCCCATCCCATGGCTTCTGCTGCATCCCATGCGATTTTGCTGCTTCTTCTTCTTCCACTGGCCAAATTAGCCCAAGCTCAGAGTAACATACTCTCGGGATCTCTTACAGCAGGTGACCAGAACGACTTGTGGAGATCACCATCCGGAGACTTTGCTTTTGGATTCCAGCAGATCGGGAGAGATGGCTTCCTCTTAGCCATATGGTTCGACAAGATACCGGAGAAAACAGTCATCTGGTCCGCTAATGGGGCTAATTTATCTCGTGAAGGGTCCAAAGTCGAGCTAATCCAGGGAGGCGGTTTTGTTCTCAAAGATCCGAATGGGCAAGAGGCCTGGGTTGCCGTACCTACTGGAGTTTCCCATGCTTCCATGCAAGACAATGGTAATTTTGTCCTGGTGAATGAAACAGGCTCCAACGTGTGGGAGTCTTTCAGTCATCCCACGGATACCATCGTCCCTACACAGGTGTTAAATCAAAAGACCAAACTTGTCTCCCGATACTCTGACACAAACTACTCAACTGGGAGATTCGAGTTTAACATGCAGTTTGACGGGAACCTTGTCATGTTAACTCATCTCCCGGTCTTCGATGTGTCTAATGCCTATTGGTCCACCAGAACCATCAACAGTGGCCATCAGGTGATTTTCGACCGGTCCGGCCAAATCTATGTCACAGGAACGGACGGTTCTGTGATTAGTCTTGTAATGTCAGAGACTGTCCAGGGCGAGAATTTTTTCCAAAGAGCAACCATTGAGTATGATGGAGTATTCAGGCAGTATGTTTACCCGAGAAATGCAAGCTTTGGTTCAAAGAGTCCCATGGCTTGGTCCATGATTTCTTCCCCAGTCCCAGGAAACATTTGCCTGGAAATGCGGCAATCTGTTAGCGGTGGAGCGTGTGGGTATAACAGCTACTGTACCCTCGAAGGTGACCAAAAGCCAAGATGTAGCTGCCCAGACGGGTACAGCTTCCTTGATCCGTCAAACGATATGAACGGGTGCAAGCGGGACTTTCTACCTCAAAGTTGCGAGAAAGGTAAGTCTATGTAATCAGATCCTATCAAATACGCAAGAGGACTACATAAATGTGATTTTTGAATATTACGACAGTTATAGAACCTTTTTAACTGTTTTCTGTCTTCAGGTATGCTGGAAACGGAATTATTCACAATCCGCCGAATGATCAACACCGATTGGCCTCTATCAGACTATGAACATTACAATAATCAAAACGAAGACTTCTGCAGGCAAGCTTGTTTGAATGATTGCTTTTGTGATGTTGCCATATTTCGAAATGGCGAGTGTTGGAAGAAGAGGATGCCTCTCTCTAACGGGAGGGTCAATTCCAGTGTTGGAGGGGTAGCTCTCATCAAGACGAGGATTGATAACTCTACTTCAAAAGACCCATTCGGGGGCGCAAAGACAAACGATAACAGGACCGTAATTATCATAGGATTAGCATTTCTGAGCAGCTCCGTAGCTTTGAACCTGATCCTACTTCCTTTAACCTTCCTGATTTGGTTTCGATATAATCGTGCACAACAATCCAGAAATCTACAACCATATTCGATGAATGGTTTCACTGGCATGCGGAGCTTTACATACAAGCAGCTCCAGGAAGCAACTGGCGGGTTCAAAGAAGAGCTGGGCAAGGGAGCTTTTGGGGCTGTTTATAAAGGAG
The DNA here is from genome assembly GCA_900006705.1 of Sonneratia caseolaris. Lineage (NCBI taxonomy): Eukaryota > Viridiplantae > Streptophyta > Magnoliopsida > Myrtales > Lythraceae > Sonneratia > Sonneratia caseolaris. Next base: position 430,749 of record CXYZ01014932.1, on the reverse strand, counting down.
TTCTCCCATCCAGCGAGAGAGGCGTCGTTGCAGTCAAAGTGCTGGAAAAAATGGCCTCTGACGGCGAAAGAGAGTTCAAGACCGAAGTGGACACGATTGGGAGAACCAATCACAAGAACCTTGTCGAATTTATCGGGTTCTGCAATGAAGGGCAACACCGCCTCTTGGTATATGAGTTCATGCCGAACGGGTCACTGGCAGATTTTCTGTTTGGAGGTCCGAGGCCAAGCTGGTTCAAGAGGATCGAGATAGCTTGCGGGGTTGCTAGGGGCCTCTTGTACCTCCACGAGGAGTGCAGCAAGCAGATCATCCACTGCGATATCAAACCGCAGAACATCCTCCTTGACGAGTGCCTCACAGCCAAGATTTGTGATTTCGGG
>CXYZ01014932.1:402863-420909 GCA_900006705.1 Sonneratia caseolaris | reverse complement strand
CTCTCTCTCTCTCACACACACACACACACACACACACACAACAAAACACACCTTTTGTGGATTTATTATAGGTTGAATTGACAAATCTGTTGTGATTTTGTTACTGGCAATGTCCATATCAATTAAACACCAAAGAAAAGACTGACTGAAATATTTTTTGCAGCTGGAGTAGTTACAAGATCAGCCAGTGGCAAGACAAAATCGGGGTCTTTGTAAGCATTGTGAGTACAAAGATCCCATTTAAGGGGACAGGAAAGGAATATATAGGAGATGACATCAATGAAATTGCTTCTGCTGTCAAGGTAAGTAGAATTTGCTTTTACTATTTTCTCTATTCATAGAGATTGCTAGTTTTTCTCACTGGACAAAATCTTCCAGTCTGCCATCCAGCAGTGCTGCATCCAGCTTAAGACTAAAATAGTGAAGAAAATCCAAGCTCGTGAGCAACAGGAAAGAAAAAGAAACTTAAGCAGGTGCAGTTTCTCATCATCTTCCTTCATCGAGAACGGCCTCCAATCTTGTTTTGTTTTCTCTCCTGTGCAAAGTGGTTGACCTAATGACCTGCAGGTACATACCCAGTGCTACTGGTGCTGTATATGATGTCTTGAAAGAAATGTCTCAGTCCCATGCTTCAAAAAGGAAACGGTTTGAAAGTGAGGATGCAGAATTACTCAGCAAAGTATCAGCTCGTTTGATTACGAAAGATACCCTCAGTGAAAAACTAGCCCAGCATGTCGAACAAGTAATGTCTTCAGCTTGAGAGCTCCTTCATGTGTTGAGTTCTGGTAACATCGTGCAGTTACCATTTTAAACCGAAATTGCACATCATGAATGCAATTTGCATAAATATTTGCAGGTGGACTACGAAATGGCATTAGAATATGCTACACAGAGTGGAGTCAGTGAAGAGCCCCGAGAGAATATATTTATACAAGCACTGGAACCAAACCATCAATTCACTGACTTCACGAACCCAATCTTTGTCTTCAGGCTGATCTCATAGGGATCCAATCTTCTACTGTTATCTCGTAAGGCTCAGAAAGCCAGTTCAATAAATGTCTATTTCCCAAGTGGCTGAGCATCAGCGGATATAGTGTGAATTATTTTCCCTAGAAAAACAGAAATTGTTACTGGTTTCCCGATACACTAAGTATGTCAAATTCACTTACTTGCTAACTGCAGGGAGAGACCGAAGCACGCATCTGGAAAGGTAAATTTTAAACTCAGCATGCTCATGCTCATTTCAAGGTTATCAAACAGGCTGTATTCTAAGCTCACGCATTCTCCATTGTCATCGGTTTGCAGATTGACATTATCGCAGATGGGACTATCTCAGTTCAGTTCAGTTCAGTTTGGTGCAATCCTTAAAAATTGAAGAGGTATGGTCTTCTTGGAACCAACCCTTGACAGATGGTGAGAAGTGAGCGCCAACCGGCCTCCCAGTCAATATGCCCAGCGGTATCTGTGTCTGGAATTCAACAAAGAAATGGAATTGAAGTGGATGAGACAATTTGAACTTCGACTATCAAGATTCCCACTGAACCCGAGAGAGCATGAGGAGTATTTCTTTTGGGACCATTGCGGCAGCTTCTTCATTCTTCAATTCTTTATTGGATTTATCGTAGCCTGATACAAGCCTTCTGTCGACTCTCTCTCTCTCTCTCTCTCTCTCTCTCTCTCTCTCTCTCTCTCTCTCTCTCTCTCTCTTTTTTATAGTGACAATGACATTATAACCCCGAGAGTTATTTGCTTGCATTGCAATATGGTTCAACAATGCAATCCAAGACAGGTCTCTGGAATGCAATTCTGAGCTCTCACTCAGAGGCTTCGTGTTTCAACCCACTCCTCAGATGCGAAGGACACAATGCCTTTGATCACTAATTTACAGATCAAATTTATATGCAGCAGAAGCAACAAGAAAATCCCAGTATAGATACATGCTGGCTTTCCGATCACAGCTTACACAATTTTTGTACACTTAAAACATGTCTCTTGCGATGGATGGAATCATGAATCTCGGTGTTGTGTCTTATCCCTGCTAAATGTGGAACGCATTCCTGTTGAGCATAATGTTATTACCTTCCTCCACTGTCCTCAGCACCGGCCACGCCTCTGAGATAGCACCAGCAGAGACGCATCCTGAAACCAACCATCCCATGTGTAAGATGCCATGTTGGAAGACCGAAATATCATCATTTTCCTCCTCGTTTAAAATATTTTGATATGTTCGGCTCGGCTCAGCTCGGCTCTGCGTTACCGGATTCCCTATGAAAAGTAAATCTGTTTCTCTGCTAGCTTCTTTTTTTTTTTTCCCCGTTCAGAGTCGCATCCATGAAACCGCAACCACATACCTTTGTTCCTGCTATGATCGTCCCGTTGAAGGGATGAGCGGCACACGAAGTAATCCCTTCCGACAGGGGTATGAACCTGTTCTGCGTACATCCTCTCAAGCCATTTGTATCCTCACTAGGAGCCACGGAAAACCAGTTAGGCCGTCGTCAGGAGCACATTCTTGTAATAAACAAATCAACCCATTAACTAAGAAAACTGACAAGATCAAATAGTAAAAAGAAAGGCACTTCATCAGGGACTAGAATTTCGTACTTATAGTCCACATGACTTGGGGAAGTTGCATCTGGGAAAAAATCCAAAAGATAGATTCCATTTTCAGTCGCCGACCCCACCGCGTAAATCTATGCAAGTACGACAGACACATTCATCCTAAAGACAACCATCTAACAGGAACAGGAATCCCAATTACAGAAGACAGTTTGCCATAAATATAATCTTACTGAATATGAAGGGAGCCATGATGCTTTCCTCCGGTCGTACAGAGGAACCGGCGAGCTAACACCACTCCTGGATCAGACCTCACAGCACACAAATCGAGTCGGTACATTGGATAATAGTTGACTTGTTATTAAAATATGTAGCTTGACTTTTTCTTACAGCCAAGGTGGAGGGGGGCAATGAAGATGAGTCACGGAAAGTTTGTATATATCAAGAACACCTGACCTGCATGTCCCAGAATGGATGATTTGATTAGATTAACCTAGTATTTCCAACTGAGAAATAATTATGAGGAAACTAACAGACAAATCAAACAACCAAATCTGAGGAAATGAGAACGTGAAACAAGATGGATGAGGTGTGCAACTTACCATCATCTAGGTGAAAAGCCAACTGATATGGGCAAGAAGGATCAAGACCAATTGAGTGTATTTCGCTTGAAACAATTTCAAATTGTGCCTGCACAAGTTGAAGTCGCTCAACTCGAGAAGAACATAAAATTTCATGAAATTTCAGTGGTGCAGGCTGATCATTGACAAGTTAGATTAACAAAAAGATCAGAAAAAAATAAATAAATGGGCTCCCTCATTATAACTTTTGTGATATTTCAGTGGTGCAGGCTGATCATTGACAAGTTAGATTAACAAAAAGATTGGAAAAAAATGTAAGTGGGCTCCCTCATTATACCTTCAGGGATCCGATTTTCTCCAGTTCTGATGCCAACTTTAAGGCAGTAAAAGGTGAATTGGATGCCTGAACGAGAATAAGATTATGAAAAATGATCCGGCATGACTTTAGCTTGTAGAAACTACAGTAATGACTTAATGACAAGAATTAACTGATCATGCTGTTGAATGTACGTACCTCTCTGTCACTCCGGAAACCAACAGATGTCCTTCCTCCTCGGAGATCCCACATGTAGACCATCCCATTCACACTAGCTCCAAAGACGGTCTAAGAGGACAATTGGATAAAAACATTCCCACTAAACAGATAAAATCAAAATAGCAACAGATAAACCTGATCATTATTGTTACCTGATTTTCAATGTTCAATTGGATGCTATTAAGAAAATCTTGGGAAATGGTTGTTAGATTAAGACATGGAAAGACACTTGCCCGTCTGTCCCATATGCTGATCCAACCATACGTATCAGCAGCTAACACCCTAATTACCAGAAAGAGCAAATATTGGAAAAATAACAGGTTCACACCAAATAAAGACCAAGAGAAGTGAACTGAAAGATTGAAACTATAGTAAAAGCATTACTGACAAAAATATATGAAAAACAATTACAGACTGTAAGCCTCTACCAGTGCACATTGTAGATTAGATATTTTTGTTAGTAATGCTTTTACCATGCATATGGTAGATTAGATGTAATAGTCAAAGTTTGAATGCATCAATAAATGCTCGATCACTTTGCAGTTCTTTCCAACATTTCCAAGTATTGGAATACTTTTTTAAACGTCATGTGCTGCAGTTACTTACTTTGAACTATCATTTGAAGAGAACAAAATGTCGGAGAAACCCCTGTGCTTGTTGTCTGACCCATGAATGGTGACAGTGTGCTTTGCCCTTAAAACCTGAATTTACAACTAGAATCATATAAACTAACAAACTAGGCAACTTAAACAAACTAGGTGATCCTAAACAGAGAAAGGATGAAAATGATGGAAGCATATAAGTCTATCATATAAAACAACCAAACAGTAAAGCACTAATGATGAATGAAGGAGGCCACTCACTTTGACTGGTTCAGAAGAGACATATCCAATATCAAATATTAGTACTTCACCTCCTCTGATGGAAGCACATGCAACCTACAAGACCAAAAGTTTGTAAAATGGAAATCAGTGTCAGAAAGAGTAAAGAGAGCAAACTGTAAATACAACCTATCTAGACAGCAAGAAAGCCTAGCACTATAATTTGGAGTTTTGACACCATAAGCACTATAAAAATTCTCAGAAGCATCCAGGGTTCAAAGTTCCATCTCGTATAGAAGATAATAGACAGAATAGGATAGTCTATAACTAACCATAGTATACATCAGGACTAACACAAAACTTTTAGTTATATAAAGAACATCAGAGATCTCTAAAATTGTTATATTGATTTTTTAGTCCTTAAGTGCTTTAAGTAGCAACATGTGAATGAGCAAGATGTTAACCACAGAAAAGGGATGAGCTTCAAACCTCATCTTGGTTAGTTATGTTCCATCGCACAACATCAAGTCGTTTGTTTAAGCAAAGATGCATGACATTTTTAGTCTCAATTTCAGCTGAACCTACCCAAAAAAAGGAAAGTCGATCAGGCAAGAAATAGGGATGACAAAAATTCACAATAAGTCATAGAGATAAGCGTCAGTAAGTTGGGAGCACAAGGAGTAACGACACATAAAATGCTTAATCCTTACATGGTGGTGGTGATGATGTACAATTACTCAGACAATAGAGCGTTTCAAAATCATGAATTGTTAAGCAGCCCGACTTTGTTACTGATGCCAAGTAATAGCCCTAAATTACACAAATAATCAAAACATAAAAACCAAAATGCAACACCCCCTCATATTGAGTCTTTCTGTGTGAATGAATACAACAGACAAAGGTGGGAAAAATTTAAGTCATAAAGAGGATAGCAGGTCAACATTGTGTAATGGGCAGAGTCTCCCAACCAGAAAAGGAGAGATTTCATAGCAATGACCTTGTTGTCGAATTCTAGCCCAGAGATCCCATATCTGAAATAATTAACAATCAGCAACCTTCAGTTCAAAAAGTCATGAACATTTTTGCTGCGAAGATTCATGAATGTTGCAAAATAAGAAAGTAAATGCTTACTTGGAAGAGTCCACAATTGGGCTGTAAACGATCTGGTCTAGCTGCAAGAGCAGATTTTCCTTCTGCTCAGCTCCACTGAGAGGACGAAACAACTAACACAAGCAGATGACTCCAAGAAAAGATGAGCAAGAATACATACATGGGTCTGACATGGGCTTCCATCAATGTGGTACAAATGAGGGAAAGCTCCAATCTTCATCATTAGACAGAACTTGGGGTAAGTCAAAAAAAAGGACAGGACATAGAATCCACGAAATGCAATTGAAACCGGGTTGAATAATGTAGTCGGACAACCCCGCTCGGGAAACTGAGAGTGTCACCTCGGAGTATGACTGCAACAGCAAGCCGGCCATGTCATGGCGGTATTTCTGCCCCAAACGGCCGTCCAATTCGATCATGCTCCTCCTCCACCGACGCCTTGAGATCAAAATTTGGAAGCGGGTTGAGTATTCCCAACGATACAGAATCAGTGAAACTGGAAAATGGAGTATCATGGTAAAGCTGCCACCTTTTGACGGGCTTAGGAGGATCTATCGAGGGCTTCACCGGAACTAAGAATTTCTCCATTAGCGTTCCTCTGCTTCTCCAGGCGTGCGGGGGTCGGCGTGTGTGTAAGGAAACCCCGCCATAGCTTTCCCGCCTTTTGTTGCTCCCAAATGGGCTGAAAGTGGGCCGCTATGATTGTTGCCTAATTTTTTTTTAAAAAAAAATTGAGCCTACTAAGGGGCAGCCCCCATTTTAAAAACCTAGTCGCTTCGCTTGCAGCTTCTTGAGATGGTCTCGTTTCAAGTATTATCTACATAAACTATATGGATTCAGACCAGTTTGAAAACATTACGATTCAAAGCGCATAACAATTGAGAACATCCTGCGTTTCCACCTATCTGCCCACCTCAGCTTCGGTTGGTTACTTATCGAGCAAAGGGAAATTTCCCCTGGTTTCTAGACATCAATTAATTCAGCCTTCTGCAAACATCGACGGACTGGAGAAAAGATAGGTGTCGTTCTACCATATCTAATCACTAAGTGCAGCTCACTCTATCCATGATGTCCACTAAGACACGCCCAGAGTTTGCTTAGTCATGCTACTTTTCGAATCTCCACTGCCCGAATGCAACCGCCTTAGTCTTATTTTATTGAAGTAATGCTCGACTTCTGATTGGTTGATATCTCCATCAGGGGGCTCCCAGATCGGGAGTATGTCGGCCCATAAACTTGTTTTATTGAAGAGATCTAGGCTTTCTCGGATTCGGTTTCTTGGATTCTCTCTCGAAGAATGATAAGCCTTTACCATTGCACTATCAGCAAGTTTTGCCACCATGGATTGCGAGTGGCTTCCCGATGAGCAATCCGAATCAGAAAAGGGCTAATTGTGCAGTCCATATCATAAAAGACGTTCTCTGCCATGAAAGGAGATCTTTTGGAGGCATCATCTTCTACTTTTTGGGTGGAGGGTCTTCTTAATCTAGTAAGTTGCGTGACCTACATTCAACAACAGACAAGTACAAAATGTTCAGATTCAGAGTAAAAATATGCTTCTATCATGATGCGAGGATAGCTTCCCGTACTCAAGATTTGACCTTTTGTACGGGAATGGCCACATCCTTCTTGAGCTTTGTGATTACAAAGTTCTTCCTGCGTATGATGTCTTCAAGCTCAGCAATCCTCTGGCACCAACAAGATCATGGATCAGTAAAACGAGAAACCTATTTCAGGATAAGAAACCAAAGAAGAAAAGAAGTGGATAACTTACCTTAGAACCAGTAGCATCAGACGAGTATAAGAATTCAGTAACCCCCTTACTGTAGCATCCTTCTCTTCACACTCTCACTTGAGGTTGGATATGTCTTGTTCCACAGCAAAGGCATTCATCTGCTAATAATTATCAAGTTTTGTCTTCATTGCCGATTCAAAATGTAGTAATCTTGTGCACATACACGAATGGACAAAAGAAAAAGAAAGTGGTTTGATCTTTTCTTCAACTTTCAGGAGCTTCTGATAGAGAACACAGAATTCGTGAACCTGGGAAACTGCTGGAAGTGTTTAAAACATCATCCATTTCATAAAAATAGGTGGAGATTAAATGTGCTTTACCCGCATTCTCCTGCACCTGGAAATCAGCAGAAGTCAGACATTCAATGCTCCTCCGGCTCTGCTTCATCCATCGAAGTCAATTTCCTGAAAGAGAGCCGTACCCACTCAAGCTTCTCGTCACAGCATTTTTCTGAAACCCACCAACTACACTGCATTAAAAAAAAAAGTTCACCCAGTTAATCAACTATTCATATCAAGGCTGAATGTAAACAGCGAACCCTGGAGACAACTGTCCTCACCACCAGGTCATCTGGCAGTTTCTGGCGATGATCACATAACCAACAACGACACTCAAGAAATTCAATCGTTTCTGATTCAATGTTTGCACCAGAGGCGAACCCTGCATTCTTGGAAGGTGACACTACTGCTCCACTTGCCGACTGTGCTTTCATATTGTGGACCTGCTTGCACAGATTCTCCAGCTTCTGCTGCACGCTAAAGAGAATTTGATCATGAAAAATCAATGATCCGAATCAGCATTGTCTTGCATAGAACAACTTAACGAATACCAGTCACAGTGAATGGCCACATAGCCAAAGGCGTTCAAGAATAGAACCGTAAAATCTCACATTTTTCACGCTTTGGATGCGTATATCACAAAAACTTCCGGGATAATCAATCAAAAGACAATAATTCCTTCTCTCAAAAAGATGAGGAAAAGAAAAAGATTTCAGATTGTCAAGAAAGATGGGATCTTTATTTTTAGATCAGAGTTCTTGAGCTAAATGAGGAGATGGCAATCACTGCGTATCTTTCAACATTAACCGTGGCTGCAAAATTAATGCAAAACACGGGCCTAGATCCAGCTAAAAACCGATGAAATCTAGTAACTTCTATGGTCCTACTGAGCCGCGAAATGAGCCTATTCTTCCTCGACTGAGCAACAGCGACCAGGACCACTCTCTGAATTGAGGCGAACAGCTGCCAGGCCGCGATCTCCTCCCGGCCTAAGCTGCCAACCGCCCGAGCCCACGTGGCCTCCTCGGCGCCGACGAACCGCCCCTGGAGGGAGACGTAGGCCAGGCGCTTAAGGGCCTGGGGAAGGGGACGGTTCGACCCGGAGAAGCAACCCGAGAGGCGGCGCGGTGCGGGGGATGGGGTGAGGGCGGGAAAAGCAAGGTGAGGAGTGGAGCCGAACCCGGGGCCGGGATTGGAGTCAGGTTCGGCGGGATCCATGTCGTTAGTATTTATCAGTAAAATACGATATAGAACTCTGGAAACTCAGAGAGAGAATGGCGAGAGGAAAAGGGAAGACATTTAAGCCTCTGCCTCATAGGCAATTCTGTTTCTTACCAGCAACAGAACGAACACAAAATTAAAAACAAACTTTTGATGGGAAAGCTCTCTCAACGCTCGCATCAAGATGGGAGCTGTGTGGTTGAAACTCCCATCTTGCTAAGCGGTGCTTGAAACTGTCATGGGTGCAAGGCCTTAGTCAGTAAGTCCGTCAACTGATTTCGAGAAGAACCAAACATCGACTGGATTACTCCAGCTTTAAGTTTCTCTCGAACAAAATGGCAATCTAAGTCCACATGCTTGGTCCTCTTGTGACAAACCGAGTTGGATGTTATAGTATGGCTACCTGGTTGTCACAATAAACGAGCGCAGGACATCCCCAGGTTTGCAGCAAATCAAGAATCCACACTTTCTCACAGGTCACGTGTGTTATAGACCTATACTCTGCTTCAGCCGAAGATCACACCAACAACTTGTTTCTTGGACTTCTATGAGATCAAAGAAGAACCCAAGGAACACACACAAGCTTGTTATATATTGCCTCGTGTCAAGATAGCTTGCCCAATCTGCATCTGCCAAGGCTTTCAACTATTTATTCGATGAAGCAGAGAATAATATTATTTGACCCACAGTTTTCTTAACACCTTAATGGTTGTTGCCACATGAGTTGTCCTTGGTGCTGCAATACACTGGCTTAGCTTGTTTACGGCCATACTCAGAATAGGTCGAGTGAGGGTTAGGTAGAATGATCCACCCACGAGTCTCCTATACTTTGCTGGATCAACTAGAGCTTCACCTCCATCCTTGGTTAGCTTCAGATTAGGCTCCATCGGCACCAAAAATGGCCTACAACCAAGTAACCCAGCATCAATCAGAAGTTCTAAAGCATACTTTCTCGGGCATAAAAAAAATCGACGACTATGTTTTGCTGGGGAGTTTCTACGCAGGCACAAAATGAATGAATGCCTTTATATTGAAAGAACTCATAAAATTGCAGTTCATTTGTGCTATTAGATTGAATAGCCTTGAATCCAACTTTCAATTGAGTGATAATATAGCATAAAACTCCAGGAGCGCACGTAGCACATCAAATTTCATTTTCAGCAAATAGATCCATGTAGAGCAAGTGTGATCATTAATTAACTAGTCAAGAAATATCAATGGCCAACAATTGTAGGAGTGCTAAATAGTCTCCAGATATTATTATGTACCAAATCAAATGAGGCTATGTATAGTCATATTATCGTGTCAAGGAAATGAGAGTCATCTTTGCTTAGATTCACAACAGATTTTATAATGAAAACACTGATCATGAACATCAGATCGAAGATGCAATGCTTCACGCAACAATTTGATTATAGCTGTAGACGGATATCCTAATCAATTATGCCACTTATTACAACTAACAGAAAAACAAACACTAGAAGCATACTCATGTGTCACACGATTAGAGATGTCACAACAGGCAAGTACAGATTCTTGTGTCTTCTACCCCTACCAATCATCAAGCCTAGCATCTGGTCCTACATCAGACAATGGTTGTTAGCAAATTAAACAAGGCAACGATTCTTGGCAATGAGAGACTTCCCAAGTAAGTTGAACCTAGAATAAGGAATGTAAAGAGCACGATGTGATGTCAAATGAGAATTAATTTGAACTCAACCAATGTGAGATACCATGATAGATGATACTTCAGTGGGCAGAGTCACCTTCGTGCCTACCACAACTTTCATTGCAATGAAGAAAAGAGGAAATGCAAGAAACATGATGAGTAGCACCAGTACCTATAATCCACAGATTTTTTGAAACATGTAATGAAAACAATGATGGTACAATACTTTGGAAGAATGATACCTATGAGCGAGTATCATCGGTAAGTGGATTTTTGTCATTGATCTCTTGAGATGCTCCATTGCCTTGAGCTGCGGCAGCATGAACAACCTGGTTTTGATTGAGCTGGACTTCTTGTAGATATGCTGGACTTGCAACTCTAGCATTAGCAGTCTGTGGATTCCATCGTGCATCTGGCCTTGGCTTCTGTTGATAGCCAGGAGGATACCCATGCAACCTGTACCACCTATCTACTTGATGCCCTGGGATGCCATAGAGTGTGCAAACTGCACAATCTCTTCTGCCCCAACTAGCACCTATAGTTGCAGCGACAATTTCTGTAGAAGGACTAGTAGGGAATGCCATTGAATATGCTGAATTAGATGTGCTAGCTCCATGAGAACGTTGTCGCTCCTCTTGAATAACAAGATTAAAAGTTTGAGAAATATCTGGTAGAGGATCGATCATGAGAATCTGCATGTGAATATTGTTGTATGAATTATTGAGGCTTCTGTGAAATAGCATAACCGTCTCTTGTTGTTGATAGTCTATCCAAGCCTTAGTTCCTTCACATTCACATGTTGGTATAGGCTGATAATTCCCCTGCTCGTCCCCTAGGATCTTCAGGCATACAAAGAAAGTGCTGACATCCAAAGAACCTTGAGAGAAGCTGTTGAGACGTTACTTTAGTTGAAAGATGCACGGTGCATTACTTTGTTGAAATTGTACCCGCAGATCCTTTCATAAAGCTTGAGCTGTGTCCATGTAGAGCAAACACTCAGGTATCTCCTTCGAAACTGTGCTCAAAATCCAAGAAAGAAGCATGGGGTTGTATTTGCACCAGGTGCTAGCAGCTCGATCAATAAATAAAAAGGTGGTTGTGGATGGGTTCCGTTAACAAATCCAAGCTTATACTTCGCTATGATGGTGACGAACATCAAACGGCTCCGTGAATTATAATTTGGGCCTGTTAAAAGGATGAGAAACAAGCAAGATACTAGGATGATCTCAACAATGCAGGAAATTTGGACTGTGGACGTCCGATGATGCAGTAGAGCCATCGCTGCTAATCGATCCACGAGGAGAAGCATTAAATGCTTGGAATCTGTTCAAGATGCTGCTCATCGGAGCTCGCTGGTGGTCAACTTGCGCCATGGTGCAACTAGAAGACGTCAAAGAAGCTCTGATACCATATCAATAGAATAGAACATGGAGCTCTAGAAACACAGAGAGAATGGCGAGAGGAAAGCGAAACCGGAGACGAGAGAAACGTGATTTCTTCTTACTTTCTTATCTGAGCTACACGAGGCGTATTTATAGAAGATGTGACAACAGAAAGGGAAGACCCGTAAGCCTGTGCCGCGAAGGCGATTCTGTTACCCGATGGCAACAGAGCTACCAGAAAATTGGAAACAAACTTCTGGCGGTGAAGCGCCCATAACAGTACTCAAAAGATTCAAATTGGGAGGGAAAAATTTAGTGTTGGATCGATTTTATCATCGATGACATCCATTCTCGAAACAAAACAACGATTTACATCCATCTAAACTATTCATTATGTCCTCGAGTTCCTGAACAAAGTTCGTGCAGACAGCAGGGAGTAGGCACATAATCTCAAGAATAGATACAGCAACCCTGTCCGGACACCACGGCAGGACAGAGAAGCAGCAGAAGAATGGAGACACAATGCTCCTCTCCTACACATCCTGACTCAGTAAACATGACACATGCAGATACACATGGTCAGATTGGTCTGACGACACGAACATGAAAGTTATTTTCCATATTCATATTCTTCTTCTCTTATTTCTCCTGGTTAATCTGCGCTGTCAATCTCGGAAGTTGAAGTAAACCGTGTAGGTTTCATCTCTCAAGCTATTCAATGGCGCCAAAAGAAAGTCCTGATTCACCCCCTTTGCCACGAAGCTTATTGGATGATAACTGGCGATCCCATCCCCCAGCGTGCAGCTGGCTGCAAGTTTGAATTCCCTGCCCGAGGTGACAGAAATGCAACTGAGCTTCAGCCTTTCCCCCGAACTGTAGTCCGTGCCACTATAGATGTAGCAGCCCTTCTCGTTTATCGACTCCAGTGATACCGTGTCGGAGTTTCCGTCCAGTCCTGACACCACTCGGAAGGTCGACAATTCCTCATCACCAGTCGACCGTTCGACCATAAAGTTCTTGCTTTCACCCTTCTGCACGACAACTGATCCAGGCAGATCAAATGGTTCAAGTGCGATGGACTTGCCAATAATATCCTCTGGTGATGAAAATTCAGAGGGACTCTGAGTCGGATCCTTTTGTATGATCTTGAAGGTGCAATGCACAGATGACTTTGTCCCCGGCTCAGGAAGTTTCTCCATTGTGATCAACCCGTTAGAGTTGGAAAGAACGAAAGTTGAGTTTCCAATCTTTTGTGAAAGGGAAAGCAATTGAGAATTCCAGGCTTCAGGCACTGCAGAGATCCAGCTGGAGATTGAGGCAGTCGAGTCAGACTTTATCTCCCAGTCTCCATCAGTTAAGCCCGCAAGAAGATAAGGCCCGTAGAGTATTGCTTTGACAGAACTGTAATTAGACCGATCATCTGCCAAATTTCAAGGGAAAAGAAAAAGATAATCTCATACACAATTATGAGAACAAACTCTCTGGAAAATATCTTAGCAAGCTGTGAGGTTACCTTTTATGCCCTCTGTCCTCAGAGAAATGGGCAGCTTAAGGGTAAGTTCGTCACTTGAGCTCCATTCCTTAGTAACAGAGAGGAAATTTCCTGCATCAGCAGTCATATTAGACAACTATCGGTATTGACTCTCAATCAATTTCTTAGAAAAGCATCAACGATGGAGAGGAAACATGTAAGGAGATCTAACCAGGAGCAGGTACAGCCAACGGTTGACCATTGAATTCTGCCTCCGCACCTTTTGAATTAGACCACGAGGGAATTCGGAAATTCAGAGTCGTCAACTGCCCTTCTCCCTGAGTGTTAACAATATCTTACTATTTTTTAGAAAGAAAGAAAGCAACGAGAATACAGCAGGGGGGAGGAGTGAATTTGAGGAAACAAATTCAAGAGAAGAACACATTCTTCACAGTTCCACCTGCTTTGGCGAGAATGTGAACTTCACTTGGAGATAAGGATCCCAAGAAGCCACAGGTTCCACTTTCTGGCTAACCACGATCTGCCCCAACTTCCAATCCAATGAGCTTGATATGTACTGGATGATGTAAAGACCCGGAGTTTGCCCTTGCTCTTCAAAGTAGATAGAATCTCCCAACTTTGAGAATGATTCAATCCCTACATTGAACAAATTCATCGGATCAATATTTGAAACAGAGGGCAGGAATAGATAAGAGACAAGTAAGAGAAATCTTGAGACCTGCTCCATAGCAGCACCAGAAGGAGTTGAATTTAGTCCCCCACCCATGATAGCTTACTGCCTTTGACACTCCCTGACCCAGTGGAAGCATATAGATCATAACACCTGGTTCTGTCCCTCTTTGGATACTGAGAACGCCATTTGTTAGGGCACGCTCATAATAGTCTGCATATGCCACTTCTTTCGTCCACATGAACAGGTGACGTGAAACCTAAGAGAAGAAAAAAGAGACAGCTCTACAATACCAATCACTGCAAAGTTACATTATAATCAAGAATTGGGAAGATACGGTGGTCCAAGTACATACCTTCAACATGTTGTATGTTGTACAAGTTTCTTCATTTTCTGTCTGCAAGGTTGTAGCTAAGCGCCTCGGATCAGACCTATTTCAGGAGATCGAGGACAGGACTAGATGAGGAGGGAGTCAGCACAAACTTTGTATCTGAGCATGGCCCAGTTAGCAGTTAGGGGAAAAGATCATGAAAACATTTGCAGTTAAATACCAGAACTCCCCGACGGAAGTGCCCCCTGTTGCATAGCTGTGGGAGGAATTGACGATGTCCATGAAGAATGTTCCAATGGTCTGATATTCGGAAAGAATTCAAGAAAATTTAGGAAGTGTGGTGGGAATTTTATGAATATTAACAGGTGAGCCGAGATTGCGCTTTCTGTTTCCCTCTAAAATGAGAAGTCCTTTTAATAATGCTAACATTATTTTAGCATATCAATGAAGAAGTCTTACCTTATAAATTGGGTCTCCAGTGACTTCATACCGCATCTGAGCTCCAATAGCTAGTGGAATATGCGTATCGACATGGAATCCCGATATGTCATCTGCCTGCAAATTAAAGGATGACTTTCATTGATTCTAAAGAATAAAAGTGCTGTTGATGCAGTATTTAGACTTTGTAGAAACCTACGATTGTCAGCAAACAAGTGAAAGGACTTGATTGAGAATTTAGTTTCAAGAGATGATTACCTGAACAGCAAGCAAACCGAGAAAGCACGGTTTGTCAAAAAGATGAGCCAACATCAGGTGCTTGGGATCATTCTGAAGGGCATAAAAAATTGGAGTCAGAGCACCGACTAATTTAACTAGCAAATGTTGTTGTACTAACAAATGTCTGCTAATGAATTTGCCGGTTGTGTCCACCCTGATAGAAAAATTTTGCGTACCGTTACAACATATAATTTATAGAGAACATCATTCATCCCGCCTGTTTCCTCATTGAGAGATCGCCAGTGCCTTTCTATGCTATACTGCAATATCACATTCTGCACTCGTTTGTAAAAATAGTCGACCATCTGTGTCATCATCTTAAGAGCTTGATCATTGCCTGCTAATGTGTACTGATCCAATAGACCCGCCAAGATCTGCCATGACAAAAGGCAATGGTTTGGAATGTGATGAATTGATAGATCAAATGAGGTCTCAGGACTCCACAAGACTCTTACCTTGTGAATAGTGTAGTAGGGAGCCCAGACGGGTTTAATAGCTTCAAAGCGGTCGAACTGCTCGGATGGAAAAGCAGAGAGATATCCTGAACCAAGTTTCTCCTGGCAAGCAGATAGAGCGCTCAACACAGCATTCATTTTCTCCTTAAGGGAGTCATTGTGAGTGCTCGCCCACATTTGTGCAGTTGCACTCAAATAATGCCCTTTAAAAAACAAAACCCAAGTAAGCTTATTCTCTATCCATGAACTGTAACAATTTGATTCATAATAGAAAACTCAATGTAAATTAATCTTTCTGCACTATCATAGGTAAGCACGAAACTGAATGAAAAGCGACATCTGTGTAAATGGCTTTTTACTGGGCTGCGAGATCTTTTAGACAGTGACCAAAATGTGAATAATTAAACAACAATTAAGAGATTAGGGGTAACGGCTTCAGAGGCAAGATTGCTGCACATCACATAAAGATGTTGTTATCAAAATGCTTCGAAAATGCAAATCATGCCAACAAAAACATCTTCGAAGGTATGAAGGTGAACTCCCCCATACCTCTGCAGGCATTGCAGACGTATAAAGGATAGATCTGGATCAACTTATCCACCGGTCGAACGAGATTAACAGTAAAGCAACTGATGGCATTCCAAACTGAGATTCTAAGAAAATAATTGAAAAGGGAAATGGAGTTCCTCATCCTCTGTCATATGGTTACCAAATTACAAGAATAGAACAGTAGAAGAATCATCCTGCAGGGATCATCAATGACATGAATATTCAATAGAATGAGGGATATATTGAAGCGAAGAGAGAGACCAACCTACAAAATGCCCTCGAAGCTCGACGCTTGGCTCCTCCCAACCTCCATACGGCTTCCCTGGAGTGGGTAAACCAGCCGTTTTTCGAAAGCTCCATACTAGACTGTCCACATCCAACAGCAATAAGTACTCCAGATTGGTCTGCTGTGCCCGCCAATGGACTGAGCTGATGTCCAATCTCACGTCATGCAGGGAGACTTCCTTGAGGAAGTTCCCGCCTCCTCTGCCAGAGCGGAATCCACCTGATTGCTTCATCTCTCGGTACATGGCTGTCCACTCGAGCTCGTCCTGTTCCTTCAGAATCTTCCTGGGAAGCAAATTGGCCCAGGCAGCGTCATCTGTCGGTGTCAGGTGGTACAGTGAGAACATCTCGCGCCTCCAAGACTCATTCTTCGATGACAGGAGCTCAAATCGGAGACTGTGGGACGAGAGCTGAGTAGGGATGTTTGTACACTCCTTAGACAGGGCATTGCCGCAGAGCAGAAGAGCAATCAAGAGCTCGAGCAGCCCAACAGCAGCCTTCATCTTTAGCAGAAAGAGACGAGAGGACACACTGGATTAACTGAATTATGCGCCAAACAGCAAAGTCTGTGGACAAATTTCACTGAAAATTGAAGCCAAGACCCATGAGAAAAACAGCTTCCATGAACGGAGACCAAAAATGAAGTTTTTAGTTCAATTTCCCCCCATAAAAACTGTCAACTTTCTGAGGGAGGAACCAAGATTGCCCGTCCCTGATTTTTATGAGGGCAGAAAAGATTGAGCCGGAGAAGAGATTGGAGATTTACATAATCAATAAGAATTTATGGGAATATCCACAGCAGGGGAGCCCGTGAAGTTCCCGGAAAGGGCACTGTTTTCAATTGACAAAGAGAAAAGCAGAGTAACGACTACAGCAGCATGTGAAATGCAGTCAATAATTGAAAGATAGAATAATAAGGAAGCTCTTAAGTGAACAAGCAGACAGGCAGAACCCCAAAGAATTTCGAGATGAGGGGAGAAGAAAGGACGATCCAATCCCGTGATAATTTGGATAAAGGAAGAAAATTGACTACAATGTCATCCGACCAATTATTCTAGCAGAGGTGATCTACAAGTCAAGGTGATTGTTTTACAGCAATATTTGCATTTGTAAATATACAGAGACACAGAGAGAGACAGGGACAAAGTTGAAGACAGGGTGGATCACGGAAGCCATGTCGTTTTCTGGGGTGTGCAATGACCCAATCGAGCTCAGAGATCGAAATTCCGGGCTCGGTGTAATCGTGGGGGAAGAGAGGGAGCAAACTGAAAGGGCGGCGACGGTGGCGCGAATCCAAACAGAAAATATGGTCGTCTTCTCCGGCACCATTTTCACTTTGAATGCTGCTCTCAATTTTTTACGTAAGAGAAATTATAATTTATTATATAGAGTTTATAAAATTTTATTTATTATATTTTATTATAATAATACAATAAGTATTTTATTCAAATTATTATTATTATAATATTAATTATATTAATTATAAATATATATAATCAATACATTTAAATATATTTAATTTATACATATTATACAGATATTTGAATTTTTTTTACATGAATTATTTTAATATTACAAATTTAAATATAACAGAAC
>CXYZ01014932.1:375981-392528 GCA_900006705.1 Sonneratia caseolaris | reverse complement strand
GAATCTTTGATAGGAACTAGACCGAGTGAGTGGTCGGTTTTTAATCGAACTGACCAACCCAGTCCAGTTTTTTAAACAATGGCCCGACACAATATTAAGATTTATATCTCCTTAATTATCAGTAAAATAAATTAAGATGAGTTTAATTTCTGTGAAATATTCATTTTATTATCCTCTCTCTCTCTCATCCAGCAGGAATAAGAATATCTATTTTGGGATAGAAAAGAATTATCCTTATGATTTTATCTAGTTTTTTTAAAGTAAAATATAGATGATTTTCACGACTGTCGGACGTGCCAATATTTCAATAGTCGAGGCAAGATAAGATACGGGTAGGGGAACATATTTTCGCATGAAAAATAAAATTGATAGTATGAATATTTAATAAATTTGCTTTATAGTTTTTTTTATAAAATAATTACCATATTTTTATTTTCTCAGCTCAACAGACTTATTGTGTCGGCACGTGGATATATAAAAATCGAATTTTCTGATCAATGAAATGCACATAATAATCGGCAAAAAAGAAAAATGCATATGACCTGTAGGGCTCTAGTTTCAATTGCCCCATGAGCATCGACATAGAAAAGCAAAATTTGTCGAGATCCGGTTGAAATCATGATCGGCGGCGGTTCCGATCGACAAAAGTCTTCTGACGATGAACCGCACAAATCCCAGCGCCGATAATTCACTGTCAGCGTTTGAGACTGTGAAAAGAGAGAGCTCCGAGTACCTTGAAGGGAGACGGCCTCGGAAAAGCTTCAAGGCGATTGAACGTATACCATTGCTCGAAACTTCGACCAGCCGATGATGCCTAAACGCAATAGGAAGAGAGAAAGAAATCGTGCAGATCACCGTACTAATCGAGTGCTGGTGTGTGCCTATTTATAATAGTGCACGTGAGTGAAAATGTGGTTGCGCTAAGGCAAATATGGTTGTAGAATATTCATGGAATGTATTTCAATCCATATGGAAAAACGGCTAATAAGGAGATGTCAGCTGTCTATTCTATCCCTTATCCCCCCGTAAGCACAATGGGAGAACCCAAGGATTGAGCTTAGAGTATCCCTTAGTGAACAACATCAGCAAGCCGGTCAGTGGTGTTGATGAAGCAAACCACAGGCCGCTGACAGGATGGGAATCGACCTTTATATGTTTGATACGAGCATGAAAAACCGGGTTGCTTGTGAGACGGATGGCTGTCAGGTTATCACACCAAATAACAGGTGGACCGCGTATATGGATACCGAGCTCCAGAAGTAAAGACCGGTTCCACATCAATTTTGCAGTAGTATTTCCCCGGGTCTTATTTATATCTATGGTCCGTGCTAGATCTCGCAACTACGCATTGCTTCTTTGAGCTCCAGGATATTAAATTAGAGCCAAGAAAGACCGCAAAGCCGCCTACGGAACTGCGATCATCAGGGTTGCCGGTCCAATTAGCATAAGAGAACTCGTGAAGAGCAAAGATGGAATTCTTCTTAATGGAGAGGCCAAGTGTAATGGCGCCATATTTTAAAATACACTTGATGGCCACCCGATGGGAAGTAATCGGTTGGTGCATAAACCGGGACCACGCGGTGCACAACATAAGTTATGGGCGGCCTAGTGAGAGTAAGGTACTAGAGGGAGTCAACAACCGGAGGAAATGTCAACAAGTCTTGAATAGGGGCACCATCATGAATAGATAACTGCGATCCGAAACTCACCAGGGAGGGGGACAGTTTACAATCTAGCATTCCAATTCAATCAAGCATCGTGTGGATGTATTGGGACTATGTTGAAAGAAGTCTGGCGTCTGTATTATATACCTCAATTCTAAGGGAGAAATGGAGAGGACCGGGGGGGTCCTTCATGGAGAATTCTCAGCTGAGAGAATCCAAGAGAGCAGTGAAAGGTGAGGTCGGTGAGCCTGTAAGAATGAATGATGCCATCCACATATATATATCAACAAAACTAGGAGGTCGAAGCATGTAGACCTTCTCATTGAGATATCCATAAAGGAAGGTGTTCTCAATGTCGAGTTGACAAATAAGCCAGTGCAAACAAGTAGCAATGGATAGAATTGCCCGAATAATAACATGCTTAATGACTGGGCTAAGTATCTCATCAAAGTCAACACACTCTCGTCGAGCATAACCAGGCCCTACCAGCTTGCCCATAGAATGATCGACAGAGCCATGAGCCATCGGCATGGTGTTTCACTTTATAAACCCATTTGCAGCCAATGATGTTCCGATCAAGGGGAGGCTGAACAAGATCCCAGGTGTGCTTCGCAAGTAGGGCTTAGAACTCATCATTCATCGCGGCAAGCTAATGAGGATCCCTTCAGGCAAAGGAAAAAGGACTTGGGTTCCTGGAGCTCCATCGAGACGATAGAAACTGTCACAGTGGTAGACATCTGACTGCTTACTGTCCTTTTCTTCCACAAGGTCTTCAGATCCCACAAGTCAAACTCATTTATAGAAACAATTCTAGCAACAGGTCTTTGGATTGTACGTGGATTCGAGAGCCACTCGTCACGTCATTGCTAACTTCTCCAACCTCACCATACAAGACCGTAATTACAGTCCAAATTAGTTAACGATTGATGATGATTCAGGATTACCTGTTCTCTCAATTGGTTCTTCTATTATTCAAAATTCTTATCGTAACTTCACTTTAAAGCATGTTGTATGTACCCCTCAAATGTCTTGAAAACTTCTTCCGATTTCCCAATTTACCAAAGATAATTCATGTTTCTTCTAACTTTACCCCTCTTATTTCATCATGAAGAATCTCCACACCCATCGGCAACTGCTCTAAGGACCACCACTTAAGGATGGGTTCCATCATTTGAAGTTTAGCATCAATAGTTCTATTCCACCACGTACTTTTCTCACCACATCTGATACCATGTACAATTTTCATTGGGCTTCTAAGAGCAATATACGTATATCTAACCCAATAGTTTAAGTATATACAATAGTAATACTTAGTCTCTTATATATTATAATTTTTAGTCTTATTTTTCAATATAAGATTTTATTTTTTAACACCTACTCGCAAATGATAACATGACTTACACATACCACGTACCACTTAATACTCACCCGCAACAACTGTCCACGAGCAAGGCATTCTTTTCCATGCTTGGATAAGAGACTCAACTAACTTAATGGTCAATCAGGTTATCGGTCACAATAAGTACCTCAAGCAGGACATTTTGTTTTTTGCGGGTCTCAAGCTTATCAACAAATCTCAAGCCTTCTTTTTAGTGTCCGATCTTGACGAGATATGAGCCCGACATAGTACCCTGCTCCCATACCATAAACACAATGGGAAGAAAGAAAGAAAGAAATTAGGCAAATCACCACACTAATTGAGTAGTGACGTGCGCCTATCAATAATAGTACCCATGAATACAAATATGGCTACATTAGAACAGATATGGCTGTAGAATAATTATGGAATGTATTACAATTGATATAAAAAGTACCATAAGAAAATGCTATCGAGATTCTATCCTATCCATTAACACCAATCATTGATATTTGGGTCCCGTCCAATAGATTGATCGTCTAGGCAAGGCATCACCCTCCCTCCATTTATAACCAGCATACCAAAAATCATTTCCTATTAAATATATTATGAGATCATAATATATTGGTCTATTTCAACCAAAAAACTTAACCTGATAAATGGTAACACAAAATCCTCCTATATGCCAGCTCATAATTTTTCCTATCAATTATTTAATATGGGCTCGTATTTTCTATATTTCCATTCAATATGATATGGGTAATTAGCAAACAACTTCGAAGTCACCCTCCGTCATCTTGGATCCTTTTCATTCTCATATGATGACAAAACACCATCTTTGAGTTGCTTCTCTATATATAATAATTGGGTACAAATCCGGGGATTGATGTTACTATTGGGATTAATGTTCTAAATCCAATCACAATTGATATAAGTTTATTCAAGAAATAAAATTAAGACATTATTATTCATCATATGTTGCTATATTCTATGATGATATCCATAAACTATTATAATGATTTTAAGGTCATGATGAGATCATGCCAGTTAAACTTACAATCCACAAGTTTTAGTTTAAAATATTCATAGTTATAGAATCACTGAATAGAGAATTAGTAATCTAATAAAACTAGTATACTTTTTACATAATCTAAGGTAGAGGATAACTGATCTCACAGTTACTTGTAAAGAGTCACTAATGTAAAAGTGTAGGTACTCATTATAGAATGAATTTATTGAATTGATTCGCTTAAAGGATTAACCTAATGGATCTTTAAATAAATGTCAATAGGTTATTCATTAAGTGATAGTAGGTGTAAATGATATTTAGACTTGAGATTACCATAGCATCTTGTAAGAGTTAAGTTATGTTTTGGTTTATTCCCTTACATAGTTCTCTAAACCATGAGTAGAATATTCTGGATCTAACAAGACTCTTATGGAGATGGTGTGTAATCAATAAAGAATCAGTTACTTTTCATGAGATGAGAGAATGTCATATATATTCTATTAAGTATTGACTCAAAAAATCTCTAGTCAGAGTAGGATGAAATATTAGAAAGTAGTTTTCGATATTTCATTATTGAGTTAATTACTAGAGAATTGATATGCATATAGATAAAAATTAGGGCTTGACATTTTATCCATACATTAATTTATCCGAGATATTGTATAACTGAATGATTGAATTACACGAAAACTAATCACCAAAGAGTGTTCGATTCTTTTATGGAAATCTTCACTATTCGGGCGGTCATGATATATTGCTAGACGTTAATCTTAACCTGTGAATTTAATTGATTAAAAATTAATCAATGATCTTATTAAAAGGTTTAATAAGATAAATTAATTCACTACTGACTCAGTATGGAGCTCAATGGGTCACACACAATACATGTCATTTCTTGTAACCAAAATTTAATTGTTTAAATTTTGTATTGAGCAGTTAATTTCCGCTAGTACGAAATTGCTCATATCGGTTACATGTCTTATTAGATAAGGTTGTTTCGGAATTAACTGTAAAATTAAATTTATAAAAATAAAAATTTAATTTTACATTTAGTTATATACGCATACTAAATTATCAAATAAAATTCGATTAAATAAATACATGTCTATATGTATGTACATGAATAGTACATTTTATGTAGACCAACAGTTGGTCTATTCTCAATGGCATAATATTAAAAATGGCATAATGTATGCCAATTGTGAAAAAGCACATCTTGAGCCAATTCGATGTGGGGCACATCTCTTAGGTGAAAGAAGGGCGTGTCTATTAGTGAAAGAAAGGCACATCTATTCAATGAAAGAGGGGCGCGTCTCTTTGATGAAAGAGGGACACATCTCTTCGGTGAAGGAGGGGTGCCTCTATTCAGTGAAAGAATTCTAAAAGGTGAAAACGTTGCACCCACCAAATGGAACAAAAGTCTCCTTTCATGTTTTATATATAGAAAAAACTGAAGGGCATCAAGTGTGTGTAAGTTTGACAAGTAGAAAAAGAATTTTTACCATTTGAGAGAAGAAAAGAGTGCTACCCAAAATACCATATCCGAGAGTATTTGAAGAAGATGTGTTCTACTAAGTATTGTAAACAAGCCTTTGATTCCGAAACTAAAAAGGCGACCGATTGTTGTGAACAATTCCCAACGCTTACGAGAAAAACTTAGTGTGAATACCGTGGAGGGCATACACGTGTGCGTCTAGTCAGAGGATTAACTCTTGAAGTTATTCATGAAGGCGCTGTGGAACATTGTCGAATTAATGATTCAAATACAATGATCGATTTGGAGTCTTTGTAGGTATGTATATTCTCTACTTGTTTATTCGTATTTGAATTTCAAATTATATCAAAGGGATACTAGATTCGGGAATATAATTTAATTAAAATTGAAATGACTGCTTCCACCGCGTATAGATTCCCAACAGTTACATGTGTTGTTATTGGTGTGACCGGCCCTTGTCAAAGAAGTTCATTTGAGAAGGTAATCGAGACGCTAGCTAGGCCATGGCCTGGAGATTTTCGTGCCCACGGAAGAGTTGCCTTCAGAGCAACTATTGCCCGTTCCGACAAGCCCGGGCACGACACTGAGCTTGTGGGATATAGCGCGGATGTATACCTATTTATTTGTAGAGGTCCCACCCATCACTTTCGTGGGCTTTTCCATTTTCCCTTTCCCTATTCATATTTAAAAGCCCGACAGTTTATGATGATTCAGTATGAACAGTTGGCTAATCATGACACAAATCTGTCATGATGAGATACTGGCATAACCTACTCGACCTGTGGCCTTGCATGTGTGCATTATTATACTCATCACCATCATCATCACCACAATCGAAAGAATTAAGAATCTGTACATTGAACAGATCGGATGTTTTTGCATGTCGGACGTGTTGATTTTGTCTTGTAGCATTTTTTTTTTCATATTGGGTAAGTGAGTATGTTGGATTTTTTTAGTTAACCATTATAATTGTTCATGAATTCAATAAATTAAAAAAGTATCCTAACCTTATTCAAAATTTTCAGAAAATGACTGGTGAGAGGAGAAAAGAGTTTCCCTTGGAAGGCAAGTGGGGGTAGCACTAGATAACCACAAAAGCAACATATGGAGGTTGCCAAATTCCAATGACACATATAACTTGTCGTGAGTGCCATCGACTTACTAGAGCTTTCCAATGGAGAGCTCCATGAAAACCGTCACCAAATGAAACCAGGTGAAGTCTGATTGATGCATGTTATTCGGACATATCATCTGATTGATTCAATTTGATACTAGACATATTTCGATTTATCATGATTTATTCTCGAAACAAAAACAACCATTTAGATCTATCTAAACAATGACCTGCATTCATTATGACCATGGGATCCTGAACAAAATTCAAGCAGACAGCAGGGAGTAGGCACATAATCTCGAGAATAGCTTAAGCAACCTTGCCCGGACAACATGACAGGACAGATGAGCAGCAGAAGAATGGAGACACAATGCTCCTCTCCTACTCGTCCTGACTTAGTAAGCATGACAAATGCAAATAGACACAATCACATCAGTCCGAGGACCCGAACATGAAAGTCGTCTTCCACAGTGATGTTCTTCTCCTCTTATTTATTTTTTTTTTCCTCGATAATCTGCGCTGTCAATCTCGGAAGTTGAAATAAACCGTGTAGGTCTCATCTCTCAAGCTATTCAATGGCGCCAAGAGAAAGTCCCGATTTATCCCCTTTGCCACAAAGCTTATCGGATGATAACTGGCGATCCCATCCCTCAGCGTGAAGCTGGCTGCACGTTTGAATTCCCTGTCCGAGTTGCCAGAAATGCATCTCAGCTTCAGCCTTTCCCCCGAACTGTAGTTCGTGCCGCTATAGACATAGCAGCCCTTCTCGTTTACTGACTCCAGTGAAACCGTGTCAGAGTTCCTGTGCAATCCTGACACCAGCCGGAAGGTCGACAGGTCATCATTGCCATTCGAGCGTTTGACCACAAAGTTCTTGCTTTCACCCTTCTGCACGATAACTGATCCAGGCAGATCAAATGGTTCTAGTGCGATGGACTTGCCAATAACATCCTCCGGTGATGAAATTTCAGGGGCACTCAGGGCCAGATCCTTTTGTATGATCTTGAAGGTGGAATGTACAGATGACTTTGTCCCTGGCTCAGGAAGTTTCTCCATTGTGATCAAACCGTTAGAGTTGGAAAGAACGAAAGTTGAGTTTCCAATCTTCTGCGAAAGGGAAAGCAATTGAGAATTCCAGGCTTCAGGCACTGCAGAGATCCAGCTGGAGATTGAGGCAGTCAAGTCAGACTTTATCTCCCAGTCTCCATCAGTTAAGCCCGCAAGAAGATAAGGCCCGTAGAGTATTGCTTTGACAGAACTGTAATTAGACCGATCGTCTGCCAAATTTCAAGGGAAAAGAAAAAGATAATCTCATACACAATTATGAGAACAAACTCCCTGGAAAATATCTTGGTAAGCTGTGAGGTTACCTTTTATGCCCTCTGTCCTCAAAGAAATGGGCAGCTGAAGGGTAAGTTCGTCACTTGAGTTCCATTCCTTAGCAACAGAAAGGAAATTTCCTGCATCAGAAGAAATATTAGACAACTATCGGTATTGACTCTCAATCAGTTTCTAAGAAAAGGATCAATGATGAAGAGAAAACATGCAAGGAGATCTGACCAGGAGCCGGTACAGTCAAAGGTCGACTGTTGAGTTCCGCCTTGGCGCCTTTCGAATTAGACCACGAGGGAACTCGGAAATTCAGAGTGTTCCACTGCCCTTCTCCCTGAATTGTTAACAATAGCTGACTATTATTTCGAAAGAAAGAAAGCAACGATAATACAGCTGGGAGGAGGAGCAAAATTTCTGAGGAAACAAATTCAAGAGAAGAACACATTCCTCACAGTTCACCTGCTTTGGCGAGAATGTGAACTTCACTCGGAGACACGGATCCCAAGAAGCCACAGGTTCCACTTTCTGGCTAACCACGATCTGCCCCGATTGCCAATCCAATGAGCTCGATATGTACTGGATGATGTAAAGACCCGGAGTTTGCCCTTGCTCTTCAAAGTAGATAGAATCTCCCAACTTTGAGAATGATTCAATCCCTACATTGAACAAATTCATCGGATCAATATTTGAAACAGAGGGCAGGAATAGATAAGAGACAAGTAAGAGAAATCTTGAGACCTGCTCCATAGCAGCACCAGAAGGAGTTGAATTTAGTCCCCCACCCATGATAGCTTACTGCCTTTGACACTCCCCGACCCAGTGGAAGCATATAGATCATAATGCCTGGTTCTGTCCCTCTTTGTATACTGAGAATGCCATTTGTTAGGGCACGCTCATAATAATCTGCATATGCCACTTCTTTCGTCCACCTCAACAGGTGACGTGAAACCTAACAGAAGAAAAAAGAAACAGCTCTAAACTATCAATCACTGCAAAGTTCCAATATAGTCAAGAATTGGGAAGACAGGGTGGTCAAAGTATACACCTTCAACATGTTGTATGTTGTACAAGATTCTTCATTTTCCGTCTGCAAGGTTGTAGCTAAGCGCTTCGGATCAGACCTATTTTGGGAGATCATGGACGGGACAACGTGAGGAGGGAGTCAGCAGAAAGCATGGCCCAGTTAGCAGTTAGGGGAAAAGATCATGAAAACATTTGCAGTTAAGTACCAGAACTCGCTGACAGAAGTGCCCCCTGTTGCATAGCTGTGGGAGGAATTGACAATGTCCATGAAGAATGTTCCAATGGTCTGATATTGGGAAAGAATTCAAGAAAATTTAGAATTGTGGTGGGAATTTTATGAATATTAACAGCTGAGCTGAGATTGAGCTTTCCGTTTCCCTCTAAAATGAGAAGTCCTTTTAATGCCAAATACTGCGGCTAACATTATTTTAGCATATCAATGAAGAAGTGTTACCTTATAAATTGGGTCTCCAGTGACTTCATACCGCATCTGAGCTCCAATAACTATTGGGATATGCGTATTGACATGGAATCCCGATATGTCATCTGCCTGCAAATTAAAGGATGACTTTCGTTGATTCTAAAGAATAAACAAGCTGTTGATGCAGTATTTAGACTTGATAGAAACCCTATGATTGTCATCAAACAAGTGAAAGGACTTGATTGAGAATTTAGTTTTAAGAGATGATTACCTGAACAGCAAGCAAACCCAGAAAGCATGGTTTGTCAAAAAGATGAGCCAACATCAGGTGCTTGGGATCATTCTGAAGGGCATAAAAAATTGGAGTCAGGGCACAGACTAATTTAACTAGCAAATGTTGTTGTACTAACAAATGTCTGCTAATGAATTTGCCTGTCGTGTCCACCATGATAGAAAAATTTTGCATACCGTTACAACATATAATTTATAGAGAACATCATTCATCCCGCCTGTTTCCTCATTGAGAGATTGCCAGTGCCTTTCTATGCTATACCGCGATATCACATTCTGCACTCGTTTGTAAAAATAGTCAACCATCCATGTCATCATCTTAAGAGCTTGATCATTGCCCGCTAATGTGTACTGATCCAAAAGGCCCGCCAAGATCTGCAGAGACAAAAGGTAATGGTTTGGATTGTGATGAATTGATAGATCAAACAAGGCCTCAAGACTCCACAAGACTCTTACCTTGTGAATAGTGTAATAGGGAGCCCAGACGGGTTTGATAGCTTCAAAGCGATCGAACTGCTCAGATGGGAAAGCAGAGAGATATCCTGAACCAAGTTTCTCCTGGCAAGCAGATAGAGCTCTCAACACAGCATTCATTTTCTCCTTAAGGGTGTCATTGTGAGTGCTCGCCCACATTTGTGCAGTTGCACTCAAATAATGCCCTTCAAAAAACAAAACCCAAGTAAATTTATTCTCTATCCATGAACCGTTACAATTTGATTCATAACAGAAAACTTATTCTCGATGTAAATTAATCTTTCTGCCCTATCATAGGTAAGCATGAAACTGAACGAAAAGCAACATCTGTGCAAACAGCTGTACTGGACTGCAAGAACTTTTAGGCAGAGACCAACAAGTGAACAATTAAACAGCAATGAAGAGATTGGGGGTAATGGCTTCAGAGGCAAGATTGTCGCATATCACATAAAGATCCTGTCATCAAAATGCTTCGAAAATGCAAATCGTGCCAACCAAAACATCTTCAAAGGTATGAAGGAGAACTCCCCCATACCTGCCGGCATTGCAGACGTATAAAAGAAAGATCCTGATCAACTTATCCCCAGTCGAAGGAGATTAACAGTAAAGCAACTGATGGCATTCCTAACTGAGATTCCGAGAAAATGATTAAAAAGGGAAACGGAGTTCCTCAGCCTGTGTCATATGGTTACCAAATTACGAGAATAGAACAGTAGAAAATCATTCTGCGGGGATCATCAATGACATGAATATGCAATAGAATGAGGGATATATTGAAGCGAAATGAGAGACCAACCTACAAAATGCCCTCGAAGCTCGACGCTCGGCTCCTCCCAACCTCCATACGGCTTCCCTGGAGTGGGTAAACCTGCCATTTTCCGAAAGCTCCATACTAGACTGTCTACACCCAACTGCAACAAGTACTCCAGATTGGTCTGCTGTGCCCGCCAATGGACTGAGCTCTTGTCCAATCTCACGTCGTGCAGCGAGACTTCCTTGAGGAAGTTCCGGCCTCCTCCGCCAGGGCGGAGTCCAACTGATCGCTTCATCTCTCGGTACATGGCTGTCCAGTCGAGCTCGTCCCGTTCCTTCAGAATCTTCCTGGGAAGCAAATTGGCCCAGGCAGCGTCATCTGTCGGAGTCAGGTGGTACAGAGAGAGCATCTCGTGCCTCCAAGACTCGTTCTTCGAGGACAGGAGCTCGAATCGGTGAGTGTGGGATGAGAGCTGAGTAGGGATGTTTGTGCACTCCTTGGACAGGGCATTGCCGCAGATCAGAAGGGCAATCAAGAGCTCGAGCAGCCCAACAGCAACAGCCTTCATCTTCGGCAGAAAGAAACGAGAGAACACGCTGGAGTAACTGAATTATGCACCAAACAGCAAAATCCGCGATCAAATTCCACTGAAAATTGAAGCCAAGACCCACGAGAGAAACAGCTTCCATGAACGGAGCACCAAAAATAGAGTTTTCAGATCAAATTGCACCCCCCCCCCCCCCCCAAAAAAAAGTCAACTTTACGAGGGAGGAACCTAGACTGCCCGTCCCTGATTTCTGTGAGGGCAAAACATAATTCTCATTAAAAATTCTCACTTTAAAATTTCTCAATATAATTCATTTTCATCAGATGCTACCGCCCATCACATATTAGTCGTACTATCAATCAATCAAATGCATATAATTAACTCGCAGAGCATTAGTTTCAATTGCCCCATGAGTATGAGTATCGACATCCGGTCGAAATCATAATCGGTGGAGGCTTTCACTTAGGTATATACAGAAAACTTTTCTTCGATCAATAAAAGAATTTGAACGGTGAATCCCGCAAATCTCAGCTCCGATAACTCACTGTCAGTGTTGAGACTGTGGAAAGAAAGAGCTTTTGAGTACCTTCAATGGAGATGGCCTTTGAACATATACTATAACTCAAAACTTCGACCATCCGATGATTAATTACCTAAACGCAACAGGTAGGAAGAAAAAGAATTGAGCAAGTCACCACACTAGTTGAGTAGTGGTGTGTGTGTGTGTATTTATAATATAGTACACATGAGCACAAATATAGTTACATTATGATAAATATGGTAATAGAATAATTATAAGATGTATTACAATTGGTATATATGGAAACTATTAATAAGAAAATGCTACCTGGTCAGGATGCTGTTTTACTCATTATTGCCCCGCGAGCGAGCGAAATGGGATCCAGCTTCAAGAGCGTAAGAGAAGGAAATGGTAGAGATGCACAAAAAGAATCGAAGAACATAATTAAACCGTGAACTGAACCGGAAAGATCGGTTTGAGATCGATTGGTCCTTACAAATGTGTATTGTTTCTTCGAGCTCCATGATATTAAATTAGAGTGAAGAAAGACTACAAAGACACCTATAGAAGGGGATCATCAGGTTGCCTATCCGGTCAACACTGGAGAACCCATGAAGAGCAAAGTTGGAGAGGCCATGTGTAATGGTGCCCTTTAGACAGAGTAAAATACACTTGAATGTGAAGTAAACGGTTGATGCATAAAATGGAACACACATTGCACAGCATAGGTTATGTTCGACTTAGTGAGAGTAAGATACTGGAGGGAGTCAACAACCTAATAGTTTATGATTATTCGGTTATGAACGGTTAGTTAATTATGAGATAAATTCATCGTGATCATGTAATTTTTTATATTTACAAGTTTCAAACTCAAAACATTATGTCAAGATAACATATATCGACTAAGTTCATACGATAAATTATGTCTCTTTCTTTGGCTTAATATGAGCCGTACTTTTGAGCTAACCAGAGGAGTGATTGATCTTGATCAGTCAGCAAGCGGTGCCCTGTGGCGTTGTGGTTCATCACCCCTCTGGTTCATGGATCCGGGAGGATTTGACATTTACAACCAATAATTCCGACCGGCCGGCCGGCCGTGTCACCGTGCGTATTAAGACACTGAGATAATTGGTACGTGATCGGGAATGTGCTCGGATGACGTGGCTCGGCATGGATATTTTAAGCAAGAATTAATGTCAAGGAAATATGCGAAGCCTCCATCTTGTATAACGTGAATAGTCTACCCTTCTCGACCTGTGGCCTTGCATGTGTGTATATGTACTCATCACCATCATCATCCCCACTATCGAAAGAATTAAGAATTTGTACATTGAACAAATAGGATGTTTTTGCATGTCGGACGTGTTGATTTTATTTTGTAGCATTTTTTTTCCATATTGGGTAAGTGAATTCATGAATTCAATAAATTTTTTTAAAAAAATCATCCTAACCTCTGGTGAATAGTTTGGCATCCGTTGTACTTCCATCCTTTTTTCTTTTTCCTACATCCTCCACCTTACTCAAGTTTGTCAGAAAATGACGGGTGAGAGGAGAAAAGAGTTTCCCTTCTAAGGCAAGGGGGTTAGCACTAGATGACCACAAAAGCAACATGTGAAGGTTGCCAAATTCGAATGACACATATAACAATATAACTTGTCTTGAGTGCCATCGAATTACTTAGTGCTTTTCCAAGTTGATGAAAACCGTCACCACCGAGCGAAGTCAAGTTGATGCGTGCTATTCATATACATCATCTTATTGATTCAGTTCTATATATGTATGTAAGAGTTGTAGTTTCGGAAAGTTTTTGCATAGTTTATGTCATAATTTTAAAAACCAGACCAGATCGACAAGTTCGACCAAGAACTGGCTACTCAACAAGTCCGATTCCTAGAAAATACCTAATTGCATTTCAAATGAAATCAACTCCGATTAATCCGGCCGGTTCCCAATCGAATAGGTAAACCCAATTGAACCGGTTAGAAAATTTATAGATTTTAAAAAATAAAAATCTATTATAATACACTTCTTTTATTTTACTAGATTTACTTTTATAATTTATATTAAATTTTTATATAATATAATGGTTATACTAATGATTTTTATTATAAATCATATTCAAATTAAGATATTATATACATTTATCGGTAATATTATTTATTAAATATACGGTTCGACCCATTGAATCCCTGGTCCGACACATGAACCCATACCTACACCGGTTCTCGGTTCGGTCCGGTTTTAAAAACTATTAATTGTATATGCCCAAAAAAAAAAGAGAGAGTAATTATCCTAGTTCTTGAATGAAAGCAAATACAGGAAGACAATAATCTTTCAAATTAGGAACAATATAAAATCTATCACGAATAACTTCTTACATTGGTAAGGTCTCAACTGGATAGCTACAAATCACCAACCACCGGTGATATCGCATGATATAACCTATTGTCATCTGCCCCCTGATGGAAGAGGCATCTATGGCACCATCTAATAATAATATTGAAGAAACCTAATGGACCCTTTTTAGTTAATTAATTTAGGATATTTAAGTAAATTGAGAAAATGTTGAACTATTTTATCTAACATACATACACACACACACATATATATATATATATAATTTATCATGACATCTTTCTCGCTCGGGCCTAGACAGCCAGTAGGGGAAAAGCTTTGGGCCCATAGCATATGTAGCCCATCTTCGTACTAAAACAAATAGCAGAATCGTCAGTGTCGCCGAAAAAATCTAATAAACCAAGGCGTGACGTGGGTGTTCGAATCCCTTGATTAAGTAACTGGCACGTTTTTCTCTTCTTACGGATCAGCGAGGTTGACGACGGGGACTACTTAGACGGCAAGATGAGGAACCGGGAGATGAAAGGAGGGGGGGCAAACTACACCGGTGAAAACAAGCTCGGAACTTCTTGACGTGGCACGTCCAATCAATATTGCATCCGCGTCATCAATTCGTCGGACCAATCATCTCGACCATGTACGTAGTAGACACTTAGACAGCTAGGCCCTAGACATGGGATCACTGAACCGATGGGGATTAACTCCAATGGACATTCACGTGCGAGCACACAGTCTGGCCATGCATGACTCTGTTTTCTTCTTCATATACTCGCTCAGTACAAGAAAGCGACCTGTGCACTTTGTTTTTCGGTCCTGATATCTTCCTTCTGTCACTTAAACGACGTTACAGACCTCTAGGCAAAGATCAGGACGCGGACAAGTCTAGGAATTCGGAAGGTAACAAGAGGGAAGGTCGAGCCCTAGATCCAGATAGGATGAATTTGAGCCATGGAGGGTTCGTTGGGGCCGGGGGACCCAGTTAGGCCTTATTATTATTCTCTTGCGCGAGGTAGCCCGGCCAGTCGTAGGATCTACCCGACAGTCGAGAGCTCGTGCCACGTTTTCACGGCAAAACCCATCGGTCATACGTAGCATATTCTAGAGACTGACCGACATTTATCACATTTCATCCCATGGGCTAAAATAGAGCTTTTTAAAAGTGACAAAAATCCTTGG
This sequence comes from Sonneratia caseolaris, assembly GCA_900006705.1. Taxonomy (NCBI): domain Eukaryota; kingdom Viridiplantae; phylum Streptophyta; class Magnoliopsida; order Myrtales; family Lythraceae; genus Sonneratia; species Sonneratia caseolaris. The sequence goes on along the minus strand of CXYZ01014932.1, from coordinate 376,996 downwards.
TCCGGTGATATCGACTCGATAGCTGCCACTTATGTTCTCTGTATCTCCGCGATTTTGTTTTATCTTACTTGGTTTTATACAGCTAACATAGCATGTGACATGCTCTACGTAGTTTTGTTCCTCTTTGCCCCCATCCATCAGGCCGACCCCATTTTTTGGGGAGAAATTGGAAGGCCCACACTGTACATACATACATATATATATATATTATCATAAAACTATATGCTAAAATCCAAAGATTGAATATGGTGTAGAAGACAAAATGCTAATTTGGTTTGTAGTTCCCTTAGTTATTAAATGTGGGGGGAAAACTACAACAGTGTACATATGGGCGTACATGTTCTATGTCTAGTCCTTCTTGTTAAATTTTCAATTCCACTAAATATATTACAATAATATATTATTTATTATGTATTTCTACTATCCAATAAATTAATCCGAGTAAGTAATCTAATTAAATGTATAAAATAGAATTTAATAGATAATCAGTAAAGTCTATGGTTTAATATAAGATGATTTTTAATTTTTTTAATAAAAATTTGTTATTTTGATATTTTATAAGTTAGAGAAAAATAATTATATCTTATATTCTCTAAGAAATTTTCTGTGTAATTTTGGAAAATTCACACCCAATTGATTATGTAAGTCTCGACTATGAATTCAAACGTACTACCATTAATTTTCACAATTTTTTATTGATCCTAGAATTATTATATTACAAAATTTTCAACCATTTTTTAATTTGACAACAGATATTATTCTCATGATGCTCAATAGCACGACCTCCCAAGTTCATATATATATATATATACATGTATGTAAGTAAATATGTGAGTGATTTTTCCAAGAAACTCCTTATGGCACCGCACTTATCTTAGTCACATGTAAATATTTGTCTACAATCACGTAAGTTCGGAATCCCAATCGGTACGATGTTATTAAAGGACCGATTGTCTGCGACAGAAGGACAGAAGATAGAATTATGTCTGACCGCGCCCCCCACCCCCCCCCCCCC
>CXYZ01014932.1:328757-375726 GCA_900006705.1 Sonneratia caseolaris | reverse complement strand
AGGCACGATGGTTATTATAATTTGGCAAACTTAATTTAGTCCGAAGCTTTCGGTTTCTATAGCCACGTGAATGGAATAATTGAAGGATGAGACCCCGTAAATTCAGAAATCCTGTCCTGCAATCAATGTTGCTCCCCACCTTTTTTTTTTCCCTTTTTCTATATTTTTTGGCAATAAAAACTTTATTAAAAACATATTATTTATCGAATAATTTAATTTGTGGTATGATCCTCTATGACACGATAATCCTCTCCCAACCAATTACATCGGCTTGTTTCTCTTCCGGGACAGAAAAAAGGGGTAGAAGTTTCAGGCCACCGGAGCGTGTTTCTCACTCGCCGTGCGGCCAGGGTGTCGACCAAGCCAGACGGAAATGGATAAGTAGGAGGAGAAAGAGAATAAAGGAAGAGCGGGATGGCAGTGCAGTTGCATGATGAATCCGCGAGCAAATGATTAACGTCCTTTCGCTTTTAACGCTGAACTTTATCACGTTCTACAATGATTTTATGTACAGAGAGTCGCATAATTACATTGCACAGGGAGAGACAATACTGGGCGTACAATGAATAATTTGGTCAGATTCGATGTCTCCCCTCCTAATTAAGATTCCATCGGAATGCTGTGAAAAAATTCGTGGTCGCACGAATGTTTCATCCAGTGGATCTGAGACTAGCCTGAACTGAATGGTGCGGTTGTCACACGCGCGCGCCACCTCCACGTGCGTTAGAACTCCGTCAGCGACAGGCTCCCGTGCAATCCCCTCGACGGTGACGGCGGCGGCGACGGCTGCGCCGATGGGGGCTGCCTCTGTTGATGGAAGTAGTCCCTGATGTCGATGCGTCCTGCCTTCGACTTCTCGATGTTGCAGTCGTCGTCATCCCGCGAAGGTATGAAAGGAGGCCGTCCGACTTCCCCGAGCATGTCCCACTTGACCCCTTTGAAGAATGGGTGCTCCTTGATCTCGGTTGCACCGCGGAGGTATCCCAGCCGTCGGGTGGGGTCCTTTTCCAGCAGCCGCCCGATGAGGTCCGTCAGGTGCGTCCGTTTCCCGATGAATTCGGGCGCTTTCATGAGCACGTTCTGGAACGTTTCCTTCCGGTTTTTGCCCTTGAACGGCGTCGTGCCGTAGAGCATCTCGTAGGCGAGGATCCCGAGAGCCCACCAGTCGACGGTGAACTCGTGGCCGTCCCCGCGGACGATCTCCGGGGCGAGGTACTCCTCGGTCCCCACGAAAGAGTTGGAGCGCTCGCCATCGGAGAAGCTCGGGCGGCGCCGGCCCACGGGGCTGACCCGGGCCGATTTCGCCTTCCTCAGATCCAGCACCCTGGCGTCTACGGCTACGGAGATGAAGCGAGTGAGGTTCTTCCAGTGCTTCTTCGGCGGTGAATCCGCCTCGAATTCCGGCTCCTGGTCTTGGACGAGGATCGATCTAACTTTCTTCTGGTTTAAGTGGCGGGAGAGGTCGAAGTCTGTGAGGGTGACGTGGCCGGACTGCTGGATCAGGACGTTCTCGGGCTTGAGGTCACGGTACGCGATGCCACGGGCGTGGAGGTGCTCGATGGCGCAGATGATCTCGGCGGCGTAGAACTTAATGACGGCGTGAGAGAAGACTCCATCAGTCTGGTTGTAGCGGAGAGTGTTGAGATCCCCGCCGGGGCAGTACGGGATAGCCCAACCGAGGAGCTCCTCCGTCTCAAAGGACCCGATGAGATGGGGGAGGAAAGGGTGGGGAGTGGCGGCGGGGAGGGAGAGGCGGGAGAGGACCGACACCTCCCAGCGGGCGCGGCGGTCAGCGTCGAGCCTGGAGAGGGCGGAGGACTTGTCGAGGACCTTGAGGGCAATGGGGAAGGAAGCGAAGGGGTCGGTTGAGGAGTCATGGACGAGGAAGACGGTGCCCATGGCGCCTCGGCCGAGGACCCGGAGAGCCCGGAGGCTGTCGAGGTTCAGCTCCGGGGAGCAGCAGTCAGTCGCCGGCGGTGCTGTAACCATTTGATGTCTCTCAGTTTCGTCTTTGTTGTGGGGGAGTGAAACAGAACGAATAAAGAGATCGATAGTTATGAGCGTTGGACTTCGGCTTATATAGGATAGATGGCGATGGAGTGGACATCATGTTCTTCCCAACTTTTCATGCCTTTTCTTCACTTTTTTTTCCCTCTCCTTCACTTTTTTTTTTGCAATATATTTAATTTGGGTATTATTAAATTGTATTAAAGTGAGCTAAAATTATCTATAAATTTTGTTATTTTTAAAATTTTATTCTAATATTTTTCTCTCAATTTCCAGTACATAAGGGGTATCTCATTAAAGTATTAAATTTTGGTCAAGAAAAAACATGAATTGGTTCATAAAATAAAAAAATAATTATTTAGCTAAATAAGAAAGGATTATATACAACTCAATGGCCTCATTATTATAATATTGAGTTATGTGAAAAAAAAATATTTATTTTGTATAAATATATATATTTCTCATCATTTTAAAATTAGTTACAGATGGTTCTTATCAAAATTCTTTCTAATTTATTATTTTATTCAATTTTAGGTATTCCTGCGATGGATGTGAATCGAGTATGGAAGTTGCAAGGAATCAAAAACTGCCCATGAACCGTAAAGCTTGTCTTATATAAAATAAATGTGATGAATCAAACCCATTTAAAATCTTCACATCATTTCGACTGAGATTTTTTTTAAAAAAAAATTGTTGCGCATCGCTAGATTTGCTGGCCAGTTGTCATCACTGCAGCTAGTCGACATACGATAAAATCAATTATCATGGGCTGTCCGTGCCGTGTCTGGGTCATACGAAGAGCAGGTTAAAGTTGAAGCGATCTACTGCTGTCATTATTATTATTATTATTATTTTCACGGTTATTTTAGGGGAATAAAGCTTTAATTATTCTGTTGGGAGAGTGTTTTACTTAATTAAATCGGATTATTAGTTAATTGTTTAATTAAGGTGGCATCACATGTGCGGGGAGTAAAGAACAGAACACGCAAAAGGAGACAGACGCACTGTCGATAAGGAGGATATCATCACATGGGAGGAATCAGGACTAATGGAGAAGATAGGGGAAAAATTAATAAAAATCCTCTGGGCTTTTTTTATTTGGTTCTATTCTCGTTGAATTATAAGAATCTTAAATTTATAAGAATGATTTTAATTTTAGTAAAACTTTTTTTATTATGTTTTTATAAAATACGAAGTGGGTTATAAATTAAATTTCATGTTATTATAATTTGAATTATAAGGTAGGAATTTCATCCATTTTAATTGATAAATTAATCCGCTAGAGTGTAAAATTGTAACTAATTTAATTTTATAAAATAATACATCAACTATCCCTAGCTTGTACATCTTAGGACTAATCCATAATCAGATTTTCATTAATCTTTCTAATATGAGGTTGGATGATTATATAATTAATATAAAATATTAGTAAAAATAATTACTTGTCCGACCCTAAATTAGTTAATTTTTATCTTTTATCCCCCATAATTGTTAGTTATTATAAAAGTGGAACGTGTGTTTATTTTCTCCTAATAAACCATAGTCAGCCTACAAACCCACGCCCCCATCGACGGTGGGTAGTACTGGTTGGTCCGATTCTGCGTGGCTGTCCCCGGCAACGTGCCCCAGCTATGTATCGATTACAATAACACCCTCTCAAGTCCCAAGTTGGGCCTCAAAGCTCGAGCCGAGGATTTGCTCCCCGGACCCAGTCCAGCCGTAATGTCCGAAAATGTGCAAAATTCCATCGATAGTTTCACTTTCAACGAACCGCGGAGTGAACTGAAGGACGGCACCGTCTCCGATTCCGGATGGTAACAGCCTCTCTCTGGGTCATTTTCGATCAAGGCTGGTGCAACGTAACGTATGCAGTGCCGATCCCAATTTCCATCCTCTGTAAATGCGGTTGCGGACTGAGCATGCCGACCCGGGCACGAGTCTATACCGATTGTGTAAGCGGTCGGTACGTGTGGAATTGCTCTCTCGCAGTGTAGTAAGAAATCTGCATCCACCAATGGCAACCGTGTGTAGGATGGAGGTTGAGATGGCTATTGTAGCTCAATTCAAAGGGAGGGAGTTTCATTCATAGTTTTTAAAACCGGACCGGGCCGGGAACCGGTCAAGGTATGGGTTCTTGGGTTCCTAGGTCGGACCGGGAGTTCAATGGATTGAACCGCATGTTTAATAAATAATATTAAAAATATAATATTCCAATAAATTGATATAATATTATAATTTAATTATGATTTATAATCAAAATCATTAATATAGTTATAATGTTAGCCTCAAATTCAATATAAAATATAAATATAAGTCTAGTAAAATAAAATAAATATATTATAATATGTTTTTATATTTATTTTTATTTTTAAATTGGTCGGTTTACTCATCGGTTCAATTGGATTTATTGTTTCAAGTGAAAACCGGTCAGTTCAATTGAATTTGACCTCATTTAAATAATAATTGGATTTTTTGTGAGAACCAGACCGGGTGAGTGGCCAGTTCCCGATCGAACCGGCCGACCCGGTCCGGTTTTAAAAACTATGGTTTCATTACACCTGTTGTGTATCACACGATATACTTATACATGCGATTTATTTATTTTTAAATAATAATAATAATAATAATAATAACTATTTTTCTGATAGAATGTTTTCTTCGTCCAAAATAGTCAAGAATATGAGATTTAGCTCCTAGAATAGGGGACCAATTTTGCATCATTAAACAGGTAAAATAAACACTAATCAATTGAATTATGTTTGACCTATTGCCTCCAAATTAATCACTTATCTTTACAACACAATTCTTATCTTAACAATTAAAAAATTATATATTTATTTTTTATTAAAAATTTACCATACCCATTTTTTCTATTATCCTATTCATTTCTAAAATTATAAATATCTATACAATAAAAAAAACACATAATTTTATTAATATGGCGAGTGTGTTAAATTTGTCATTCCGATCACCCCCGCCGAAGATGTCTCCTCTTCCGCCTTACAACCACAAGTCTCCACCACCATCATCACCCTCTTATTCGCCGCCTCCTTATTCTTAAAAGTCGCCTCCTCTGGCGTATTATATCACTGTAATTCTCCGCTTCCGCCACCGCCGAAGAGCTCTGCACACTGAACCGCCCGTTGCCCTATTTACTGAAGCGGATGATAAATCAATTAGTATGAAATAAATAACCAGTTTCCGATCTTGTTGCTCAATATTTTTTTCAAATAATGATGCATTTTGTAACAAAGGTGTGGACTGCGATATGTAATCGTGTTACACTTGATTTCGTTATGATGCAATAAAATTGTGGGCGTCTTTCTTGTTCATGGGCCGCGCAGCCGAGCCCGAGATTCCGGCCGGCCCTGGCCAGCGAATGTGGGCTCGATGGGAAACCCTAGCTAAAGTGATCCGGGACCAAGTTACCAGCATGCCTTAGTTCAATCTGTCCCATTAATGGCCAACATCGACATGAAATCATTTAAGTTGCAGCAAATGCTACCGGAATAGCTATAACTTGACGTTGAACAATTCCACGAAACAATGACCAAAATTCGTCGAGATTGTAAATGGTCTCAAGGAAAGGGTGTATCGGAGCTCGTCCATGCAAATGAATCGAAATGCTCTTCAATTACCGTTTCCTCGTGACCACTCTGATCAAGTTCTACATTGTACACTCGTCTTCGTGTTTTTCCATCTCGACAAACATCAAAATGACGGGCGCTAATGCCCTAAAAGATCATCCATGGCCCCGTCAAAAGGCGACAATGACGAGAAAAAGCACATGCCTAAGTACATGCAACATAGAAACATAAATTCTAAAGATATAAAAACGATCGATAAAATATCAGACAAAGCTCGACATAAATGTAAACACACAATCCGGAAAAATCAAACAACGGGATGGATCATCAATGTCTAAAGTCTAAAGGTGTGAGAAAATCTACATATGAGACCTTACCTAATATGTGTTATGTACGTACCTCACAAGTTGAGTTTTATTTCTACTAGCATGCTTTGACTTTTGCTCCCCTGGCGGCGTTCAAACGCGTCCATCTTCTAGATAATTTACACACATATACATATACATATATGTATGTATGTATGTATGGGTATGCATTTCCTGCTTCGGTGAGAACTGAATTATTATATCAGTTTGTTATTTAGCTGTCGGGAACTACAACTGCTGAAAATCTGACAGTGACGAGGAAAAATTGAAATGTTCTGGTCGACCCAATTTTTAAAAAATAAATAAATAAAGATATAAAATTAAGAAAATTGCCGACAGGTAGAAAGTATTTTCGGATCTCCATGTGGCAAATTCCTCCAATATTTTACTATTCTAGTTGTCAGGTTTAGAGTTGACAAAAAAAGTTAATTCGGTTGAACATTCAACGTCAAGTTATCTTCCACCCCACCACGGTACGTATTCTTAAAGTAGGATATGATTAGTCTTGCTATGTGTGTGTATAGATATATTTATTTATTATTTAAGAGAAAAAAAACGTAGACATTTCAACCTATCATACCTACCTGACTTTAAGATATAGTTATTATGAGAACAACACCCCACCCACCCACAAAAAGAAAAATCTTATGAATAACATGAGAAGTAGTCTATCGATCTAGAATGTGTAAGGCACATAAGTCCCGGGCTTATAGAGACCGGTAACACGTCGAATGGTTGATCGAAATGGCGTTTAATTTAATCATCGCATGAGCATCATCGGTTCAAACGTTTGGCTCGGGAATGAATGTCACACAGGGGGGGGACCACATGTGCATTATTGATGAGGAACGCATGGAATTAATATGAGGCAAATAGTATCGGATACACCTACCTCAAATAATAGAGCTGACAATTTGAATTAGCATGGATTTTCGGACTGTACCAACACAGCACAAAAAATAAGATGGCCACAAAGTGCAGTCCTAGGCACGAAATCTTTGTGCTTTGAGAGGCTCGGACTCAATACAAATTGTATAAATAATTACTTTTAAAAAATAAATTAAAATAATTTATATTTTAAAATTAAAAATTTTATCACATAATTATCCATTAATATAAAATTTATATTAAATTAAATAAAATATTTAAATAATTATTAAAATATAATTAGATATGTATAATTATTTATTTATTAAAAATTTTCTCATAAATTTGTCATTATAAAATTCATTTTCATACTTGGCACATGTATTTTCATATCATGCTGATACAGTAAAAAAACTTAGGTGGCTTAAAAATACCGATCTAAACACGAATTTCTCGTGCTGTACTAAATTTTGCCACATCTAATCTCGGCACAAATATTAGTCACACATATTGATGATGTACTAAATAAGAAAATTGATAATTATGAATGTTATTTTAAGTTAAATAACTGAGATATGATCGGTATAGAAGCGTGCAACTCCGCAATTAACGTAGCTGGAAAAAAAGAAAAGAAAAGAAAATGAGTACGTTGTTGTAATGAAACCATCCACGTTTGTTCATTATTGACTGTCAGATCGTAAGGTTCGGAGACAGAGAATCATCCAATGCACCTCCGACGACTAGGAGCATCGACCGAGTCTACCCACAGGACACAATTTTGCCTTGTTGTCTATGACAAAATAAAATAAAATAAAAGGGAAAAATAGCAAATTTCTTGCTGTGATTTTCAGATTTCTGGGTCATAAAAGAAAACTTAATCATAAAACGCGTTCCTACCTGCTGAGTATTGAAATTGAGACCTCCAATCTCCAGCCGTACCGCACATCACCACGGGCACCACCGACCATGTTATTCAAAAGATCTATTAGCGACCCATTTAATTTCAAGGAAGGATCAATCCATTTCTATTTATGATTTGAATATAAAATTTTATTTAAAATAAGAAAATGATTTGAGATTGCTTGAACTAATCAAACCGGTGCATTGGACATTTTCTTCACCTACCCTGGTCCTTTGACTCGCTCTCATATGCCCCATGTCACACTAAGATCCTTCGTGGGAACCCACCCTCAAAAAAATTTCGGATTTCTTCAAATTTCCGCGGAATAATATAATGTATATTTTTATGTATGCAGCCTGTTTTAATCTCATTATTTAAATTAATAAAATATAGAGACAATTATTGGACGCCTCACTATATAAAGCCCTAGCTCTCCAGCCTCTCCATTCACCAAATTCACTCACAATCACATCTTCTGTAGTAGTGAAGTGCCTTGAGGAGGAGCGACCAAAGGCCGACGATGGGAAGCATCGACCAGTCGGGGCAATGGCCCCGACTCGCAATTTACGCGGCGGCGGCGTTATGCTTCGTGGCCACCACCAACGTGGCTGCCAGCTACGATCCTTACACCTATGCTTCCCCTCCTCCGCCATACGAGCACAAAAACTACCCTCCGTACTTCGAATCACCGCCGGAGCATGAGCACTACCCGCCCTACATGTACAAGTCGCCGCCTCCACCGAAGAAGTCTCCTCCGCCACCTTACTACTACAAGTCACCACCACCACCATCACCCTCACCTCCACCACCATACTACTATAAATCGCCCCCGCCACCATCGCCCTCCCCGCCACCACCATACTACTACGAGTCCCCACCCCCACCAAAGAAGTCTCCTCCATCACATTACTATTACAAGTCGCCGCCACCACCATACCACTACAAGTCCCCGCCTCCTCCAAAGAAGTCTCCTCCACCACCATACTACTACAAGTCTCCACCGCCACCATCACCACCACCACCCCCTCCATACGTCTACAAATCGCCACCTCCTCCATCTCCATCACCCCCTCCTCCCTATGTCTATAAATCGCCGCCTCCACCATCTCCATCACCGCCTCCTCCATATGTCTACAAGTCTCCTCCTCCACCTTCACCTTCGCCGCCACCTCCATACATCTACAAGTCCCCCCCGCCACCTTCTCCATCGCCTCCACCTCCATATATTTATAAATCACCACCACCACCATCACCTTCGCCACCGCCGCCCTATGTCTATAAATCTCCTCCTCCACCATCACCATCCCCACCACCACCATATGTTTACAAATCTCCTCCACCTCCTTCTCCATCTCCCCCTCCCCCTTACGTCTATAAATCCCCACCGCCACCTCCATACATCTATAAGTCACCACCACCTCCGATGAAATCCCCTCCTCCTCCCTACATTTATAAGTCACCGCCACCACCATCCCCCTCGCCACCTCCACCCTACGTTTACAAGTCTCCACCGCCTCCTTCCCCATCACCTCCACCTCCTTACATCTACAAGTCACCGCCACCTCCAGTGAAGTCGCCTTCTCCTCCAGCGTACTACTATAAGTCTCCCCCGCCACCCCCGCCAAAGAGCTACTACTAGACCAATGTGGCATGCTGAAATAATAACGTATCGCGAGCAGTCTTCCTTGCCTTCTCCTATTTCTTGATTAATTACCACTATTTGAAGATTTCTCTCTGTCATAATTGCTACTGCAAATAATGATGCCGTTTGTAATGAAGGAGGGGTCCCTGTAAAGCTCGGAGAATCATGATCTATTCATTACATGTCATCGTGTCGTGTATACTTCCATGTCACTTTAAGCAGTCAAATCGATTAATAAGCTGTGGATTTATACTTTGATATCCACTTTCATATATAATAGAATAATATCTTCCCTATAATATTGTGACACTTTATCCAAATGGGGAACAGATTTGAGACCTCCTTCCTCGACTGACTTTTTTTGTTTTTTTTTGTTTTTGCTTAATTATACCAAAGGCTAACGGGCCTAAAGAAATAGAATAAGTGAAGAATAAAGGGGACGATAAGTTTAATAATAATAACAATAATAATCGAACATATTATATGAATATTTAGATAATTCAAAATTATTCACCATAAAATGTCATTTTTAATTATTTGAATATATTAATTAGAGATATCACACGGACCCGTCCATTTAATTTATAATAACAAAAAAAAATAGGAGTGTTATTCAAGAGTCAGGTGGATGGTACGGAATTTTACCGGGTAATATGGATAGTTAAGATAGTTTCGATACATTTTTATTTTAATAAAATATTTGGATTTGAGTATAATAAATAGAAAAAATTTAAATATTCCATATTTTAAGCAAATTGGGGGAGGATATTATTTCTTATGCCAAATTTGAAGTCTTGATCGATTCAATGACGTAAATGAATCATTTATTAGTACTGATCGATCAATGACGTAAATGAATAATGTGGAAGAAATCAACACGCTTGACGGATTCGTGCTTGCAATCTCAAGATCAATTGGAAATTACGTTGGTCTGAAAATATGTAGGAGGACCCGTTCTAAACATTTAATGTGGATTAATTAATTAATTAATTAGCACGAGGATTAACAAATTGTTCTTGAAGACCGTATGACCGTAGAGGGGGGCCAAATTCAACTCCTGATAATTGGCTAACAGTCGATTTCTTGGTACTTTTCGGATGCAAGAAATCGGAAGGAAGGCGTGGGGCAGGTCTCATTACTCGGCACGATCATCACATTGAATCCTTCGATTACTACGGTTTAGTTTATACTGGCTGATTTCATCTGCAGTGCATGAATTCGAAACCTAGGCAGTACAATCTCTCTGTGGCAAGGTCAAAGTCGATAGTCGAACAAGATTAATCTCATCAAATAAGCCGAAGAACCAACCCTCCTCACGGTCCCACCGATCCAAAATGGAAGAGAAAATTGGCGTTATACCCATTAAGCTCACAATAACTAGGGAAGACAAAAAGGAAGATTACATATGGAGGCAACTTGAGGGTATGGTAGAATTTCAAAATTTTGCAGGTTCTGACTTTTGTAAAAGGAATATATATTGAGATATACGATCTCATATCGATTAGATGGAAAAAAACGTTGCGTGCTTATAAGAAAATTGGATACCATCACTTATCAGCTTAAACTTTTAAGTGGAAGTGGACCGGATTTCTTATGAGCTCACAATAAATTTAATGTGGTATCAAAGTCAGTGGGCTTGCAGCTTACCCGACCCGAGTCCAGAAGCTCAATTCGTGGTCAATTGATATTAAGACCGAGCATGGAAGAACATTGCCCAACTTGTAGCAAATTATCCCTATCATCCGATATCGAAAAAAGAATACTCATCTCATAAACAATAATTGAGAGCAGTTGTTTAATGACACTTAGTAAAGTGAATCAAGTTATTACGTAAGGACGGATTTTGAGATATACATTCTTCATATCTCGATTAAATGAAGAAAAAGTTGTGTACTTACTTATAAGAAAGTTGGATACTGTCACTTATTAATTTAAATTTTTAGGTAAAAATGGACTAAATTTCTTATTTACTCAGAATAATTTTGACAATATAGGCATAAATTATGTACATATTCCCACTTAAATTTCAGCTCACTACTACTCTTTGGTGATTTGATCGGAGCTTCACTTATTCGGGTCCTCCATCGTTTAATTTCCCTTTGTTTTTTTTTTTTTGTCTTTCTATTGATTTAATTTTGACCCATCTTGTGCACCTAAGCCATCCTATTTAAAGAAATGGAGTTTGGTATAATTACACCATCATTGGTTTAACAAATAAGAGATTGTAAGTTCGATTATTATCGTGAGATTTTCCCGTATCTATTTATTCCATCTTCTCGTATTGCTTTCTAAATTAATGAGTTAGCTATGTGATTGAAAAAAAATGATGTTATTTACCAGAATATACATCTACATATATATATATATATATATGGCATATGTTTTGGTTTTGGTTTCTTCTGCATTGTAATTTTCGTTTGAATATATTATAAGAGCCTGCAGGAGCTGTTAATTTCTTCCTCTTGTTGTTGTGATGACCTGATCGAAGAGCGTGTAAACTACCGTATACTTGAAGGTCAATAAGAGCTCAGGTCAACTTGGCTTACGTATGCTGAACGTAGTCTCCACGTATATGCTCACAAACTGGACTGTAGGCTCACACGTTACCTACTAGAACCCAATTATCGCTTCGTATAAGATAAGACAACTGTTTTTGCTGTGTTTACTTACCGTCATTATAGATGAAAGCTGTCAGGTTGGACTCAGAACTAGATCTTGCACTGCATCGGAGCGATTTATTCATCAATGGGTAATAATATAGCTGGAGTTTCTTCCGTTCCTGGACTAAGAGTTGCACAGGTTAACTACCAAAACCAGGGTGCAGAGATGGCGACGGGGACTCTCTCGTCCTTGTCTCTTGCGAATTCTGCGATCACTGAGAGGAATCATGTTAACGGGCAAGGTTAACTAAGGTCGGAGTCCTCTGCACATCTCTGCTCAGAGTGATTAACCGGACATCGGTCATCAGTGCAGCAGGACACTGAAGCCCCGGAGAGGTAACAGAATGTGCTGGACTGGTGACGTTTACGTGATTTGGAAGGAGAGAAACTCGAGAATTTTCAGAGGTAACAAGCAGTGTGCGTTGGAGCTTTAGATTGTAGCACATACGAATTGACATGAAGCAAAGGAAAACAAAGCAATTTGGTTTCCATTAACAATGCACTACTGGCAGAGAAGTACCGAGTTTATTTTATTGGTAGCTATCAAGAAACGGAGGAAGAACCGTTGCTGCAGATATGGCAGTGAATCGACTGTGATGAGCTACACTTCATACTAATTACTGAGATAGTGAGAAATCCCATTAGTACAACAATTTCACATCTCAACTCGATTAATGTTTTATACCAGGTGAATTATCTGTCGGTTCCATCTACTTATCCTTCCTGCATAGGTTTGGCATTGTTTTCCCACGACTCATGTAAAAACTTCAAGTGCTTTTAACCATGCTAAGGTCAATTGTCATGGCCGAGTCGACATTCTGCAGAAACTACTAATTTTCAGCAAATGGCAGAGCTATAACGTCCCTTTCATCAACATGTATGTTCGACTATAGTACTAAAATTTACTTGCCTTTATCTTGACTGGTTTTCCGAGCTTTGACTTGTCTTCCATTTGCGCAATCTCAAGAGCCTTCTCGCAAATGGGAAATCCCCAGTCGTTCCATGATTCCAAGATTACACCAGACCCAATGCATGTTCTCTCCATGTAAAAGGCTGCAAATTGCCCAGCTGCAAGACCCTGGTCATCTTTGGACAGCTGAACAACTCCAACATCTTCCCCTCTGTCTTTTCGCGGTTCGATGGTCAACTTGCAATTATAGAACCCTGGGCCATGTCTCACCTATTCAAAAGTAAATATGTAGACATAACTGCCAGAGACATGCACGGTACTACATGTTTGACCAATCTGATATGTTCAAACACGGAAAATACCCTTTCAATGTGGCCTTAGGCAGAGGGGATATCCAGCTGGATCCATTGAACTGATGGTTCAGACTAACTTATTTAGTGAATCAGCTGGTTTTTGCTTCAAAACAAATTTCTCACCGACATTTTTAGTGCTTAATTTAGAAATTTTATACCTCAAAAAAAGATGATATATGTGGCCCCTGGCTGAGCACATTGAACCTCAGGTTGAAGGGTAGATTGGCAGGTCGAATGTCTAGAGTGGTTATGCAAGCTATGGTATAAGATTGCTTTTGAGGAATGTTTCTGCTGTACATCTAAATCAAGCATTGATACTAAACTTTTCATTTTTACCTCAATAATTAGCTTTACCTTGCATTGAAGCTGACTGGACTGAGGAGGAACCCCAGCAAGCCAGTTCATGGAGCCAACCTGAAAATGTCGTCTTCTTTTGTCTAAGGAGAAATAGTTTCTCGATGCAAACACGACATTGTTTTTAACATCCTTCTCAACGACATACCTGCATCACAAGATTAGTGCCCAAAATCATGCAATATACAAGGAAGAAAAGGGAACATAGCCATGACTTTACTGTCTTTGATTCCTTATTTCCTCCCGTGGATTAATTCCAGTTAGTTATTATTTGGAACATACCATGGGCCTCCAGGGAGCTGTAGGCCTTGACGTTGGCCAATAGTGTAGAACCAAAATCCTCGATGATTTCCCAGGTAGTCCCCACTCTCTGCTTCTAAAATGGCACCTTCCTTTTCCCCAATATGTCTCGCCACAAAGTCAGTAAACTTAATCTGTCATGCAAAACACACAACATAATTTATTTGCCCATCTATTAAAATAGCAAAAATCTCCAGGATCTATAAACAATATCTCTTTTTTTTTTCATTCTAAGGAATGATATCTATGCCTGAGAAATTCATTTTATCATGCTTGTATTGCAAGAGTTCCAAGTTATGTTGTGTCAAATCTTCCTGGCGAGTGTAACAGCAGAGAAGCTAGTTAAACAGCACCTTTCCAAGAAAGCATATTCCCTGTGAATCCTTTCTTTCCTTGTTAGGCAAGTCGAATTTTGCAGCAAGATTTCGAACTTCATCCTGCAGGCGATGACCGGTTCAGGTCAATTAAAAATTTTAAAAAAAGAGGAAAATCCCCTTTAGAAGATACTACAATTTATTCAAAGATATCATAAAGATGAACATACAATGACCATCTGTAAAGAAACCAACAATGGAAAATTGTTCTCCTCCATAATGTATTACACTTCACCTTTGTGATACAGCCAAGTGGAAAAACAAGTCGTTTCAGCTGAGCCTGTGAAAGATGAGACAGGAAGTATGTCTGATCCTTAATCTGAAAATTCGGGATGACTGATGTCAGCAGAATGCGACATTAAGAACTATAATTTTAATTTAGCATCCTGCAGCATGCCTCTGGTGCATGTCCTCTCTAAAGAACTAAAGAAAGAAAACACATATGTACCATGTCTGTTGATAGCTCCAGCACAGAAGGGCAATCTGCTTCATCTACTGAGGGATGAATAACATTGGCATAATGTCCAGAAGCAACATAATCATACTCTCTACTGCTAATGGCATCCATGAATGCACCTGAAATAAGAAATAGATTAAAAACATGAATTGTTCTTCATCTGCAGGTTGAACTCAACTTACATACCAAACTTTATTCTTGTATTGCAGAGTACATCGGGATTAGGAGTACGGCCACATCTATACTCATCAATGATGTAGGAGACCTGAACCACAGACAAACGACTTTAATGACTAATGAAGCAGAAGCAGATCAAAAGAACAACCTAAAAACTAATGGCAAAGAATAGTAAAAGGGCCAATAAACAATGAATTGGGGATGACATATACCACATTTTTCCAATATACGTCCGTCAAATGAACAACCTCCAGAGGCACATTTACCTGAAGGAAATATACCATTAAGAGAACCCATCAGAAAGCCCCTCTTTCATTGTCCTTAATCAACATTATGAATGGAAGCGAAAGATCGTTTAAAAGAATATGTACTCGAGATCAAAAAGAATAATGAATATCACTTATACTGTACAACTAAATTGAATTGTGATTGAAAAGTTATCGATATGAATAATATGAAATTGTATTCTCGCTTATATTACCATATGCCACATGGCCATAGAAACTAGAAGGCTCAAAGGCAACAATGAATATCACCGATGACTGACCTCCTCACATACAGATTTCACATATTTCAAATCCTCCTCCCATGGACATTCCGACCAGAAGTTCGCAAAATCTTCCTGCACGCACCGGAGGATTGACACTTGATAAAAGGGAGAAACAAAAGGCATTAGGATATATTACTTAAATTGGTCGGAGCATCTCTTCATCGTTCATTTCGAAGTGTTGGAATTTCAATTTGTATGTTCCATCAATTTTCAATGTTTTACGAGTTATAAGCTAAATCATTCACAAAATTTCGTCTTTCTTTTGCATTTAAATAAAAAACGAGAAAACAAAAAAAAATTCGAACAATTTTTCATGCCATTCTCTTGGTAACCCAACAACTCAACCACCAGATGGAAAAGCGATGATGTGCAGCTCCATGGATTTGACAAAACACTCCGGCCGCCAAACCAAACCGATCAAGGCACGTACTTGGAACCATATCTTGAGGTAGAATGCAGTGCAGGAGTGGCCGGCAGCATGTAGGAGGCGGAGGGCGACGCTGCTGTCGACTCCGCCGCTAACAAGTACAGCGATCCTGAGCCTCCGACCACCGGGCATGGAGCAGGAGAGGTAGGGCTCGAGTTCGCCATGAGACAAGCAACCCGAAGGAACCAACAACCGAGGAGCAGTGGAGAATTTGACGACAGGGGTCCTGAGAAGGAATCTGGGGGTCGGAGAGCGGAGCAAAGGATTGTAGGAGGAACTCGACAGGTGAAGTGGAGGAGAGAGTGATTTGGTGGGAAGACGGTGGAGGAGACGGAAAGAGGATGGCAGCCTCAGCATCGCTTATGGCTTATGGTCTAGGGCTCTGCTTTCTGAGCTGAACTGGGAGCGGGAATTACAGGGCTTGATCAGACCAAAAGGATCTTATATTTTGGGTAAAAATTAATGTCGAATACGTCGATATGTCCGAGTGGTTAAGGAGACAGACTCGAAATCTGTTGGGCTATGCCTGCGCAGGTTCGAATCCTGCTGTCGACGTTTATGTTAGGAATTTTTTGTATTTTTTAAAATATTTTAAATATTTTCTCAGAGCTTGTAGTATGGGTATTACGGTGTGAAGGAAACTTGGGATTCCAAGGCAAAGACTTTCAATACTCCTATCAATGTATGAAGTTTCCCATGAAAGTTCATATTTCTCACCACAATTTGGTTGTTATGGAAAGAAAGAAATCAAATCTTATTCGACCATTGTAACTCTTAGTATAATTTACAAACAAAAAAAAATGCATTCAAAGGGCATCTGGGTGCTTTTCCCTTCAACAATTAAAATAGGATAATTCAAAATAAGTATTGAAGGCTGTGGCTTGGGAAGTACCACCAATGGGATGGTGGAAATTGAACTCAGATAGATCAACTCTAGCATGTCCAGGTCGAACAAGAGTGGCAAGCATAATCAGGGACAAGCCAGGACATTGGGCCAAGGGGTTCACAAGGTTCCCCAGCAAGGCTAATAATATGATAGCAAAGAGCTAAGTCTTGCAAGATGGCCTCATTTTAGCAAGGGGTTTAGGCAATCAGAATCTATTAGTAGAGTTAGATGGAAAAGTTATTGTTGATCTCTTTCATGATAGTATTTCTATGGATCGTTTATTAACTTTTATAATTTTAGATTGTATGATCATCATCAGACTTTAAAGGAATTTCATCTAAGGTATGTCGTCTATAG
Source organism: Sonneratia caseolaris (assembly GCA_900006705.1). Lineage (NCBI taxonomy): Eukaryota > Viridiplantae > Streptophyta > Magnoliopsida > Myrtales > Lythraceae > Sonneratia > Sonneratia caseolaris. The sequence continues at coordinate 358,552 of CXYZ01014932.1, read as the reverse complement.
AGAAGTACATAAAGTTGTAGACCACTTGGCGAGAAGGGCAGCAGAGCCCATAGTACGAGATTGTGGCATTTTGATTTAGGACTCCCTTACGATAGAGCTTTTACATATTTTGATTAGAGATGTTTTGGGAGCCACTACTGATCGAAGAGTGGCTGTACCTATTGGGACAGACTCTGTAGACTGATGTCTTTTATTGACCCAAAAAAATATTTTAAATAAAATAAATGCCAAAAGAAGGATTATGGGCTGGATATGTGGGCCAGTCCAGATCTTAAAAGCCCAAGCATATGAATTTCATGGGCCTACCTCGACTCTTCAGCCCATATATCATATTCTCGTGAGGGGGTTCAGGGTTCGAAGCCGCCATTTGCTTCCGCAGCGGCTTTACCGCTCGCTCCCGCCTTTCTTTGTCACTCTCCAGCGCCTACCTCTTCAGCTGCAGCTCCTCCGATCTTCTGCATCCGCTGCTCTATTGCCCAGGTAAAGTGAAAGAGGGCGAAAGCTTTCATTTTCATGTCTTTGCACGCCTGTTGATTCGTATGGGCCCTGCTAATTGGTGAGTTCTATATTGATTTGCGAATAATCGTTCTCCTGATGGTGAATCTCTATTTCAATCGTGGGAGAAGCATCAATTTTCAGTCGGTTGATGTTGCCTCCGTTGTTGGTATCAGCTTCATTGGTTTAGCAACATCGCTGACCGTCTTACCAGCTCCTGCGGATTAAAAATAAAATAAAATTTCGACTTTAGAATAGCAATCGCCTTGAAATCGTAATTTCTTTGAGTTATCAGATTCCCACGGTACGTTGATGGGAGTGATTGAGTGGATACTGGTACGGCATGGACTAGTAATAGTTTTACATCGGAGTGGCACGTTGAAGTTTGCGTTTTTTTCCTTCTTGCATGTGTGTTGGAATCCAAAATCCATTGGTTTCCAATGTGATTATGGGAGATGTGTTGGGTTTAGATCTCTGAAGAAATTTGTAATCATGTTGGCTATTTACTAAACTGGAGTCTGGACTGTTTTGATTCTGTTCAGTTTATTGCAGACTTGATTAGAGATGGTGCAGTACAATTTCAAGAAGATTACTGTGGTCCCCAATGGGAAGGACTTCGTAGATATTATCCTTTCTCGCACCCAGAGGCAGACTCCTACTGTGGTTCACAAGGGATATGCTATATCACGGCTCCGTCAGTTTTACATGCGTAAGGTCAAGTACACTCAACAGAACTTCCATGAGAAGCTGTCAACAATCATTGATGAGTTCCCTAGGCTGGATGATATCCACCCTTTCTACGGGGACCTCCTCCATGTGCTGTATAACAAGGATCACTACAAGCTTGCTCTTGGCCAAGTTAATACTGCAAGGAACCTTATCAGCAAGATTGCAAAAGACTATGTGAAGCTGTTGAAGTATGGTGATTCTTTGTATAGGTGCAAATCCCTTAAAGTTGCTGCTCTTGGGAGGATGTGTACGGTGATTAAGAGGATCAGCCCTAGTTTGGCTTACCTTGAGCAGATCAGGCAGCATATGGCTAGGTTACCTTCCATTGACCCTAATACTCGGACGATCTTGATCTGTGGGTACCCAAATGTTGGAAAGAGTTCTTTTATTAACAAGATCACCAGGGCTGATGTGGATGTGCAACCTTACGCATTTACAACGAAGTCACTTTTTGTTGGTCATACTGACTACAAGTACCTTCGTTACCAAGTGATTGATACTCCTGGAATTTTGGACCGCCCATTTGAAGACCGTAACATTATTGAGATGTGCAGTATTACCGCTCTAGCACACCTACGTGCTGCAGTTTTGTTCTTCCTGGATATATCAGGTTCATGTGGATACAGCATTGCTCAACAAGCGGCCCTTTTTCACAGTATCAAGTCTCTCTTTATGAACAAGCCTTTGATTATTGTCTGCAATAAAACTGATTTACGGCCACTTGAGGGTATATTGGAGGAGGATATGAAGTTGGTCATGGAGATGAAGGCTGAAGCAATGAAAACTGTGTTGGGTCAGGGTGGAGAACCTGCAAGTGATGAGGGGGTCCTACTGACCATGAGCACCTTGACAGAGGATGGAGTGATTGCTGTGAAGAATGCAGCCTGTGAGAGGTTGTTAAATCAGAGGGTTGAAATAAAGATGAAATCCAAAAAGATCAGTGACTGTCTGAATCGATTTCATGTTGCGATACCAAAGCGCCGTGACCAGAAGGAGAGGCCACCTTGCATACCTCAGGTGGTCTTGGAAGCTAGAGTTAAGGAAGCAGTCGACAAGGAAAAGAGAAAGACTGAGAAGGACCTGGAGAATGAGAATGGTGGTGCCGGTGTATACTCTGCCAGTCTGAAAAAGCACTATATCTTGGCAAATGATGAGTGGAAGGAAGATATCATGCCTGAGATTCTCGATGGCCATAATGTTGCCGACTTCATTGATCCTGACATTTTATTGAGGTTGGAAGAGGTAGAATGGGAAGAAGGGCTGAGGCAGGCAGATGAGGAAAACGATGATTTTGAGATGGATGGGAAAGGGTTGACCCTTGAGGAGCAAGAAGCATTGGCTGAGATCAGAAAGAAGAAGAGGTTACTCATTCAGCAGCACAGGATCAAGAAGAGCACTGCTGAGAGCAGGCCCGTTGTACCGAGGAAGTTTGATAAGAGCAAGGAGTTCACAACTGAGAGAATGGGAAGGCAGCTCTCTGCTTTGGGGCTTGATCCCACCCTGGCGATTAATCGAGCCCGCAGTAGGTCTCTCTCTAGGAAGGGCCGTAAGAGGGAGAGGTCCCCTGGCAATGTTGATGATGCTATGGACATTGACATGGACATGCCCAACAAAAAGCTGTGTGCCAGGTCTAGATCTCTGTCCGGTTCTAGGTCAAGGTCAAGGCCACCCAGTGAAGTCACTCCAGGAGAAGGCTTCAAGGACTCTGCTCAGAAGGTAAAGGCAATTAAACTGGCCATGAAATCTGTCAAGAAGAGGAACAAGGACGCCCGTCGTGGAGAGGCTGATAGAGTCATCCCATCTCTCAAGCCTAAGCACTTGTTCTCTGGGAAGCGTTCGATTGGGAAAACCCAGAGACGTTAGAGCATTATAGGTACATTTCTCTCTCTCTCTACAGTTTCGTTCAATCCAGTTACTTTGGAGCTCTACGAGATGCTGTAGTATATAAGCTATGTTTTCATCTGGTTGTGAAGTGACTGATAATTAAGTTGTGTGAATCAATCTCACGTGCTTCATTTTTTTTTCAGGCAGGTATAATAGATGATAGATGCCCCGTGAAAATATATGCAACTCCTGAGTTATCCGAGATTCTTTTTATGACCATCGAGCATGAGGTTTTTCATCTGCAAATTAGATGGTTGCAGCTTCCTGACAAGGTTGGCAATGAAACCGGAGGTCTGCAAAATCATGTTCTTGGTTTAGTATTATACTTAATACGATCTCGTTCTGGCAGTTGTGTGGAGCGTAGTTCTCCTTGTTTTTTGTTTTCCGACATGAGAGCATTGTTGGTATACTTAGATAAGGAACTCCGAGATGAGGAGAGTCGGCCGGCCCGACTAGCGTTTGTACTGATTTACTAGTTATATTAAATTTATTGGTTTCTGGGGAAGAAGGGTGCTCATCGGCGGTTGAATCCCGATTTCTACTCGGATTCATTCTTGTCAATTCCTCGTCTCTGGCCGATCTTTGGACAGGTGAACACTTGATACTCGTAAAGTGGTATAAATTTCAGTAATTGTAATGTCAATCAAGTGGATATATCCAGGGGTTTCAATCATAATCTAATTTAATTATATAACACTCTATGCTTTTGATTTCGACAAATTAGTCTGTTTTCTTTGGGGACAAATTAAAATTTTTGAAAGTAAAAAAAGGGAAAGGTGGAAATAATAGCTATAGTATTAATAATAAAAAAGGAAAAGGAAAATGATTAACAATAAAAATAAAGAATAAAAATAACACTAAAGCGTCGCCTGAGAGATTCGAACTCTCGCGGGGAAACCCCATGTACTTAGCAGGCACACGCCTTAACCACTCGGCCAAAGCGACTGGGCTTGACAGATCCTCATTTCTGAATTTGACTTTAACAATCTTACATTAACCTCTCAGTTGCCTGCCCGTAGGAACCGTAATCGAAGACCCAGAAGAATGGGACTCTCGTCAAGCGCCACACCCAGCTCGAGAACTAAAATGCTATCCTCTCCTTGTAAGCCCAAATGGAATCCATACGGATCTTACCCAATAATGCCGCCTTGCCCCTCGTCCTCAGGGCTTGCTTGGCTACGAATTCCGAGGAAATCGGAGAGAGGATCCACTCCCCCATTCTGGGGACGGATCTCTCCGGAGACGTTTAGGTCGAGAGCTGGGAAGACCCTCAAATTTTCAACTGCAATACTGGGCTCCTGGACGATGCCAGTACACACGGCAAGGTAAATCCCAGGGAAACATCAATAGAGCATAAGATTCTACTACTCATCACCGTTGTGATTTCAAATGCTCTTTCCATAAATATGTACAATGTACAGATAGAAAGAATAATATATTTTGATTGTTTAGACACTATGAGGAGGATTCTCGAAATCAAGCCCGATCGATAGATATATCATTAAGGGCAAGGAAGCACCTAATAACTAAGGACAAACGGAATACATTCGAACACGGGAGCTTCGGTGTCTCAGCCAATCTTCTCCGAGTTCGTATCATCTGAGGGCCATATCACAGTGTCCATCAACCGTTCCCGCATCAACTCCAAGTTCTCGTCCGATATCTCTTTGTATATTTGTGCATGATCACATTTCTGCAGGACAGGCAACAGGAGAACAACACACTGATTCCTGGTTACTCGAGGTGTATGGTCCAGAGAAATTTCCGAGCATAGACGAAGTATTACCTTGACCCACTTCCCGTATAGATGAAGACGTGTTATCATCACTCTCTCAGCTAGATCTTGCTTCTCCTGAGTAGAGGAAAACAGGTCAAGTTGCAATCACACATGTGACGTGCATTTGCTCTGATCCGGGTTTAAGGATTACCTTCACTAATATCCTGATGAAACGCTTCCCATCTCCTGGATTATTTGCCCCGACAAAACTGGCCAAGCATAGAACAGGAAGTTCGTTAAGAGATTGAAAATGTTCAGAAGATAAATGACATGAGCTATCAGGCCAGAGGAAATCGCAAATACTTTCCATCATCGAATATCATAATTATGGAGTACATAGTGATCTGCATATCCGGGAGAAAGTGGAAAGTTCATTCTTTTATCAAATCTTCAAGGCCGTGTAACTGTGATCTGGTGAGCTGATAATCTGTCGTTGGCAGTTAGGAGCCCAGCAAATACTGCCTAAAGTACAAGGAGAGGATTCGGACACTCACTCGTAGAACCACCTGTATTTCGTTGGGTTCATTTCGTACAGCTGATTCAGAACAGTCCTCACAGCTTTGTATGTGAAGTAGTTGAGTATTTGCTGCAAGAAGGGTACACAAAATCATCACCGACCAAGGGTCGTTGCTGCTTGCCGCAGTGTTATTGCAGCATATATAAAAAATATAACTACAAATTTACGACAGCAGAGTACGTTGATTATTTGAACACCGAGTATGCAAATGAACATGTTGAAATGAAATCGCTAAATAGAACCACTTCCTCGACATATGCAACAGAAGAGCTATTCCCCAGAAGCTGCTCATCAGCTAAGTTTGTTGGGCTCAATTAGTTTTCTTCTATTCGGTCTGACATATAATGCGAAGAACATTGTGTTCCTTTGTTTCAATGGCTCAAGCAGATCAACCTATCCAAGTCATTGAAGTTGTCGGCCGACGGATCCAAAGTCAAGGTAGGCCAAACCTAGGCAACCTCGACTTTGATGGTCTTGGTGGGTCGATGCAGGAAGATAACTTACAAGATTGATCGCTCTGTAAGTCGTTTGTTGAGAACTTAACTCCTGCCATATAGCTTCCGTTTACTTGCAGCAGGACTTCTTTATAAAACCAGATGGCAGAAAGTCGAGAGAATTTTCCCAGAAACAGAAGTTGGCCTCACTTACAGTTTTCACATCTTCAAAGCCGTCTTCATACTGTCCCCCCAGCTCGCTTGTGACAACTAGGCCCCGTCGGCCCTTACTTGGCCTCTTTGGTCGCCGGATAGCTCCGCCGGAGATCGCCCTGGTCTTGAGCCGCCAATCCTGCCATCTTGATCCAGCAAATGCGCTTCCCAGTTCCAAAGATCCGGGCCGCCTGGATACCCTACTCTGCCCTGCCGAAGAGCTCTTGCAGGCGGCTGAAAAATTACCGCCCCCGCTCCTGAGGCTGGTCATGCTGGTGGGTGGCAAATCAAAGCACAGGCACGGGCACGTGTGAGAGTCCACCGCCGGCGAGCCCACAACAGACAGCGCCCCCACCATAGCGAAGGCTATAAAATCACCACACAAGGTGATCAAATTTTAGAAAAGAGATTGCCTTTTGGAATCCAAAAACGGAGCTGCCCAGACAGGAAAATGCTGGGAATCTTCAAATGGGTATCTCAGAATCTACGAGATTAACCAACAATGGGCAGTCAAAGATTCACGGAGAAAGAATAGAGAAGAACGGAGAAAAGGCTTCTCTTTTCTTTCCGTCTTTCCTTTCCGTCTTTCCTTTCCTTTCCTTCTGGGATGGATCAGAAGAGCGACGTCAACCAAACAATTTTTTGAGGCCCAGAATTCTCCAGCATGCAAGATGGAAAATGCCGGAGATCACGAAAGCATCTGAATTAGTTGATTAGACGTCAGATTTTGTTAAAATAATCTGCCGACTAGCCAGCAGACTCTTTCGCTTCTAATTCAAACAAGGCTACAGTCTTTGGTGCCTGGACGGTTCCTACATGGTTGCTTGGCCGTTACTGCCGAGTGGAAGGTCTTGATTTGCCGTTGATCATAAAACGTGTTGAAATTCCTTTTCCTTCCAATGAATTTTTTTTTCCTTTTAATGTCTTTCCATAAACTTTGAATCATAATTTTTAAAATCAAATCGGATCGAAAATCAATTTTGCATTAGTTCATGAGTTTATAGGTCAGATTAGGAGTTCAATAAATTGAACCGTATATTTAATAAATAATATCAAAAATATAATATTACTAATAAATTTATATAATATCATAATTTAAATAAACGTTTAATATTAAATATAAATGTAAGTCTAATAAAATAAAATTAATACATTATAATAAGTTTTTATTTTTATTTTAATTTGAAATTAGTCGGTTTTTTCCACCGGCTTAATTGGGTTCATCGATCGAACTGAGAATCAACATGTTCAATCGGAGTTGACATTATTGCAAGTGCAATTGAGTTTTTTTATATAAATTTGATCGAGTGAGTGATTGATTCCCGATTGAATCGATTGAACTAGTTGCTATGATCTAATTTTTAGAATAGTATTTACACTCTCTTCTTTGGGGGGGGGGGGGGGGAATGATTGGTCCAAAAATATCATTTATTAGATTGAATATAAATCTTTAGCTTATTATAACCTTTGGAAATTTAACATAACAGCTAATCTTCTGGAAGGATAATATGATCCGTGTCTAAATGGATCAAACCTAGAGCTAACAATTCAGGCCGGTATGGAGTTCTCAAGTTGTGTCGACTCAACCCACAATCTCAAGTGGCCGTAAAATCTTTCCTAGGCAAGAATATTTCATGCTTCAAGTGGTTAGATCTGGTACGAATCACACAAATAATTATATTTTTAAATAAGTTTAAATAATTTATATTTTAAAATAATTTTTGTATAATATAATTCACCAATTAATCAAAATTTTATATTAATTTGAATAAAATATTAAAATAACAATTAAAATATAATTATGTATATACTTAATCCTTTTTTAATGTTTCTTATAAATTTTTATTATAAAATTTATTTTCATATTTTTGGTCAGCACAATTTTTTCGGGCCATACTAACACAGTCTGATTTTTTAGCCGACTCAAATATGATTTTTTTTGTACTATGTCAAATTCTGCCACCTCTACTCAAACCATAAGAATCATGAGTAGTCTTGTTTAAATGGATTAAACCAACATAATCCATTTAAACGTGATTAGACACATTTACTAAGCGTATTATGATGTATTACGCCACTAACCACAACTTGTTTAAATATGATTAGACCCCCTTTTTCTATATACGAAATAAACTCTATAACTTAGGCCCGTTAATGGTTATCTTGCCCTGATGTAGCCAGCCCAAAGAAGCGGGTGAGGCTCTTCGAAGGCCAGCCCAGTATCGGGCCCCTAATGACACACTCGGAGGGTAATAACTCAAACGACACCGTTTTGAAAGGCGCCTCGGCAATCCTCCGCCGCCGATAATGGAAGCCGAGAAGAAGGAAGCCATCATCGTCTTCTCCTATCCTCTCCTCTCTTCGGGATTCTTCCGGCCGCATCTGATCTGCAACAACCGACACTTATCAGGTCTGCGCAATTGAACCGAGACACTCACAAAGGATGTTCTACCGAGGGTGAGCTTCAACCCTTAGTTTCCGTTGTTGGGCACTCGGCTTTTCTCCTCTAATTTGACATTTCAAGATCCCGTATTTCTCCGTTTTCTTTCTCCTTCTTCAATTTATTTGAAATCCCTTTTCTGTGGGTCAAATTATCAGCTTCTGAGCTTTTCGTGATGATTCTACTGATGATATTTCCACTCTTCTGGTTCATCCTTCTGTGTGCTCCCCCTATTTTGTGCCCTGAAGCCGCCATTCGGTTTGATTTTCACACAATCTGAGTCCATATTAGTCCTCTGCGCTTTAAGTTCTCCATTTGAAGCTTATTTCAGGGAATGACTATATCGAATTTGGATTGTATCGAGCACAGGGACGTTACTTGACCAGATTCGTTCATGATTTCTGAATGATTCCCAATTTCGACGAGTTTATAGAAATAAATCATCGCAATCTGTCATTTGTAATTCACTTTGATGTAGCGACGTTGAAGCTATTGAAAAATCTGGAGAACTTAGAGCTTCTGTCTTGTTCCTTTTTCATCAAATTCTGCTGCTCTTGATTGATGGAAACTTAATTTGATGCGGTGATCTACTCCAAATAATGTAAATTTCGAGCGTCACCTCAGAAACGCTTGGAAAATTTGCGTCTAATATCTTACCGTTGAGATCGCTTGGGAAACCTGCTATTGTGGAAAATGGAAAATGAAACTGAATTGTGTTTATCTGATTATTGATGCTGATGTTGTACTGTTCCTGTTGCCTTAGGAACTACGGTAGATTTGGCGACATGGATGGGCGTGAGATGGGCCCGAAACGGCAGCGTTTCGACCAGGGCCCCTCTTTCTATGGGCCATCCCCAGGTTCGAGTTTCATGTACAATCCTCCACCTTACGGGTACATGGAGCAGCCTCCTCCACCTTTCCCAGTTGTTCGACTCCGTGGCCTTCCATTCGACTGCACAGAGGCTGATGTTGCTGAATTCTTCCATGGGCTGGACATTGTGGATGTACTCTTTGTCCACAGAGATGGGAGGTTCAGTGGAGAAGCCTTCTGTGTGTTAGGGTACCCTCTCCAGGTAGATTTTGCCCTTCAGAAGAACAGGTTCAGCATGGGAAGGAGGTATGTGGAGGTCTTCAGGAGTCGGAGGCAAGAGTATTACAAAGCAATTGCCAATGAGGTCTCTGAATCACGTGGTGGTGGGTCTCCTCACAGGAGGGCTCTGAGGGCTAGGTCCCATGACGAGGGGAAGGAATCGATGGAACACACTGGGATACTGAGGATGAGAGGACTTCCTTACACCGCCAATAAGGACGACATTCTTGAATTCTTTAAGGATTTCGATCTGACTGAGGATGTGGTGCATATCGTCTTTAACTCTGAAGGGAGGCCTTCTGGGGAAGCTTATGTGGAGTTTGCAGATATGGAGGACTCGAAGGCAGCAATGACGAGAGACAGGATGACCCTTGGGAGTCGATATATTGAACTGTTTGTCTCATCTCCTGAGGAGTTAGATGAAGCAGTCTCGAGAGGAAGATGACTCGTCAGTGGTTGTTAGTCCTCAATCTGCTGCATGATTAAAAAGCAATTGCTCTGCTCTGTAGTGAATCTGAATTTTCGTCAGTGTGGCTTCCTTTTGCCTGGGATTAGGGCTCTGTTTCTAAGGCTACGTTTAGATGTTCCCTTTCAGCCACTTTGTTAGATCAGTGCTGTCTTCTGTTTATCTAAACTTCAATAGAATGATTAGAAACTCCTGTTGAGGGGAAATCCTATTATCGTCTTGTTGAGGTTCGATTTACATGTCGTGCAGCCCATGATTAGGCCTAATATTTGATTCTTTCAGAAGGTATCGTGCATCTACGGTATCATCTGTAAACTGGTCTGCAAGTTTATCCGGGAAACAATCAGCTAATGTTCCGGAAATGTGGGAATTCCACATTCGGTTGATCTACCAGTGCTAAGCAATGATATGATCTAATCTAGACAGTTGTACTGATTGATATGATCTTTGATCAGTGACTTGACAACTGCCCATGATTCTTAGAAGAGCATGTACCCTGTTGGAAGTGGTGAAGGCAAACTCGGGAAACATATTTCATCCAAGAAAAAGAGTCCAAACATACTCAGAAGGCTCTTAGTGATCATTACTAACACCACACCCAATGCCGAGGAAGGGTGCAAACATTTTAGCTATGCGCTCAGTATGCTTACTGACCCAATATACCGTCGTCTCCTTGCTTAGTTGTGAAGCACGATCCGCATTGTTGGAGATATATACCACTTCTTTCATGGCTTCCGTCAAATGGTTACAATATTCGGGAGAATTCAGAAACTTGAAGCTCCCCCCAGCTACAAAGACTTGGAGACTGTTCTTAAGTTGGGTCCAACTGCGACCCGCCTCAATCCAGACGCCAGACTCCTCTTTGATCCGATGCATCAAAATGTAATTTAATCATGTACAATTTTCAAGATGATTTCACATTTTACGTTATGTGCTGTCACGCGATGGCCTGGTTCATGACGTGCTGATCTCCGTTGAAGTAAAAAAGTACGTCTTTTTTTTACCTAATAATGGTAAGATGGAGGACTGGACCAGGCCTATTACATTCACTGGTGGATTTGGGCCTGACGTATCCGCATCTCCTCCCTGTCTCTCAGTCTCAGTATTGAAATTTGTTTTGTGAGCTATGGCTGAAACTTGTTTGTCTTGTCCAGAGCCAACCATATCCATAAGCACAGTCCCTTCAGATGCTCTCTCTGCAGTTCTCTTCTCTTCACCGGAATCTCTTGTTATCATCGACATCTTCTCTTCTCAACACCAGCAACTCTCTGACAAATCCAGAAATTAGTGAGCATGACGGTGAGACTTTCGCTTTCAAGCCAAGAAGAAGCCACCATCAGCTCCGTTCTTTGTCTGTCACTACACGGGCAGTCGAGAACAGGGACTCCCAGCCGCAGCAGCAGTACGAGATAGACCAGGACAAGGCCCAGGAAGCTCTTGCGAAGCTCGACCAGCAGCTCGAGTCTCTATCCAAGAAACAAGTCCCTTCTCCTAAAATCAGAGGTAAAATGCTAACTTATCCGTGACAGTTCTCTCGAGCCTCGGGAAACCTCAATTCAGTTAATCTTTTCATTCCACCAGTAACAAGTTGAAAAATACATATTGCCTGGACTGGTCCAGTTCTGATCTTGACATATGTGATGTGCTTCATATATTTCTTGTTCGTATTGTATAGTTGTAAATGTGTCTGGTGGAGCAGAAACTATCGGCAACAAGTTGAAAAGATACTATCATTGATACTATGCACTAGTTCAGTTGATGAATCATGCCACTCGATTGTGCCTTTTATCAATGAAACTTCACAATTTGATTCTTAAACATCCAGCTTCGGATGTTAAGCTGGCAAGGGATCGCATGGCGGCAGAAGAGGACGTGCCCGAGCTCTCGGGATCCTTCCTGGCATATTCAGCAGGCGCCCTTCTGGTGTTCACCATCTTATACAACTTGCTGTTTTATGCCGTCATAAAGCCATCTATTGATGAACCTGGCTACGCCCCCGAGACTCCATTAGCAAGTTCAGAAGCTCCAAACACCGAAGGAATGGGCTTTTCTTCTCCGGTTAACCCCATCGCCTCAATTTCTTCGCAAGGCTGAAGAAGATATCAATGGAGAAACCTTGCGGGTAGGCTGAAGGGTATCTTTTGGTGAAAGAGTACTGATGAAGAGAGTACACTTCCTGTTAATCCAGCCACTGACTTTACCATTACCATGACGGCCGCAATTCATGAGAGGACCAGTCATTGAACCAGCCATACTATCGGTCTACCGGCTGGATGGCAATCATTTAGAAATATATTTATCGGGTCTAATGGTATTTGATTGGCCGAGTTCAAGTTTTTGAAATTTCCATTTGTCGGAAGAGATCCTGAGATCTTGCATTTGATTTTCTCTTTATACTGTCTATGGTGAATATAATGTAATCCAGTGCCGGGGTATCATTTCCTCGGAAGCTACTTCAAGTTGGTGCATATTGCGGGAATTATTTAATAAGACATAATCTCCTAAATCTAGACTGTCAATTTTAATTTAGCAGCCACAGGCGCAGACCCACTTAAGTTGACCACGGTCGTTTGGTTGTATCCCAAATGCCGTCCAGGTTCAATGTATCTCGGTAGCCAGCTACGGCTTCTTCTGCATCTCCACCCGCCTCGACCTCAACCTAACTCCACGCGCTTCCGTTGCCCTAGGCCCCCCCACTTTCATTGGAAAAGCAACAATACTCGGGCAACCACGCGCGATCCTGTGCAAGTCGAGTACTGGAGGGGATCAACACAGTGTGGCAGGCACGTGATGGCGCACGTTAGAATATAAAAGAGTTCAAAGAAAAATCTGGGGATTTCCGTATAATATCCGACTATTTTTCTCCGCTGCCACCCAATCGCAATCGCACGAACGGGCAAATTCTCAGATGTCACGATATCTCTGCAAAAGTTGAAGTGATTCCCCAATCTCTACACTTTCTTCATCCATCGTCACTCGGTCTGCAGCTGATTTGGAAACCCTAGCTCTCTAGGCGGTTGTATAGCAGCTCGGTGCGGTGCTCCGAGACCCATGGCGGCGTCGGTTGGAGCTGCTAAATCGGTGGTACTGAGCGATGCGAAGCTCAGGGTTCACTGCTTGAACGGGCTGAAGGCCTCGAGCTCGGTTGCTCTCGGCTGGCAGTTGAATGTCCTGTCGGTCTCCTCGGCTTCCGGGAAGTCGGTTGTCAGGGCCGTGTCCACGGTGAGCCTTCATCACCGATGGACGAAGCTCGTTAAATTTTCTCTCGTTTTCAATTACCATTTTTAGAAATTTTACTCTTAGATCTATACTAGGAATTTGTTCTTTGTGCTTGCATTTTATTTATATTTTGAGCTAATTGGCACGGAAAAAAGAAGGATACATGAAAGGAATTTGCGGGCATATTCATTTTTTTCTCTCTTTCCTTGTAAGTTTAATCTAAAGAAAGAGTTCAGTGCTTTATGACATCGAATTAACTTTGTGCATGTAATGCAATCTATGCCCTCTTTCGTCTAAAATGAGTTTTGTTTCTTTTGAAATTGACCCACAAATTAATCTTGAAGTTGAGTCTATATACATGATATCCGAGGAAATCCCTCTCTGTAGCTGCTCCTGTCGAAATTGTGTTTTTGTCATGGTTGGTGTTCAATTTGAGGAATCTAAGGGCCGGAATAAACCAGGTTTGTTTGTAATTTTGTTGAATGTCTCTTCTTTCCTTCTGAATAGTTTGTGTTGTCAAATGCAGCCAATAAAGCCCGACACTGCAGCTGATCCGAAGCGTAGCAAGGTTGAGATAATTAAGGAACGGAGCAATTTCATAAGATATCCTCTCAATGAGGAACTGTTGACGGATGCCCCAAACATAAATGAGTCGGCCACCCAAGTTATTAAATTTCATGGGAGCTATCAGCAGTATAACAGAGATGAACGTGGTGCAAAGAACTACTCTTTCATGATTCGTACTAAGAATCCCTTTGGGAAGGTCCCAAACCAACTTTATCTTGTGATGGATGATCTTGCTGACCAGTTTGGAAGTGGCACGCTTCGTTTGACTACTAGGCAAACATTTCAGCTCCATGGTATCTTGAAGAAGAACCTCAAGACAGTGATGAGTACCATAATTGAAAATATGGGTTCAACTTTGGGAGCATGCGGTGATCTTAATCGCAATGTTCTCGCTCCTGCTGCGCCCTTTACAACAAAGGATTACGTCTTCGCCCAGCAGACTGCCGAGAACATTGCTACACTCCTTACTCCTCAGTCAGGTTTCTACTTTGACATGTGGGTGAATGGGGAGAAAATCACCATAGATGATCCCCCTGAGGTTGTGAAGGCCCGTAATGACAATTCCCATGGAACGAACTTTCCTGATTCTCCTGAGCCAATATATGGGACTCAATTCTTACCAAGGAAGTTCAAAATTGCTGTCACCGTGCCAACAGATAACTCAGTAGATATCTTCACAAATGACATCGGCGTTGTTGTCATATCAGATGACAATGGAGAACCTCAGGGATTCAACATATATGTATGATGAAACCATTCCTAGTGTTGTTTATCTCTTTCTCAGTCGTTGAAGTTTCTCAAAAGTTGTTCCTCTTGCAGGTTGGTGGTGGTATGGGGAGAACACATAGGCTGGAGACTACATTCCCCCGTCTCTCAAATCCCTTGGGATATGTACCAAAAGAGGACATCTTGTATGCAATTAAGGCCATTGTTGTTACCCAGAGAGATAATGGGAGAAGAGATGACCGTAAGTACAGCAGAATGAAGTATTTGGTTGACTCTTGGGGAATCGAGAAGTTCCGTAGTGTAGTTGAACAGTTCTACGGAAAGAAGTTTGAGTCAATCCGTAAATTGCCAGAGTGGGAATTCAAAAGTTATCTTGGATGGCAGAAACAGGTTTGTTTTCACTGGTTTGTGTTTGCCATTTCTGTTCTTATTACTTAATCCCAAGTTTGCTATATCAATTCATGATCAGAGTACTACTGCTGAGTCCTTAGTTGGACTGAGCTTCATTTTCTTCCTTGCACAGTTATTTTACTTTAATCTAATATTGATGCATGGTCAGGGTACCTCTCCTGAGTACTTAGTTGGATTCAGTTTCTATTTTCCACATTACAGAGTTACTTTCCTGTTATTTGATACTGAACTATACTTGTCAGGGTGATGGTAGCTGGTTTTATGGGCTTCATGTTGATAATGGTCGTATTGGAGGTAAAATGAAAAAGACATTGAGGGAGGTTATTGAGAAGTACAATCTCAATGTTCGTCTTACTCCAAACCAGAACCTCATCCTGTGTGACATACGCAATGCATGGAAGCGTCCAATTTCTATGGCACTTGCCCAGGGAGGTTTTCTGGTAAGATTAATAATCAAGCTAGATGGGATCTCCTGAAAATTCGGACTGTGCTTACATTTTATTAGTTTGTTCAGAGAATTCAGCTACTTCTGGTGAATGCTCTGCACGCATGTCTTAGATGTGTATTTCTTTGTTTCTGCTTCCCTATTTGTTTACCTAGCCTTCTTTGAATGAAAAGATCTGATATTTTATGCACTTCCTTCTTTTGTTTCTTTTACTAGGAACCTAAATATGTCGACTCTCTCAATCTGACTGCCATGGCTTGCCCTGCATTACCTTTATGCTCACTGGCAATAACTGAGGCTGAACGAGGAATACCTGATATTCTCAAGAGGGTCCGAGCTGTATTTGAGAAGGTATGTAACCGTACATCTAAAGCAAAACTTGTATTGCTTGTTTTCACCCTAGAACATACTCATTAATGCCATTATTTGCTGTAGGTTGGTCTTAAGTATAATGAGTCTCTAGTACTAAGAGTGACTGGTTGCCCTAATGGTTGTGCCCGGCCTTACATGGCTGAACTTGGGCTTGTTGGTGATGGTCCTAACAGTTATCAGGTACTTCTTCCACTAAGATCTCATGCTTATGCTGTCGGTGAAACAATGAATTATACACCTAACTTTCTTCCCGCGTGAAACAGATTTGGCTCGGTGGAACACATAACCAAACGACTTTGGCTAGAACTTTTATGAACAGGGTTAAGGTTCAGGAGCTCGAGAAAGTTTTTGAACCACTTTTCTATTACTGGAAAAAAAAGAGACAAGTGAAAGAATCATTCGGAGAATTCACAAACCGCATCGTAAGGACAAACTCAATAATTTTTATTTTGGCAAGTAACTCCTTTGTGATCCTTTAAAGTACATTTTGGCTGTCAATGTGAATGATTTTATTTATTTCTTTGTTTGCCAGGGATTTGAAAAACTTCAGGATAGGGTTGACAAATGGGATGGAGTAGTGAAGTCTCCAGCACGATACAATCTCAAGCTTTTTGCTGATAAGGAGACATATGAAGCAATGGAGGAACTTGCTGTTCTGCAGAACAAGAGTGCTCATCAACTGGCTATTGAAGTTGTCCGCAACTTTGTTGCCTCACAGCAGAATGGGAAAAGTGAATGAGTGAATGCTGAAGAGCGCTGCAAGTTGGAGTTGCACAAGAGATGCAGACTGCTGCTCGGGTCTAGGGTGAATAAGAGACGACCAACTCCTCTTGCTGTTACTGCATGATGGCAGCTACCTCAAAGCAGATGCAAATTTTGGTGCTTTATCCATATTTTCCAGTTCGTTTGCAAACTCTTTTAAGCTTTTGCAGAGACCCAGAATTGGTGGAAACATTATAATTGCGATTTTCTGAGTTGAGGACCTCCTAGTCTTTCTACTTTCTTTGGCTCTCTGTGTGTCTTTGGTCCTCTATGTTATCTTTGGATCACTTGATTCTTCGCAATGTTCAGAGACCATAGTCGAATTCAAAATTGACCATGTGTTTGGGTTACAGGATGTGGAAGAAGAATTCTTTACGTTGTTTGTATCCATCCAATGCCACGGTTTGCCAAGTTCTAGACTTATGAGGGCACTACTGACTTTGCAATTCCATACTGACGCCGAGATTTAAAGCCTGAGCGACATACGTGTTCGTGTTTTATACTCAAGCAGGTTGTCGCGCTGATTGGTTTTGGCAAACTGAACTTTGCAACGAATGGTCATCCTAACGGGAGACGATCTTTTTTTCTCCCAAAATAAATGAAAAACTCCTCTCTGTTCATGAAGAGGACCCATCCATATTTCTAGCATGGCAATGGCGTTCTATTCTATCAAGTTTCTGCCTGTTTTCTGCCATGGGTATCTTTCCTCTTGATCTCAAATAGTATGGCAATGGAAAATATCAACGTTCAGAATCTTGATCACACGAAGATCGGATTACCTCGATTTCATGGTTTACAGCACCATGAATATCCACTACCCGGGCATCAGTCCGGGCACAGGAAACCCTATCGAAATAGATCCGTCAGTCAACAAAATTCAGGTTATCACTAGTAGACGTAGCTCAAGAAGAAGAAGAAGGAGAGCTGTCTGATCATAGAATACAACTTCTCATTACGGATTTTTATGAAATCATCTCATATCAATCAGCAACGGCTCGACACGCAGAGCTGTGCGTGTGAGAAAAGAGTTCCCTCCTCACTTGTGGCAGATCCTAGCAGTCGGCATCGTGACGCAGATGGCCGAGTACTTCTTCTTGGCTTCGGGAGTTCCACGCTTCGGCTCAACATCATCAGCCAATGCAGCTCCAGCGATGGCAATGACAGCAGCAGAAGCAGCAGCAAAGACCAAGTCCCTCCGCCCGTTCGCCCTCTCCTCGGACTTGGCAATGTTCTTGATCTCAACATTGGCCTTCTCCCCCTCAACCACCCTGGTTCCCTTGGCCGCAATCATGCCTCGGCGAAGGGCGGAGACAGGCTGCACAGCGCCGGATAGGAAAGAGGCTGTCACGGTCATCGAGGCCATTGTGGGGAAGCTTCTGGTTTCAGGATTTCGATGGGCGTTTGATTCCAACGTTGTTAAGGGAGGGTGAGTTAGTTTTGTGGGTTAAAAGTGCAAACCGGGATTTCGAGAATCCATTCCCTTATCCTGAGGAATGATTTCCACCCAAATGGGTTCTTGCCACGTGGCACTTTATCTGGAAAGACATTCGTGGCCAGGAGATCCTCTGGAGGGAGTGGCAGCTCTCAATAGCTTCCTCTTGAGTGGAAGCATGGAGTCATTCGTTCACTTCAAATTGCAGAAAAGAAAACAGACAGTTCAACAAGAAGTAACTACCTCGACTATGATTTGCATTGGCTCGACCCATCGTTGGCTCACGGTATAGCCATTTGAAAGAATAATCTCGTTGAAATGGCTAAGAAGATACATACCATCGATTCACGGTTTCTGAGGCTGTTACAAGGCACTTAGTCCAGAACACTTCCTTTTCTCACCATCTTCCCCTGTCATTACTTACTTGAACAAGAAAAGCGACTGAATTTCCATAATCTGCTACCATGTCACTGATCAGCGAGATTAATCCCGACCAAAACTCAGAACAGAGAAGCCACAATCAGGCCTTCCATAGCCGCTCCGATCTGCAGAACAGATTTCCAACACGTCGGACTCCAAAGATGGCAAAAGCAAGAACCAAGAGGAGGCAGCCACTCTCTTAATCTCTCTTCTGTCTGATAGAACAAAGGTTTCAACAGGGACATGGCTACTCATCTGATGGGATGGTAGCTAGGAAGGAAAACGCCCAATTATAGCTCTCCATTTCAAAGATTAGGTCGACATACACCAGTAAGCAACATTTGAGCCATAAAAGAAATTTGAAGACCAAACAAATATATACACTCATCCCATCCATAATTTGTGCCAAATCTAATACATGTACTGTATTTATGTATATAATTTGTACTTCTGTAACTTTTCCTTTTCTGCTCATCATCCTTTTCACGAAGTACATTTGAGCAATTGGCTAATCTATGTTCGAATCAAGTCCATCTCAACACCGTTAGATCAGACGTTCAGGGTCCATTTCAAGAGGGGCCATTCCGCATCGCACAGTGAGGAGGATACTGCACGAAACCCAACAATCCTCCATTGACAAAGTTGCTTTAGCCGATGGACATTCCCTACACTAGTCCAACGTCCTCTCCTTTCCTCTGGCTTCTTCTGTGTAATTATATGATCACTGGAAATCAGGAAGCAAGCAGTAGTGTGGTAATCCACGAATGCTGCTGTGATTTCCGTGCATCAATGTTAAGAGCACCATATACAACAAACATCCATCGAGAATCAATCGTTTCCCACTTATTAGGCACAGACCCGATCACCAAACTCTGTATTTCTCGCCGTCGATTGCTCGTATTCGTATATTTCGCTCAGGGCAAGTTTGCACCACCTGGAGAACGATTCCGATGCGTTTGTTCGAGAAGACGAGCGGCCCGCCCCTTTACGGTGTCTGGAGATGAGTTCATGGTTCTGGTGATTGGGATGGGATTCTGAACCCGATGAGCTCCCACCACCAGCTGGAGATCATCTGGTTCGGGGAGTTTGCACAGGCGTGTTATGACTCCTTGGACTTCGACCCTCACTCTCTGTACTGCAGCCGGTGCAGGCACCGGATGGCACAGTTCTTCGAGAAGCTCGAGTTGGCAGTTCAGGGATATGAAGTGACCCTGGACTTAAAAACCTATCTCGGTGTGGAGCACGCACACGAATTGGATGGGTTCATATAGCCATTGCGACGGATGATGAGGAGGAGATCGGATGGCTCAGAAGGCGACATACCATGATCGCCTGGAGAGGCACCACGACGTCTCTCGAGTGGATCTATGATCTCGAAGGCATCCTCCATCCCACTCACTTCTGGGACTATCCGACAGCCAAGATCGAGGCCAGGTTCTATGGCCTTTACACCGAGAAGAATGGGAGCTGCCATTACTGGTCGCCTTATAGAGCACACCAATTCGCCATCCCTGAAGCTAAACAAGCAACCATACTTGCGCTCGCAACCTCGAAGCGCTCCTTCACTTGGCTGACGGGACCCACGTGAAGGGCCAGAAGTTCCATCTCGCGACCAGGAGGGACATTGCGCTCGTTGACAACAACTGTGATTTCTTGGGGAGGAAAACAAAGGGCTGGCGAGCACCGAAGATGGCCTCCCATCCTCCGGATACGGCCCATTACCTCGAGCAAGTCCTGAAAATTGCCAGTCTTCCCCTAGAATCCATTTGATGAGTCGTGATGCCCGACCAACTCACAAAATAACGAAGATGACGATCCCATCGAAGCAAAAAGAAAGAGGATATCCCACACCCAGTCATTGTATACACTCCACCGGGTCGGTAAGTCAACAACTATTAGTTAGCCCTCAACATGATCGGTGTCTGTTGTTCACAGTACCCCATTCACACACGATGGAATCATTAAGCACAGCTAATTATCCATTAAGCCTGTGCAGATGAGCTAAATGACACATACACATGGAGCTTGCAATTACATAGGTTCCTTAGGATGTTCAGCACGTGCTACATTATCCTTATGAATTTTCAATAATCTATCCTCACCGCATTAAACTTAGGTTTGGCATCGGTTTTTGCCCTGCAACATATCCTTCAGAACAGGTATATTGCACATTGAACTGACTGACACAGTTAAAAGTTCATGAGGTTCTCCGGAACTCATGTAGGCTTCTGAACCATCAACTTGAAGTTCTTCAAATGGTGGGTCAAATTTAGCGGTTGCCGCCGTGATTTTTCCCGTATGCCAATAGCTGACTCTGAAAACTCATACAAAAATATCAGGCGATCGATAATCCTTCATTCCGGCAGTTCTTAGATCCCACGAATAGCAACTTACAGTGAAATAAGCAATTATTTTTCCAGCGATCGACTTCCTTCTGGTAACTTTTCCATAAGTAATTAACAGCAATCCCGAGCCAAGCCTACGATTAGAAGTAATTAGGAGACGACTGGTTTCTATATATGCCATACATCGTGATATATATGCCCATCTGCACGGTGTTAGACGATCTCTTCGGCTTCCATGCAAGCCCTGATTCTGACTGACGTGGTGTTGCTCTCTGCCGCGGATAACACGTCGCAGCACTCCGTTCTTCCAACCTGTGTAGAAAAAGAAAGAGGAGTTTTTAAAGCTAATGGAAACAGCCTGGCGATCATCTCGGCTTCAAAGAATTTCAGTTTCAGAGTGATCAAATCAGTTACTGCTAGCTAGCTTACCTCAAGGCGAGTCTTCGTGGGAGAAAGCACCTGAATCCTCTTGATATGATCCGCAGAGTGGTTCCCACCAACTGAACACGGTGCGAGCCCGCGGTTTGCTGCTCTACTGTAAGTTGTAATGATGTTATCTTCATCCTGCCTCTCTACGGACTCAAAGAAGAACCAATGCGGGGCCTCGCACGGGTCATTGTTGACGGGCCTTGTGTTGAACATGAACTTGGGAAACCTTTCGTTCCTTCTCCATGGCTTGAATGTCTCGATGGGCCTCCGAAGAATGTACCGAGGTAGTACGTTCTCATAAATATGGACAGAATAGCCCCATGACACGGAAACGGACCAGTTCATGTCCTTCTGGTAGCATACGGTTTGCTGCACGAGTCGTGATTGATCGAATCTTGCGGGCTTCATGAGGTGACCAATCGACTCGGCTCGGTTCATGGATGGGAAAATCGGGTCCACTGCTTCAATGTGGTGGAGGCTAAGGATGGGAGCCTGCGGGTGGGATGACAAGAAGCCTGCTAAACTATCATGGAGATCGATCTGCAACAAACATAAGTTCAAAGATCACAGTGTCTTAGGACAAGCGAGTTTAAAGACCAGAAAAGATTGGAAATTGACTGTTCCCATACCTGGTGAAACCCTTTCTGATGAGACACAGGCACAGCTACTCCTTGGTCACTTAGGCACATGTAAGTAAGAACATCATAGGACCACGTACTCGGGTATCTCTTAATACATCCATCCAACTTCTGTGCCAGTGCTTCCGCCAAAGGGTAGCTGAAGACCAATCCGGCTCCTCCATAGCCCATGTCAAATGAAATGCCAGCATTGTTGCTGATCGATTCGGAGGTGCCGCCGAGGTAGAAGTACTTGGTGTGGTCGTACTTCGACAGCACTTGTACTATGTTGTCCACAAAGAGCACCGAGTCGTCATCCGCCATCACAAACCATCTGACGTCCTGGTCCCCTTGCCCGAACGCCTCGAGAATGCTCCGGAACATGCGGATCTGGATGGGATGGGTGATCTTAGGGTAGACCTCCCAGCGGGTGATGTCCTCGTTGATCCGGAGAGCCGGGCACGTGGAAGGGCAGAGAAGGGACTCATCCTCCGGAGCTTTGTCAAGGAAGAGGTAACCCCGGGTTACGTTTGGGCGCCACCAGGATTCCAGGAAAGGCTTCCTGGCCCTCATCGTCTTCTCGGAACTAGTGATCCCAAACACGATGTGGCTAAGCTTGGTTGGGGTGACACCGGCAGAACCGTCAGAGGAAGTAGGCCACAAGCCGTGCCAGTTGACCGCCATGGGCAGGCGTTGTTGGCGAGAGCTTTGGCTATGCCAGTCGCCGAAGAAGAAGGCGTAGGACAAAAGCAACATCAGCGAAAAAACAGCCACCGCCCCACACCGGCATCCCGACCATACGTGGTTAAATCTCCGCTTCACTGAGCCGGAGGCCACCGGAGCAGTCTTCGGCAACATCTTTAGTCAGCGGGGATGAGATTGAATCGAGAATCACTTCAGAGTTGCAAGCCGAAGGTTTTGTCGAGAGTGCGGAAGATAAGGATGAAGGGCTCAGTTTCTCCACACTAAAGAGGACTGTCCATGCATGTGATGATCTCTCTCTTTGCAGCCTTTCGTGAATGTTAATGAATCCTATATAGTCTAATAGTAGTAACATAGCCATCTCCCTCTCGAGCCAAAGCTTAATTTTTTTGTTTTTTTTGTTTTCATGTATAGAAGAGTTTTATGTGTGTGAGTATGAGTTGAGAATAAGTCAATAGAAGAGGGGTGGGAAGATAAGATTTTATACAAGAATTACACCGGAGAAAATTCAAGTAGAATTTCCAAATGATATGGCTGCACTTACTTATAAGGTGAAGTGTTGTAATAAAGGTATTCCACGTAGCACACGAGCCCTAATTTAATTTGAACAGAATATTAAGTGTATAATAAGGATATAGGGTTAGGCGAGTCAGGCCATGTTAGTTACAATGTAGGGTGGCTTGTCTTTATGGGTGGAGGATAATATAGTATATGAAGTTTATCGGTGAGATTTCAAGCAGAATATATTTGTTTTTTTACTGTGAATTATGTCCCCGTAACAATTGTCATAATTGATTGAACCATTTACAATTTACATCATATATCAATATGATTTGATATATTTTTTATGGAGCAAAAGTATCCCCCAAACTCCGTCGTGAATTGGTTGACTATTTGTACTTGTTATTCAAAGGTCAAATTGAAATTAATCAAACCCGTTGGAATTTCTAAATAGCAGTTGCACACCCAAAGAGATAAGTCTCCAAATTTATCTACAATCCACGCTTGGGAGTTGTACTCTATATTGTACCTTTACTTCAAGTATAGGGTCAACCATTTATCTGGAATCGTAAGTAAAATGCAATTTCCAACACCATCTCTGTTGACCCGGAATTTGGCACGCCGTGATCTTTGGAAAACATTTATAAAATAAAAATAAAAATGCAAACTCAGCCTAGCAAGCTGAAGCTCGACAGGTGGCACATTAGAATAGAGACCGTAAATGATAGCCCCCCTTTTTTTTTCTCTATCAAGAAGAAGAGCAGCATGATGACGAATGAAGGGTTTTCAAGCAAATGTGAAGTGTAATCAAAGTATTCCACGCAGCACGAGCCCTAATTTAATTTGAACCGGACGTTAAGTGTATAAGAAGGATATAAGGTTAGGCATGTTAGTTACAATGTACGGGTGGCTTTTCCTACGGTCCCTGCAAAAGGCTGGTCAAAATTAATTTACATACATCTATGCAGTATATATCTATAACACCTTGCTCAATCAATTGAATGCGGCAAAAAGCGCAATTCATGGCGATGAAAACCAAAGAAAAGGCAAAACTCGATGACAATGATAGAATGTGACGTTAGATGCTGCCATAGGGTCTTGAGACAGACCATAATTGTTAAGAGATATCCGTGTCAAAGCAGCTCACACATATATAACACCAGCAAACAGATTAATTAGAATTCCCAGGTAACAACAGCTCATCCCCATAAACAGCAAAACTCATTGCTTCAGAACGCAGCCTAGGAGGCAGCAAGAAATCAAGGGACCTCAGCCACATAAGTCATCAAATCTCTCTCTCTCAAAACCTGTAGGACAGATCCATACACTCTCACAACATCCTCAACCCAACAACCTGACCACATCAGTATCTCCTGCCCGGACTCCGTGAACGATGCCCCCGTGTATCTCTACAAAAAAGTTTGCAGCCATTTGATGCACGAATAAGATTCATCAAGTAAAGAATGACCAATCAAACATCCCCCCTAAGTGGGTTGTGGTAGGGCATAACCAACATGTTTCTGGGGTCCATTCAGTTTGTGATGAGAAAGTGATTGAAATGTTTTTTAATCTTCACAGATTGTTGGGCACACAGGATGATGCCGTTTTTCTAGTATAACAAAAATTAAAGAGGATAGCGATGTATATATGAAAGCTAACCTTCGGTTCATATTTCTCCTTTTGTTGATGGGGCCACTGCTAAAGGCCCAGTCGACATTAATGGTCTGTGTGAGAAGTTCTGTCCCATTCATCTGTGCAACAGCAGCTTGTGCTTCCTCGAAATTCTCATACTCAATCAGGGCATAGCCCTTGCAGGTAAAAGGCACATCAGTAACGTCACAGACAAAGCTACGTAAATTGCCCAATAGACCAAAACACAACATACAATATATTAATTTTAGATGTGTCACATCTCTGTGAACCCAATGAATCAATATCATTCACCAACAAATAAGTTATTGCTGTGTTCCAGAAGTGTCACATCTAAAAAGCCATATATGAGGGTTTCTACATTCCCGTGTAAAAGAAGGGGTCCAAGCACAACAAAAAGTCCCCTGAACAAATATTAACAAAAAGGAAATGGACTGTGAAGTTAATTGCATAATGGGTAACATGCAATATAGATTAGTCCATCCCCTAGAGACAGGAAAACTAGTGAATAGCAGGCAGTGGTGTAACACAGATGCACTCCTGGCAACTTGGTACAGAGGGAAGCAATAAAATTGAGATAGATTGATGCAGTTCAAAATATGATAGAAACAAATCCAAGAATGAAACAGGAAAAACATAAAGAGACCCATTTACCTTGACAAATCCAGTTCTTCGATCAAGATTCAAGTGCAGGTTTTTAATCTCCCCAAACTCGCCAAATGCATTCTGCAGATCATCCTCCTGGGCCTCCTCATGAACTCCAGTAACAAGTATGATCCATCCTTCAATGGCTGCATCCTCAAGAAGAGAAGTATTAAGAGAGTGAAAGAACGTCCCACAGGAATGGCATTTCTTTTCAGTTTGTCCATTCAGCATCATTGAAGCTATCCAAGAGTATCCTCAAATCGTTTTTACTTCCAACAATGCTCCATTTGATAGAGGAAATAATGCTACATTCAAGCAGGAAGACAAGATATCAAACTATGCTTCACGACATTGATCTACTCCACACGTTTCTACAACTAACTGGCATCACCAGTATAATCACAATTCTCTTAAATTAGGTTAGTCCATGGCAAGGGCAGAAGCTATCTATCCATCTTGTTGAAGTTAGAGGACCTATTGCTAGCTTTTCTTGAACGTTAAAAAAACGAAAAAAAAAAACATCGTAACAGAATAAACTTGATGTTCCAGCCGTCAAAACATAGATAATCAAGCTGAAAAATGAGAATAATGAATCCACTATGAGGAATGTAGGATCATCAATGGTGTCCAGACAAGCTAAATAGAATGAAATTAGGGTTGCTGGAGGAACTGACATCGTTGTGGGCCACGGCCGCCTGTGAAGCTGAGGGAGTCGAATTCACGGCCTTTGAGGTTGCTATTGCGATCTACGTCGGCCTCCTCTTTGAAGCCGCGGCCCTTGGTCTTGCGAGGGGCGGACTGGGATAAGCCGCCGGTGATGGCAGAGCGGAGCTTGGGTGGCGGCCCACGAGGGGAGGCGTCGCCGTCCTCGTCCATGAGGTCGTCCTCCTCTGGCTCGAAGTCCAACGCCTCCGCTTCTGCGCTCGCCGCCATGGTCGTTGCCGAGGTTCTCTCTCTCTCCCCCTTTCTGCCTCCGATGCTTCTCTTCACACAGCGCGCACACACTCTCTCTCTCTCTCTCTCTCTCTCTCTCTCTCTTACCGTTTCTGGTGATCTCCCGTTTCAGGGGTGTTGATGGGCTTCCTTTTAGGGCATGTTTGCTAGGCCCAGTTCTTCCTATTAGGCCCATAGATCTTCGAGTGAGGCCCATTCAGTTTTGCCACGAGAAACTCGGCCCATTGGCGAAATCTACTAGACGAGTTTGCTAAATTTCCAGTTGAGAAGGGTAGATACGGCTTAATGCTACTTGGGCAGTAGACGAGTTTTGATATGATTTTCTGTTTCTCATAAAAACGTGCAGAGAGTTATTAAATCCATTATCGGAAAATCGACAATAGAATCTCTTAAGACGCAAGAGAATTTGGAAGATACGAAGGCTGCATCATAAACACTCGAACTTAAGGATGCTTTCCTTCGTTTCTCGAATCAATTGACAGAAAATGCGTAGGCTCTCAGAACAGCTCCCCTTCCTTTACCCAAAAATTATTTATCTAGGAAAGTAGAACCTGCAGTGAGCTTCACCACAACCTCAGCCCTTCGGTATTGCTGCTTGCTGCAGTCTTTACTGTGAGGGGGTCCCCCTCGTCCAGTTAAAGATCCATTCTCCCTCAATTATGAGCACTTTCAGCTCTCTTTTACTGCGTAGGCCCCCCTTCTGCAACAGAAGGAAGTGATCTTTTCCCTGGAGAACCTGCAAATTATATGTTATTTGTCTGTATTAAATTTCAACTGGACTTATTATGAGAGTTGGGGTCTCTAACATTTTTAGGATTTTCTTTAGGGTTTACTCAGTGCTGGATCCTACTCTCAAAACCTCACTTCTGGTTAGCACATTGTGATGTCCCTCCTTCCTTCTGCCTTTGCACAGTGTGATGATAAGAGAATGCGTACAGGTTTTCTGCAGGGAGAGTGGATGGTATCAAAAAGCTATGCCCCGTTAGGTTTCGAAAGGACATTTCGGGTTTCACGTTGTTTTTTTCTGGCTGAAACTGGGAACCGTTTGGGAACTGCATTCGAGATCTTCCGGTTCCAATTGCGTTTCCTTCCCCGTAACTTCAATCCTACATCAGGCGAACAAGATGAACTAATCAGTGTAGATCATTCTCAAAGCAATATTGATTCAAGTCACACAGTCCCATGTTCCTAAAACCAGAACGGGACAACTTGCAGGAGAGAGAGAAGATTAAATTTCAATTTCAAGATCGTTTTCAAGTGACTGTGAGGCCAGAAATGCCCACAAGAGTTTTATTTCCTCGTAGGAGTGAGTATCTGGGTGGTGCCCGTCGACTACTAGCTAGGCCGGTGCTGCGGCCCGGCAAACGCCCGTATCAGAATGATGATGAGGGGAAACTTTCACATTAACTTCGGTCCTCTGGGGACGCTCGAAGTTATTGACCAGATGGTCCAAGTACGTACGGGCATAATTTCTGAAACTCGAGATTTACATGCACCGGAGATTTTCCTTTTGAAAGCACGTGCTTGTTAGGGCGTTACCAGAACTCTATTCATTCATTGTACGCATCTATGCTTTACCACAAAAAGTTTTCCAATCATATCAGATGATAGTCCGTTAGTCACAGCCGCTCTCTTTGACCAGATAGAACTCAGTTTACACGTACAGAGCGAGTGGTATACTTCCTAAACTCAATAGTATTAGTCTGCCATGTTGACATCTGACGAGGGTAGGGCTGAATGATATGTTAAAATTGGTATAACATGATGAATCACACAAAAGTTCAGGGCAGACAATGATGTGAGGCCACTCAATGGAAAAGAAGTGGGAAATCACGATCAATGAACCATAGGAAAATATACAGTTGCTTACATTGCTCTTCTTCTTCTTTTTTCCTCAATACACTGTGCTACATACAACAACATTCAAGAATTCAATGAATCTATGCCGAATTAGTATAACATAATAATTTTCAAATAATATATTTTATATATTCATCTAATTCAAACTCAATATTTTCCTTGAAATAAATCAAATTTAAATTTTGTTGGGTCATGGTAATGATGCCAACATATGTTGAGTTGATCATGATTGCCCACAAGACATCGTCTTGGATTCCAATGTGAATGAGCATTAATTGAGGTGGGCTAATGTTTATTTATTTGCCTCTTTTGGGGTCCTCGATTAGTTAAATCAATTGCCCAACAAACCTAATAGAATTGAGGAACAGCCCAAAAGTACTTTTAGCCAATTACTCTCTCTCTCTCTCTCTCTCTCTCTCTCTCTCTCCCTCTCCCACACCCCCCGCCACAATTTTCAAATGATCGTGGCTTCAACGCTGCCCATGGTGAGGAAATGTTAGGTCGGATGAACACACTATATTATATATATATATATATTAAATGTGTTAATTTATTTAGTTGAATTAATACTTATTTTTTAAAATAAAATTTTAGCTTCTAATGAAGAAAATTTGCTATTAATAAATAAAAAAAAACCCATTGGGTTCTAATTCTAGGGTTGTTCTCAGGGTAAGTCGCATATAAAACTAGGGAAAATTAACCAAAAAAATTATCAACTTTAGGTGGATTTGAAATTGTATAATGAAATTTTAATTTTAAATAAAATAATTACAAGTTTTTATTTTAATAATTTATTTATCACTCATTCAATATTCTGTTCAAAATTTTGACAAACGTTCTCATATCTGTTACCCCTATCTTAAGTGGTGGAAATGCCCCCTCCTTTTTCATGTAATGACTTGCAAAGGTCAATGGAGGGCAAGCATATGAAGATTAGGCTAGTATGGAAGAGAAGTAGTTGATTGTAGAAATGTATACTGCATTTGAAGTTGTCAGCTTCACAGAGACTTTTTATGCATAGTTAATAGAAATAAGAGAATGTAATTGGAGGTTGTAGATGGAAGTATTCTATGGAAACTGCATTTCAATGATATTTGGCTTCCACACCAAGGCTTCATCTCTTTCCCTCCCACTTTTGACCCTTCCCCACCCATGCGTCAACTTAACAACACTCTTCACATCGATGATCTTTTACTCAGTTGATCAAAACAACCTTGTGCCCAAGCCTTTGCCGATCAGTTTTCATCCCAAACTCTTCCGTTAAAAAGAAGGGTGTTTTTGTCTTTTAACCCGCATAAACATTTAGGTCATTTCAGCTATTTTTAATAAAATGTTAAACCTTATGTCAATGTATTAGATGAAATGTTAAACTAGTAATAGATGATTTATTAAAACAAACATTTGTAGTTATTTTATTAAAAATTAAAAATGTGGTAGAACTTTANCCTTTTTTTAATAAATTGATTTAAATTTGAAAAGTAAAAGCACGTAGTTTTATATTATTCCCAAATTAAACCAATTCTTATATTTTATTCTCAATTGCTTAAGTGGCATCTCTTATGTGGTAATTGTTTTCCAAGTAGGATTGTGAAAAAAGAAGAAGAAAATATGTGAAAATGGAACGAGCTGTATTCACATAAAACTATGTAGGCAAAATGATTTGTGAAAATGGAACAATATGAAGATTACAATA
>CXYZ01014932.1:317762-328708 GCA_900006705.1 Sonneratia caseolaris | reverse complement strand
ATAATTTGAAATTTTATGCCTTTATTTTTCAAATTTAAAATGTTTGACTTTTTTTTGAAAAAAAAGGTAAATCTCATGCTTTTACATGTAATTCACCCTTGTTCTAGTGCATGATTTTCATTAAGGATGTTGTAAGTCATCGCGGAGAATGAACTGTGAAAATTATTCTAATACTGATAAAATTACAGGACATGATGACGCGAGCACTTAGACGGACTTTGTGAAAATATAGCAAAATTCCAATTTCATTTGTCACCGTCTTGGGTAATGATTCCATGTGCTGAAATGTAACCCAGTCTCACCTCGCAATCTATTGCTAGATTTGGTGGGGACGCTACTCCATCGATCTGAAATTATAAGACAAGCAAAGCCAATATAAGGAAATAATGATAATTACAATACAATTTTTTATATATTTGTCAATTTTTTATACATAAATTTTATATGTTGTAAAATAATTTTTTTTTGTTTTATATATTTGAATCTTAATTTTAATTGTGTACTAATGTACTAGTTATTTACTAATATGACATAATGATATGTATCGATAAATTGTTAATATGACATGTTAACGTGACAAAAACTCTACCGATATATCATGTCGTGCGGCGTCGTTAAATAACTGAGTGATTAAAATTAAGATTCAAGTGTATTGCAGAATCAAATATATATGATTGAAAAAATTATTTTGAAATCTATGTAATTTAAATATAAAAAATGACAAATATATAATACTTATAATTTTATCTAATGAAATATCATGCTTGTTATAAATATAATTATCATTATTTGATGCACTAACCTTCTGCTTTGGACCATATATGTCCTTACTGGGCAACGTCACGTACCTTGAAATGTTAAGTATTTGGTAAAACCGATCTTGAAGGTGATCTATGATGGGGGCAGTGAGCTCAAAGTTCTCAACACGACCATTCTTGAGATTATCGATCTTGATTGCATTCATTTCGTATAAAAACCCTAATTCGATGCGCCAGAATGGGAGCAACTGGGTTCTTACCTTGACTTAAACCACAAGTTCTCAACACGTACAACCCTGGAGACGTTAAGTTCTTGGCAAACCCATCTCGATGAAATGAAATCTATGACGGGGGTAATGTACTGGAGTTCGCCCGTCCATTTCCCGAAATTGTCGACTTCTATTATATTTTGATATATATGAACCCTAATTTGATATTTTAGGACAGGGAAAAGGAAAAAGGACTTTGACGTAATACTCTTGACCATGCACGTATCCTCCTTGTCTGGCACGATCCTTGGAAATGCGAATGACAAGGCGCAGATTGGCCTTGAATTTGGGTATATAATCGGGTAGTGTACTCAAATTCACCTCAGAAGCCATTCCCTAAATCATTGATTCCAATCGCATTCATTCTGTATAAACCCTAATTTGATCATATATCCTTGTTTTGGCGCGACCCTTGAAATGTGAAGTACTTGGCGGACGGATCTCGGAGGAGATCTTCTGATGGGGCAGTGAGAACTCGGATTCACCCTAGCCATTCCTGAAATTTTCGATTCCGATTGCACTCGTTGTCTATAAACCCTAGGGGGATATTTTCAGATGCAGGTATATTGAGCAATTCAATACTTTTCCATAAGAGGAAAACAGAAATTAGAGGAACCATATCAGCCAAATGATGTTCATAGCAACTATGTCCTTAGTTAGTAGACAGGAAAACATAACACGAGAGGTGGGCTCTGGCTTTCTATTAACGTACGTGGGCAGCGCATATATAGGGCAAAGGTACCTCCCCATTTGCACTAATGTCGGTTTCATTTTTTCAGTTATAAAAAAAAATATGGATGTAAAAGAAATTTGAATGAAAGGTAAACAAATCCGAGATTTTACAAGTGATAATGAAATTGAGATTTATTAATATTATATCGACGGTTATATCACTATATTAAATGCATATTATTAATAATTTGTTGTTTATATGTGAATTTATTCCAACTTCATATAAGATAAAATTACATAAATATGAAAACCTGGGGATGCCAATATCGCATTTTCATGCTCCATAAAAAATAAGGGGAAAATGGGAAATTATAATATTCGTGTACAAATCGTACATGTGCATTAT
Organism: Sonneratia caseolaris; assembly: GCA_900006705.1. Classification (NCBI taxonomy): domain Eukaryota; kingdom Viridiplantae; phylum Streptophyta; class Magnoliopsida; order Myrtales; family Lythraceae; genus Sonneratia; species Sonneratia caseolaris. The sequence goes on along the minus strand of CXYZ01014932.1, from coordinate 326,603 downwards.
TTTTGCTGGGTATTGGGATGGAAAGATTCAAAAACTTGATATAATCCATTTCAAAATCACGTTGTGAACCCTCTTAGTGATGCAAGTATTTTGTATAATATTTTATCATAAATTTTCATATATTCCCTTCTTAATTTCGTGTTCACATCATGCATCCAAGTGTCGTGGAAGTTTATGATTGCATTGAAAAGCAACATATCCAAAAGCCCAAGCAAGTGTACAAACCATCGAAATCAACACGATTATGATGTTAGAAGAGTGAGAAGTAGCCCTTAACTCAATAGATTATGAAGGATTATACTTGGGGTTGACTTGCTGGTATATGGGATGTCCATACTCCATACTCTAAGATCCGACGGTATTCAGTCACTTTCCCTTCCAAAAATTGCTGTCCTGGCTTTCTAAAAATGGCAACTACAACTGGATTTCCATCTTTAAAGACGAGGGTCCCTAGTTGTTAGATTGGATTAGTCATTTGGATATTTAAATTTTAACTTAATAATTAAAAGATTATGTATTTGATATTTTTACGAGATATTTTATATCTCTATGTTCTCTTATTCTCTTATCAATTTCTAAATTCGTATATTTTATATGATCGAAAAAATTCAACTTGAATTCGCATTTTTGTGTAGAGTTGGGTATCTCAATATATGAAAGGTTGAAAAGCACCAAGATTTTAACAGCTGAAATGTTATGTGAGTGTGTGTATATATATATATATATATTAAATATGAAAGCGGCAGAGTATCAATGCATTACCTAATTTTACTCAAATTAAATGATTTGCTCGTTGAATAATATAAATTTCTATGGCTACTATGGTAATCTTGAATCCAATGAACGGGGTCCTAAAATCTCCCATATTCAACAATCAATCCATCAATCAGAGTCGTCCGGATAATATATCATATATAATATGCCAATCAACTCGGAATTTTTGTTGGGTACTATTCACATTAACAGACCTAATTATTATTTCTAACTAATTTAAATTTTGACGGTCTTGCTATAAAACTCTCCCCCATTGTACACTTTTAAATATGCATATATGTATATATATATATATATATGTAGACACACACACACTACACACATACATATATGTATGTATGTATGTATATGTACCAATATGGTGTTGTGGGGGAGGTGGGCTTCGCAGTTTGCATAAAAGAAAGCGAACACTGGGAGTGGGCTTTGAGCAAGGAATGGGCCCACCTGGGATCATTATTACATTGTTTTTTTCAAAAAGAACTTTCAAATAAAGAATTGAAAATCCTCGCTCTCTCTCTCTCTCATTTTGAATGATGTCTCCAAGGAAAAGGCAAAAGGGGCCAGTGTGGGATTTGAATTATTGGGACATCCCTTTCATTGTCTCCACCCCCACCCCACCCCCCCAAAAAAATTAAAAAAAAAACATTAAAAGGAAAATTGGAAAGATTCAAGCCTAAAGATAATGGAACAAAATGGGAAAAGGCAAGGCAATTGGGGGTGTGGTGGTGATGCTGATCATGGCCTGCATGTAACACTTTATGCTTTAAATTATGATTAATCTCCAAAGTACATACCCGATTGACACGACGTCGGTACCATCGGGTCCTGTGGAGAAATAATGCATGATCCGTTGGATTCCGCCCGATTCTACGGTTGTTTTCTACATCCTCTAAAATAAAAAAAATGATCACAAATTTATTTTGGGCTTAAAATTTTCAATTGCAAATTGGAGAAAATATTGTGTGTTAAAAACTTGTGATTGGAGATTAATAATGAATTAATTAATTGATTATATCGGCAGTCGGCTTCATGTGAATTAAGGTCCAATAGAGGATTAGTTTATTGGGATTATTAAGCAGATTAATTTATTGTTTTTTTGTGGGAAAAAAAAGAGAGAGTGGTGGATTAATTTATTTCATGCGCCGATTATGGAGGGATTGGTGTACGGATGATCGGACGGTAGAGATGGGGCGTGTGCACGGGAGTTCGGATGGGCCGCAGAGGTACCCGAGCATTGCCGCACGAAGAACCGAATATAAATGGCGTCGGAAAGGGGACCGGACAAGGGGTTTGTCAGAATGATGGGAAGTGAACATGCACCGGTGTCTTCCCATGCTCCACCCTCACTCCCCAGCGCGTGCCGCGCACTCTCCCTGGCTAGCACCTTTTTCCTCGCACCGGGGGAATGAAAGGCTCAAGGTTTAGATGAAAAAAGCGAACTGGACTAGTCCAAGCGGTTCAGTAAATCACGCTGAATTGAGCTCCGAATACGAATAAATAAATGTCATCCCGGACTGTTGTGCAATACGCCACAGAGGGTTTAATAAGTCCAATTGAAAAATCAGTTAAAATTAATTTTAGATCCCATTCTAATATATATATATATATATATTAAAAAATTGTTAAGTTTTTTTAATTTATCATATATAAAATTTAGGTATTTTTTAGATTAAGACAATCATTTGAAAAGGTCGAGCCTAACCCAAGATAAATTTTTTTTTTGCATCGCATAGTATTTCTAAATCAGGTGAAACGCATCTCAAGACTGGTCTTCAGTCATGTCGGGATCCCTAAAAAAACTCTTGTCATCCCTTCTAGTGTGAAATTTGATCTTTCAATCATATATTTAAGAGTATAGTGAGATGATCATTAATTCAATGTGGAGTTGCCCCAAAACGGACATGAATGGCATAATTATGATAAATTTTATTCTATTAATTATAAGAATATATTTGATATTTAGTTGTAGATTCACTAATTATACACTTAATATTCACGCTAATAATTTTTAACCCTAAAATTTCGAATGCATTATCACCCGGTAATTCCATAATTGTTTGGAATTAATTTTAATTCTCGATCAATTAATTATATACGTAATGGTATTCTAATTATTTTTTATAATTAAAACTGGAGCCCAAGAACAATGAGAGCGGGCGATTTTTCATTAAAAAGAAAAAAAAAACCAGACCGAAGAAGTCGGGGCCATTTTCACCCGCGATTTCTATCTGCCGATCAAACAAATGTGGGGTTGGAAAAGTCAATATGCACCTGGTCGGATATGGATAATCCGACGGAGGCAAGTACGCGTATGCATGGACGTGTGCGTATGTTTGAACTAGCAAACTAGCAAGAAAGCAAAAGGGGAAACAAGAAAGAAAGAAAGAAAGAAAGAATGGCTCCTCTACTACATTGGCAGTAACTGTAGTAGCTTTGTATATAATAGCGGCAGTGGGTAGCGAGAGGTGGAGGGGGGCGGGGGGGAAAGCGAGTAGGCTTTGGGGATTTTTGGGGGCAGACGCAGATCTGAATCTCGCAAAGGTGCAAATAGACAATGCTGCCACCGCTCAGCCCCCCGCCTCTCTCTTGTCCATTTCTCTCCCTGCCAAATTATCCTCTCCTCTCTCTGTCTCTCTCCGCTTCCAACGCCAATTAAGACTACCTAACCATGAGCACAGTACATATTTTGCGGAGTTAAAGGTTTTTTTTTTGGGGTACCCTTTTAATTTTTTTCTTTCGCTCTATCATTTTATTTAGAAATCTCCCATTAATTGGTATTTAAAATTTTAATAACTCATTAACTTAATTTTAAATTTGATTAANATTTATATATATATATATATATTTTTGCTGTATTACTATCAATGAGCACCCTTCACCATTCCCTTCAATTTTTTTAGATCACATAATATATCAATAACTTTAAAATATAAAATATAAAATAATTATTAATAAAAATTAAATATATAATATCCTATTTATTAAATATAAAATAATACTTTCTAGCTAACCCATCATTTAATTTAGTTCATATTGACCTGGTAACCTTAATTTCTTAAATTTTAGAGAGAGAAACTCCCACGCCCTCTATCTCGCTATCCCTCTCTTTCACTCTGTCACTCACTCACTCACTCGGAGTCGCTGCATGAAGAGAGAGGGAGAGACAGGAGAGAAAGGACAGAGCTCTCTTCTTCCCAAGGCCGCTGCAGTCTTTCCCCCCATTTGCACCGCTTTCGAAAGCTTCTTCGTGTTTTTGTGCGGTTCTCGGAAGCACCATCTGTTTGCGCCTGTGTCTCTCCCCCACTCTCCCTCCACCCTCCCTCTCTCTAGATATTCTCCGGGTCGCATCGACAGTAGCAGACACCTCGTCGTCACCATCACCATCATCATCGAACCTTTACTAACGCTTGGGTGTGTTGAGAGCTTCGCATGGATTCGTATGAGGCTACGAGGATTGTGTTCTCTCGGCTTCAGAGCCTCGACCCCGACAGCGCCTCTAAGACCATGGGCTACATTCTCCTCCACGACGCCGCGGAGGACCACCTCCTCCGCCTCGCACTCGGCCCCGACTCCCTCCTCCTCGACCTCTCCCTCGAGGCCAAATCCCTCATCCCCAAGCTCACCAAACTCCCCTCCTCCCCCTCCTACGCCAGTGTCCTCAACAGTGGCTCCCCCACCTCCTCCACCGCAGATGTCGCCGGTGCCGCGTCCCCGTCAGCATCAGCCGGAGACGAGCACTACGGCAACCTCCACGACAACCTCTCCTTCCTCGACGAGCCTTCCCGGGCAGATGGTCCCCTCCTCCACCGCCGGAGCCTCTCGGTCCCGCCTGTTGGAGCCAGCGGTGGACCGTGCCACTACTATGCGAGGGGGTTCTGCAAGAACGGGAGCAACTGCAGGTTCTTCCACAACGAGCTGCCCGTCGGAGGTGGAGATATCCTAGGGCTCGGCTCGCCGAGGCCGAGTCAACTCAGTGAGTTTGACCAGTGCGGCGATTTGATGAAGCCCAGGCCCGCCACCGCCACCGCCATAAATCAGAAACAATATGGTTTCAGTGTAACAGCTACTAATAATAACAGCCACGCTTCTCTCCCGTATAACAAGTGCATTAATTTCCTCCTACAGCAACAAGCCGACATCCATCAGAGGTACATCATTTGCTTTCCATGATTTTCTTGTCGAAGTCAAAATCATCGATGTGCTACTTTGTGGCATAATATTTCGATCCTGAATCAACTGGAGCTACGCCGTATTCATCTGGAAGCTGAACATTTTACGTCGATAGTTCGGGTTTGAAAGGAAACAAAGATTGGTCGTGGGGGTGAATGTGACTATCCATCAGCTGATTTTCTTTCTTTCTTTCCTTCTGTCTTTATGCAACCGTGTTCAAGGTCGGGGTCGTTTGGGTTGAATGGGCTCATAAACCCGAGCGCAAGGCAAATCTACCTGACGTTTCCGGCCGATAGCACCTTCACCGAGGAGGATGTCTCGAATTACTTCAGGTGCGTGGACACCTCCTGGACTCCATGGATGATGTTTCTGAGAATTTGCCTGGAAGTGTCACGATGTAATTGACGTTGCATTGCTGTGTTGATCGTTCCCGCAGCATTTATGGACCAGTTCAAGACGTGAGGATACCATACCAACAGAAGAGAATGTTTGGGTTCGTTACGTTCCTCTACCCCGAGACGGTTAAGCTCATTCTGGCCAAGGGAAACCCACATTTTGTTTGTGACTCGCGTGTGCTGGTGAAACCCTACAAGGAGAAGGGCAAAGTCATCGAGAAGTACGGGAAATATATCAATTTGCCTGTTGGATTATTAAGCATCAGCATCTTTAAATCGTACATTGCTCGGTTTGTTTTTAAACTTATAGCAAGTTCCATGTGAACTGTTTGATCTTAATCAGGAAGCAATTACAGCACCAGCAGCTGCACTTAGAGAGAGGGGAGTACTCAATCTCTCCGTGCTCGAGCCCTTGTGGGGTGGATTCCAGGGATCCCTTCGACCTCCCATATGGTATGAGAGATCGAGCAACAATTATCATTCTACGAGGATGTGCATCTGTAGTCTAATACCGACACTTTCTCGGGGCGCTTTCTTTGCCCCTGATGTTAGGTGGTGGAGGACGAATGTATTTCAGCAATCAGGAGATGCTGCTGAGGAAGAAATTGGAAGAAGAGGCCAATTACAATTTCCAGCAAGCCTTAGAGCTCCAGAGTCGGAGGCTGATGAATCTGCAGCTTCAGGACTTGAAAAATCACCAGCACCATCACCATCATCACTACAACCATCCACAGCGCCACCATCATTACCATCCCGATCTAGCAAATGGATCTCCCCTTTCTTCGCCGACTATCCCTCATTCTCCCAATTTCCAGTTCCCTAATCACCAGCAGCAAGACCCGGTCGGCCAGGGAATCTCAGAAAGTATGAGATTCGATCTGCCTAATCATTAATCTTGTGATTTGATGGGATCTTAGCTCTCTGAAAATTAATGTACTAATCAAACATTGGGTTATGGTGTAGCTGACAATGCAAGTGGGGACCTCATCGAGCCCATTACTCAGCCAAATGATAACTTTGAAGGCAAGAACAAGGAAAGCTCCAAACTGTCTATGGAGTCTGATAACAGTGAGAGGTATCAATGTCTTTTTTCCTATTTTGTATCGGGAATTATTAAAATAATCATGCGTCCTTTTTTTTATTATTTTTATTATTTATGTTATGTTATGTTATGGTCGCTCACAGCTTAGAGCATATTCTCCCCGATAACCTCTTTGGCTCCCCAAAGAAATCTGCCTCGGATCATCCCACCACCATGTTCACAGCCTCCTGCCCCGGGACCGATGAGAGCCCGGCTTCACTGGACATGCCAATCTTGCCCTCATCTGGCGTCGACTCAGTGTTCCCCACCAAATCACCAGCTCTCGCCGTTGAATCTTCAGTGAACTCGGTCTTGCTTCAGCTGCCCAGGTGACTACTTACCGATCCTATTTTAGTACATTTCAGTTTATCTGGACACGAAAGGGCATATTTGCTGATCACTAATTGCTTCCAATTTTTTAAATGTGGGATTCCGTAATCATAGGTTATCATCGAGTCATGGAACTGTTGGGATGTAGCTTTGACCAATGCAGAGGGCCAGCTATAAACAGATTTTGACTCCATTAGGTATGTGGTATTTATTAATTTAATCAATTAATTGAATTGGGACCACAGCTTCAGATTTAATTTTGAAAATCCAACCTTGAGCATGGTGAGTAGCATCGCCTTCTACCTAAGAAAGCTCTTGAATTCAATTTTCCCTGCGGTGGATTACACCTTAGAAAAAGGAGGTTTGGTGCTGTTGACATCCCTCCACCTAAGATAAAGAAGATATGTTGTTTTTTGGCAGAAAATACTGTGAGAAATGGAGGACAATCCTGGTAGCTGTACAACAGAAGCTTTAAACTACATCAATCATAGTCATCATCATCTTCGTCTTCGTCTTCAACGTCAAGAAATCTATGGAGACAAGATCTCACCACCATCACCACCATCATCAATACATACTAATACACTGCATACATAAAGGAAGAGAGAGAGAGAGAGAGAGAGAGAGGATAGCAGCCATGATTCATGGTAAAGGGCCCGCTGTACAATGAGCTGGACCACATGACAGCCAGGAGGAAAAGTAAAGATCTAAATCCCCAGAAAGGGATGCTTATTTTGATTTAATTTACTCGTGCGTTTTCTAATTTTAGTTTATATGAATACATATATATATATATATATGTATGTACTGCTAGTTACTCCTGCTGCTACTGCCATCTTTAGGGAGGACATCGAAAGAAGAGAGGAGATTTAGTCTTATGTACTGTAAAAACAGAAAGTAAAGAGAGAGAGTGAGAGTGAGTGGGGTTATTGAGGACTGTAAAAGTTAAACTTAAAAACTGTGTACTTTCACTGTAGCAGTAAAAAAAAAGGGTACTTTGACTACCCACGTGAATCCTGTTGGATTTTTTTTTTGTTCTGGTGGATGATCATGATTTGAATTCAAACTCATTAGGACCAAACTCCATTTGATCTGTACACTGGGAGAAAAAAGATTTTATTCATCTGCTCTCTAATGCTGCTATTATGGAGCCCCTCACCGTGAAAGGAGTGAAAAATGACACCAAGTGGGCTATGATAGCTGTGATGCTGTCTGACAGCACCTCTCATCCTGTAATTATCTATTCATCCATGTGTTAAATTGCTGGTTGCTTTTAAGATCCCTTCCAGCATTTATTTAACCTAACTGTACATTGTCTGGAGAAACATCCTCTTCCATTTACGGGTCGGGTTCAGAGTCCCTAGCCTACCACTCCGGAAGTGGGTCTTGAGCTAAGATGGACATGGAATCCGTACTTCCCATCCAGTGGCTGAAGCTGTAAATTTGTCGTCGACAACATAGGATACCTTTTCTTGGCTGCTGCTGCTCTCATGCGGTCATTGTCTCGCCACGGCACGTAAAGCGCGCTGGACACAGTTAGATGCTTACCGACTCCCAGAGAGATCCTCCCATCTTGCTCATTAAGAAATCGTCTGACCGATGCGATGATGCCAACTCGCTAGAATCATATCCTCTCGTCATCATCAGTAGGTTCTCACTGTGCAAAGAACTACATAGGAGAAGAAGAGGGAAGATTTAGCATTTATTTAAACATTATTAATGAAATTTACCAGTAAATTAATGAATTATCACATATCTATATTATTAATTAAAAAAGAGAAGGTTAGTTAAGGTGACCCAGTGAAGGGGTTGGGGGAAAGGGGAGTAAATAGTCTTTTCCCGTCTAGTAACTTAATTATTGCATTAGTAAGTTTTTCAGTGTAATATTTTATAAAGTGGATTAATTATCTTTTCTTCATTTTTATTCCTTTATAAAGTGTTTTTTTTTCCCTCATTTCACGTGAGTTAAAAAGGCAAAAAAGGTAAAACTTTACGAGGGAAGGGGAGGACTCTTTTGTCTTTTTATTTTGTGGGTTCTTTTCTTTAAAAAAAATTAATTTTTTAATGTAATATTTATATGTCAAAGTGGAG
>CXYZ01014932.1:232653-317496 GCA_900006705.1 Sonneratia caseolaris | reverse complement strand
CCCACCCTGTCACATGGGGGCTTCTGACAATCCATGAATTGGAGTGCGTCTGGGTGCCACCCTCTTCTTTCCCTTTCAGTCCTTTTTTTCCCCCTTTATTTTTAATTCTAAAATAATAAAGTTACACATGCGCACAAAAGGAATTAAAAAAAAATCATATTTATTTTGGCAAATTGAAATTAATTATCCTTCAGATAAAATTTAACAATTAAGAATTTATTGATATAAATCTTTTCATTCCTTGATCAATAAATAATACTCAGACTACAACATTGATAAGTAAAGATTTACTGAATTTTTAGATAATATATGATGTGCATGAAAATTTTAGTAATATATCTCAATTAATTATGGTACCTTACAATATGCTAAATAAAAATTAATTTCGGCCCATTATTATTATCATTTAACATGTGACCCAGAAATTAAAGTGTTTTCTGAGAAATGACCCCGACCGAGCTTCACGGCAGCCATTCCGTACACGAATTCCCCTCCCGTGAGTTCCCGGAAACTTCAATCGTCCACCCAAGACAGCTGCTCCAACATAGTCTACATGTGGGGCGCGCGTCGGCATATTATTGGATACTAGGTTCAATATCATCCAAAGTGTGGCCCAATGGGCCATCATCAGGCCCACATTGTGGCCATGTATGGGCCCACATTCAGGCCCATATTCAGGCGGATATAAGTGTCCTAGTTCCTCTCAGTCGAAGGGCGCGAAACTCACCCTCCCTCTCTCGCTGAACCCTTGCCAGTCGTAGCAGAAACCGACGATGGACGCCGGCGGGAAATCGAAGGCCAAAAATGCCGGCACCGAATCCAAGGGCAACAAGAGGAAGCAGTACCTCCCTCACAATGTAGGTCACCTTCGCTTCGCTGCTCTACGCTTCGACCTGTCCTTCGCAATCCCTGCTCTTCTAGCGCTGTTCATTCTAAGTTCGATCTGTTGCAGAAACCGGTGAAGAAGAAGGGTTATCCGCTACGTCCTGGAGTTCAGGGATTCTTCATAACCTGCGACGGTGGCCGAGAACGGCAAGCATCTCGTGAAGCTGTTAATGTCATCGACTCGGTACGTTGATTGCCGATGAATTTGCCCTAATCTTTTGTGTCGTTTCTTCTTGTTCTTCTCCCGATGAGATGAGTTTACTCTATCAGTTTGATTGAAATGGCGAGTGAACTTAGCATGCTAGAGACCAGCTGTTTAGGTTTTGTATATGTAATCGATCAGCTACTTCTCTGTCTGCTTTTCTGATAATTTCTTGTTTGTACGAACAACTGTGTGCGCTGAATATCATATATTTGGTTATGAGTTAAGCTTTAGTTACTGCTCTTGCTGGACAACTTTTCTATATGCGTCGCAGTTTTATGAAGAGCTACTCCATGGAAATGAAACTAAGGAAACAACTGCCGAACAATTGGCTCAGCCCGCAAATACGAAAATAAAGTTTAGGTACTCTGAATCCTCTAGTGGTGAAGAAGAAGAAGATAATGATGATGATGATGATGATGATGATGGCAGCAGTGAGGAGGAGGAAAATGGAGAAGAAAGCAGGTCAAATACTAGTCTAGAAAAGAATGCTGATCCCCAAAATATGATAAATAAGATGACAGATCCTCAAAAGAATGATGAAGAAAAAAGTAGGGAACGACTGGCAGAGGCAGCTGCCAATGTTGATAAGAATGACAATGTTCCTAAGGATCAAGGGAAGGAAGTTGTGGAGCCCCCAATGAAGAAACAATGCCTTGAAAAGGATTTATCAAAGGCTGCAGTTGTTGCTGAAAAGGAGGAGAAGTCTGTTGATAAGCTGATTGAAGCTGAACTTGAAGAACTTGCTGACAAAAACAAGGTAAGCAGGAAGAAATTCTTCTCAGTATGAGAATTCATTCTCTGGTTTTACAGAAAACTGAACTCTCAAATCGTTTGTGGTGCATTAGGAGCATAGTTATCTCCTTACCTTTCCTAATTGTTATCTCATATGGCACTTGCATTTTGGGCTTCATGGCACTGGTTACAAAGGAAGTTAAGATGTGCAAGTGCCCTCAGCCATTTTGAGAATTGAGACAATGTTAGATTATGGATTTTCTAAAAGCTCAAATATGCACTATTCCTGATATGTATAGCTGACTTGAAAATATACTTCGATTCTTGGTCAGTATCTAATTGGAAACTTTCATTTCTTGCTACATTTCACGGAATTGATAGCCTATGCAAATACATTGGTTTTTGCAGTTCAGGGCATATGAATTGATTGGTAATAGCAAGAATGTTTTATGAATATGAAGCATATGGATTGATGAGTTAATTACAATCATCTAAGATGTATTTTATGTATCATTAATTTACATGTTGTATTTATGCGTCATGCAATCATATGCACCTTACATTGATGGATATCATTCTCTTACATGGCTCCCATGATAAATTTAACTTCATCTGCAAAGAGAGTTGATTGGCTATTGGATTTGCTTTTCCATCACCGTTTACTGTGTTGATATATGTTACAACAGAGGCATTTTGTCAGTCTTGACTCGGGCTGTAATGGTGTTGTATTTGTTCAAATGCGGAGGCGTGATGGAGAACCTGGGCCCAGAGAAATTGTACAGCACATGATGACGACCGCGGCATCCACTAGAAAACACATGTCAAGGTTAGTAAACTTCAATAATCCATTTGGTTGTTAATACAATACATCATTTAAGGAGGCTAACAATAGCAGCTGTTCCATTCAGGTTTATTCTAAGGGTGTTGCCAATTGAAGTTTCTTGCTATGCTTCAGAAGAGGAAATCTCAAGAGCGATCAAGCCCCTTGTGGCACAATATTTTCCCATTGAAACTGAGACTCCACAAAAGGTACCTATCTAGCATTATTTGTTTTAAGGCAAATTATCCTTTACCTTGTGAATGTGGGAACTGTAACTCCTCTAGCTACTCTGCTTCCCTTGTTCTACTTTGGAGGAAGGACACATCATGCATGTCATGTAGTACCTTTATAGAAAACTGACTTGCATTTTCTGCGACTATGGTGACAAATATTTTTCTTCCAGTTTGCGGTGTTGTACGATGGACGAGCAAACAGTGGCATTGACAGGATGAAGATCATAAATTCTGTTGCAAAATCCATCCCGGCACCTCATAAAGTTGATCTTAACAATCCTGACAAGTCCATTGTTGTTCAAATTGTCAAGGTACTTACGTTTATTCTCCTCTTACTTTCAGCCGCATTTGGCTGTTGTTTATGCTTGATGTTCAGGGAGAGGTTAAGACGAGAGTAGATAAAGATTTTCTCAGTCGCTGGATCAAAGGATTCTATCGATGTTAGCCTTTCCTATAGAATTCGATCATAGTAGTTGCTAGTTGAACATTTTTTGCATTTACATTTGCAGACGGTGTGCCTGATTGGGTTGGTGGAGAAATACAAGGAGTTGGGCAAGTACAACCTCAGGCAACTTACTTCATCTAAGTCCTAGTTCCTTGACCCATTTGCATTCCTCGCAGCCCGCTGTTTTTTTTTTTTATAGGTTCATCCTTGTACTTTAATTATTAATCCGCTTAAGTTACCTGGCTCTGCCCAGTGCCTGGGAAGTCGTGATCAACATCGGGCCCGATTCGAATATCTTTAGCAATAACACGACTCGCTGAGAAGCCCATATTAGGGCATAAAATGCGCTGAATAGACAGGGCTCAATGAGTGCAGGCCCAATCGTGGCAGGACTAGTAGAGGCAGCCCTACCCGCCAGGCCCAGTGAACTATAGCTCAGACATAGGACTGCCCAATTGGCGAAGGCCCAATGCCGGCAGAACCAATTAGTCAAGGTCCAAAGTAAAGAAGACGCGCCGCCCATTCCGTTGAGCCTAATATTAAATGCCACAAAAAGGTAATTCCCAATTAGTGAAGGAACGATAGCGAGCGGCAGAACAAGCGATGGCCCAACACGGGCCACCTAATGAAGTAGGCCCAGTAGCTGCTGATCAATTACTGAAAGCCCAACACTATCCGGCCCAATTAGTAGTGGTCCGATTCGTCGCAGCCAAATTAGCAAAAACCATAACACTTGACGGCCCACTAAGCGAGCCTATTTGGGGGCCACGTATGACAGCTGAATTAGTGGAGGCCCAATGCATAGGATGGCCGCAATTTTTAACGACCCAATTAACAATGTTGGAATCAGTGTAAGCCCATTACTGGATGGCCCAAGTTAAGGCCCAATTAAGAATGGGCGAGGTTCGTGTAGGCCCATCACTGAGGAGCAATTAAAACAGCTCGATCAATGGTGGCCCAACTAGGCGGCCCAATTAGAGAGGGCCCAACCCAGCGTTGCCCAATTAGCAATTGCCAAACTCTTGGGCTGATCACTAGAGCCCATCTCTGTGGGCCCAACTCGGAAGTTGCCCAACACAGGACGGCCCAATAAGGGGGCCCGAGGCCTGACTAATGAAAGCCCACTTCACGAAGGCTCACAACTTGGCAGCGCAATCCAGCCTCGGCCTAATTGGCCGAGGCCCAATGCGTGACGGCCTAATTGGTACGAGCCCAATTAGCATGTGCTCAATGAAGAACAACCCAACGATGCCCATCCGGGCCGACAAAGCCCGGCTCATCTTTCAAAGCCCAACGCCTATCAGCCTATTATCGCAAGCGGAATGTTGGACAGCCCGAAGATCTCAATAACACGGGCCCCACTGAATCCGGCCCAATAAACATGTACCCAGCCCATGGCCTACCTATAGCAAATGATGCATTCCACAAAGCCCCAAGTTAGGCTAACCATGCCGTGCTGAGCCCGTCCGAGGTAACTAGGCTACACTGCTTAAATGCCTCCCATCCCTTGGATTTCAGTTTTATGAATGAATACAATTGAGAATTCTACTGACTCGAATTTCGGACCTAACGGAATTTTATATACATACCAAAAAATAAGTAGCAGTTGCTAGTACATAGAGGGACGGGACACAGTACATTGATAAGAGAATCTGCAAGAGCACATGATCATTGATCCACTTAAATTATACCAAACAAACTACAGAAGGAACAAACTAATGCAATCTGTCCAAGAAAAGCTTGCTCAAAGGGCATGAACATGAACTCTACTCAAAGTGACATAAAGACAGACAAATAGGTCAGAATCTTAGATTTACCTTGGAAGCAATATTGCCCCATGAAGGCCTTCACATAGCTCAAAGTAGACAAAGACCACTGCTCTCTTTCATCAGGTGACACTTGCTTTCCCACTAATCGTTTATCTGAATACACAGAAAAATAGAACAGCTTGAACATCTTCAGCATGTATTGGAAAGACGGATGAGAAAGTAAGGGAGACCTTTTCTTGGTTTTTAAGTTCCCATCATCCATCGTTGTGGCTGATTATTTTTCAGAACCAACAGCCATTTATTTTGCTGCATCATTGGACTTTAGGTCTACCAAATCCCAGATTCCAATGGGCCAAGGAGGCAATCATTCAGTACACCTTCTTATATAAAGTTGGGAGAATGCCTAGAAACAATTCCAATAAATTGGCCACCCTTTAGATCATGATAAGGCAGAGCGTCCATATAAAGGTTGAATGTTGAAACACCTACAAACTTTCAAACACTGATGGTACCCAGATTGTATTGTACAAAGCTAATGCAGAAGTCCAGATACCTCATTTTCCCCAAAGGCACGAGTAAAGCAGTGCCACCTTGGCCTCTCAGCTGTCCTGAATGGACAATTTTTTCTCCTTTGTTTTCTCGCTATACAACTTCAAACGTTTCATCCTAACAGGTGACCACTGAGGGTGGGCTCACCATCAACTAACATGAGATCTGCATCAGAAGCCTCCAGCTCCACTTTTGCCTTCAAAGCAGCTTTTTAGCTGACACAAGACTCATCTTAAGAGAGTATTTCCACCCTTAGGTTGGCAATGCAATTATATGTCTTGCTAAATTGCATTTCTAAGAACTGCATTGAGAAAGCACTACCAAAATCCAAGAATGACAATCAAGAAACCAGAAGGAAACTGACACTGGCAACCGGAGGATTAAGGGTTAAGGCAAAAGCTCCACAGTTTCCTGGCAAAACTGATCCTTCGGGATTCCATGTTTCTGTTTTGCACCTTTCTATATTTACTGGAGACACCAACACCTTCAATGATTATTCAAAGAATAAATTAGATCCAACAAATAAATTATTTTCTTATTCTCATATAGGCTTCTAGACCGACCAAAACTCTTGCAATTTCCTCATTAATATAAGAAAGGCACAAGTTAGGGGCAATTTTCAACACTTCTATCAAGTATAAAAAGGTCAAAATCAGGAAATCGGATAATGTCAATTATATAGAAAATACTGGAAAATATAAACACCAAAACAAGCCATGAAATAGAAGACTGTATGATAATCTGGCTTGCACAATTACAGCCTCCACTTCAACATTAACATATGTCAAATTTCAATGTTAACCAATTGTAAGACTAAAAGCAGGGCAAGCCTAATGGTGTGTAGCTGGACCATCATGACTCTGCACCATCTGAATTCAGAAGTACATATATCAAATCCACAGCATGAAGATGAATATAACTTGGTCAACTCACAGAGTTATATGTACCTCCAAAAGTTCTGCCCTCCTCGGAGAGACAAGGCATATTACATCTAACATAAAAGTCTACGGGCATATTTTATTATTAACATCAAGGAGTGTATGTGCGGAGAGGGGTTTTGGGGGGTGGGTGTTGTGTGGGGGATGGTTGAGGGAGATCGCAAGTGAGGCATAGTACAAGATGGAGCTGTCGACCAGACATCAAAAACCGCAAAAAATATAAATCCTTCACAATGTCCAGAATTCACTGCATCCTTGAAGAGTAGTCCCAAAATCAAAGTAATAAATGGAGCTTCCCCAAAATGAGAGAGCTATTATTATTCAATAAGAAAACAAGAAAAGTCCATCCAATCCAACCCACCAGCCAAAGCAAAAGGAGCCCACCAACAGTAATTCCTTTAATTTTTTTATGGCAAAGAAAAGAGACTTAAAGAACGAAAAAGAAAGGGTCAATACAATAGATTTATTCAATAACATCAAACACTTCCAACTTGATTATCAGTATGAATAGTTTCTTTTGTACACAAGACAATTACATCTTTTTATAATATTTGATTAATAAAGTAACGCCAACTTGCAAATGCAATATTGAATTTCACTTTCTGGAATCCTTGCCCTTGGCAACTATTCACATGAGCCACTCACAAGAATAGAGGGCACTAAGGAAATGCTGGTACAGTCAAATATGCAAAACAAAGAATCATATGTGCATAGTACTTAGAAGTGTTTCAAGAGAATAAAGGCAAGACACGTGTCAAAAAGCTTGCATAAGCCTACCTATGCTCCTTACTATACCAAAATTAAACTCTCATCAATCTATATAAAACGAACACCTGGATTCTCTTTGAATCCAAAAAAAAAAAAATCTAGATTCTCTAACCTGTCAAAAGCCCTCCTAGTCTTCTTCCACTAAAAGTCCAGAAAACAAAAGGGAAACCACAGAATTCATATATTATAACTAACTATAATAATAAATGAAAATAGAGAAAAGTTGATGTGATCATAGATAGAAGAAGAGTATGCTCGACAAGTGAACAATTGGCTACAAACTGGTTCAGTGTAATGTACACAAGCACCATTACTGCATTAATATAGGTAGAAATTGCTTGAGTGAAAATTAGTCTGAGTTGTGTCCACTAATTCTTTAATTAACTCCTCGTTTTCCAAATTCAAGAGACCGGCCTAGTGATGTCACGCAAGGATGATTAAAATTTAGAAGCAAAAGCGAAGCAAGCCCACGTGTGATTCCATACTTTTCATATTCACGACAAGGGGAAACCCAAGAGAGGTTAACCAGAGGAAGCGATTGGAGCCCGTAAAGGATGTAAAAGATGACATACCAATGTACCATAAAGAGGAATTATGTGAGAATATTGCCCGGCGCATTGCAAAGGGAACTGTAAAGATGAGGACGACAAGTTTCAATCATGCGATTCCATTCAAGCGGGATTCATGGGTATGGAAATAACAAAATGGAGATGAGATTTACCGCCAAGAGTTCACTTCACGAATGCTCCAGCTCTCGCCTGAGTGCTCCAAAGCGAGTCTCCTGCAAATTCAAACTCGCAAATAACACAAGCTGCTTCATAAGAAACACCAAGGTGGAGCACATTCAAGCGAACTAGGTTTTCGAAGTAATCAGGAGACCATGAGAGCTCCAAGCACAGAACAGCGGGAGAAGCTACACGTGCCCGTGCGGCCTTGCAAACGTCGCAGAGGAGGGGCGCGGCGCAGAGAGCGGGGGAGGAGGGAGAAAGAGAGTAGCGTACCGACTACGTGCTCTTTAGGATCGGAGCTGCCATGCACTCGGGGCATTTGCCACCGATTCGCAGAAGGACGCTCCTCCGGCTGCTCACCCTCCCTGCGCTATTCCGGTGACGGAAAACCCCGCCGGAGAGGGGTGAGAGAAAATCCGCTGAGAGAGGGATTTGGAGGGAACAGAGATTATGCCTCGCAAGTTGAATTGCGGAAGACGACACTGGTAGGAAAACGATTACTTCAAGCCGTAACGGGCCCAATCTGGTGAGGCCCAATAATGTTGGGCCGGCCCATAAAGATCTTCCATTCGGGGACAATAATGAGCCCGGGCTGCATATCTCCAATGAATTCTCATCTTTATACGGACGTATAGCTCAGAAAATCAAATCGGTGTCACTGGCAATGCCAACGTAATGTTATGTACCTAAGCTGGTCATATCTTCCCTTTCCCCGGGTTGCAGTTCGCCGGGCAGATTGAGATAAATAGATGGATGGAGTTTTTGTTGGCGGGGAGGGGTTGAGGGATGGCAAGAGATGAAAGCCCGTGAGGGGCAACCAGAGAAACAACGAGGAAGTGAAAGGCTCATGTGAAAGTCTCTGCTGACTTTAGTCCTCGTTACTTGCCCACTTGTCTGTCTGCAGAAGCCATAAGGAGGAACCCTCTTCAAGGCTCCGTCACTGGAAAAGGACCCTCTTCGTGTCAAAGATGGGCTTTAATCAGCTCGAACAGATGAGTTCAGTATCATGCGACGGGAGTAAAATGGATGATGGACTTGGTGCTGCTCAGCTGGAGAGAGGGAAAGAGCAAAAACAAGAAGAGGAAAACGGGTAAACATGCCCAAGGGGAGAGAAAAACTAACGTGTATTAAAGACAAAATGTCAGCTAGTTGGAACAGAGTAGACACATCCACAGGTGACAGGGTCTATAAGTTACCTATTCATCTCCTCCTGCTATGACCATCTATCAGTTCTCCTACTGAGCTATCACCGTGTCTAGGCTAACAAGCCTTCTCGTCCTCTTCACCATGTTCCTTTTCGTTCATCCAGCGGAAGAAGCCAAGGTGTAGACTCAGGAGTGATCACCAATGCCTGGAGTTAGTATGTCTCCAGAGAGTGTTGGAAACAATCGGTCGTCTGGATTATTATCTAATGAGAGACCCAATGCTTCTTCTGTATGCCGCGGGATCGGGAGGAGCTACCGCAGGGATTCAGCTGCTTGGAAGAGGTATCCACCGGATGGTACGTCTCTTGTCCAGGCAACATTCTGTTATGGAAGTTCAAATGGTACCAACTGCCAAGAAGGAACCAGGACATCCATTCATTTTTTTACGATGTTTCGTCCTCAATTTGGGGAGACATGATCCCGTAATCTCGTTCTGTCTTGCACTGCAGCTGATGGAATCGGTCCATGGGCTTACATTCCAGATTGTGCACTGAGATGCTCTCGCCGGTGCTTTGCGACTGAGAACAAGAAACCGTGCATGTTCTTCTGCCAGAAATGCTGCGCTAAGTGCCTCTACGTGCCTCCTGGGACCTATTGAAACAAACAGGTTTGCCACTGCTACAATAACTGGAAGACCAAGACAGGTAGACCTAAATGCCCGTGAAGATCATCTGCATCATTCATGCCTTCCATTATAGCTTCTTACAGCAGCTTTCGAAAAGCCAAGGCAGATAAAATGGGGAAAATTGTCTGAAAATCATGACCTTCCTCCCTGTTATCTCTTAAATATACACAGTATTCAATATTCTCCTAAATATATATAATGTTTACTTATTTTCCTCTGTATTATAATGTAACGGTCCTATCCTATCAACAAGATGAACTTGGAACATAGAACAGAGAGACTAGAGCGATACATCCGGTAAAACTTTCAAACCAATCGATAACGCACTGTAAATAGCAGAAGTCATCTACTGATTGCTATTATAAAGACAGTAAGAAAAGGATGCGATTTGGGTGTTACTGATCGGACGGATTTGTGGCAGAATGAACAATTCTCGCATTTTTCTTGATCAGATAAAAAAGAAGAAGAAGAAGAAGAAGAAAGAACAGAGCATGCAGATTCAGTAAAATTACTTTGCATACCATTTGCACCAAGATACAGTGATCACTCTTTTCCACTTCTATGGACATGAAAAGAATCAAAGATAGCATAGTCTCACCACTATAAGCATACTAAGCCTAAGCAAATCCAACCCCTAAGAGAAGCAACCTAAGCTAAACGCTCCCTAAAATATCACACCAAACATCTCCCAATCTCATATATACTTGATTCTTCCTTAGTTTGGGGGCTTCTGCTAGAGACATTCCCCCAGTGAGCTTGCTCATCTAGAATAAGTATTCATCTTGAAAACTAAATACCAACAAGTTGTGCCCAAAGCAGATGAGCTTATCAAAACCCAGTAATGCTCCTACCTACATGGCCACCCGCAAACAAATTCTGAAGCTGCCAATCGAGATTCAGACAAGGATTAGCAAAGGAATCGTTGGAGGGGAACTTCTCTGTAAGTTCTCCAATTCAGAGGTTCCACAAATCAAGTAATTTCTTTCCCAGAGCATTTAGTATAACTCTTGTTTCCTTGAACAAAGATGCTCATTTGAAGGATCTTCTTCATCGAATTTAGATTCTCCGATTCCACTATATAGATGGGCAGATAAGGAAGGGGAGAGAGGTGTGCAGCCGCCTGCATTTTCTAGCACAACATTCGGCAGTGAGCATCCATAATAATATCTGATTTCATCAATTAAAAATGTGTTAAAAGTTGAAATGTAAATGATGAAAGAGCCGTAAATTCCTCAAACCTCTGAATGATGAGCTTCTTTCATAGTCTTTAGTTGAATGCAACAAGATGGTACCAGACAGCACGACTATGAAGCCACATATTTCTGATATGATGCTTCCCCCACTTTGTCCATCCCAATCCTGAAAAGACAGCACCCATTTGGTTTATCATGTAAATATGCAAACACGATAGACATATTACCAGTTTTATGCTTTTCATTGTTGTTAGGACAAGCAAGAGAGCTGGAATTTGCTTCACAGTACATTTGATCCTAGTAAATGAGTAGTTCCTATACACCGAATGAAAATACTATCACTTACAAATTATATTAGTGAGATATTTTTTTAAGTGATCTACAAACACAGCACTCCAGAGAAATGACGAGAATTTACAGACGAAAAGTCAACAGGGTTAAAAAATATCCACAGTTTGAAATCATGCAACAGATATAAACCACTAAGTTACCTCCCGCTAGGAAAATTCGTAAAGGGAAAAGTTCAATAACTCAATAACTATACCTTGAACATTATAACACTGGCAAGAATGGTGAGAGTTGTGAACATGACATAATAAATTGGAGAAACAATTGCTGTGTTGAATGTGTCGAGTGCCTGAAACATCGAAAGTCATGGAGAATCACATAAATGTAAATGAGAGTACCATTAAGATCAGCAAAAAATTCACAGATGCGCCAAATGGCAAGCAAGCTTGTATAGCAGTAACCTAGCTTCCTCAACAAACAGAACAAATCCCTTTTGAAAAGAATAATGAACTCGGTGATCATCAGATAACTCAACCAAAAAATTAGGAAAAAAATTATCCAAAACATCATTAGAGAACCTGAAAGTGGGAATTCTGAATTTTCAAACTTCTGTTAATAGAATCGGTTTAAAGAGCAGAGTCATCATCATGGAAACTGGAAATAAGAAAGGTGAGGATCTTTTTTTTTTTTTTTGGCCTCTATTTTCAATGCAGAAGTAAAAGAGATATCCATTAACAAGGGAATGAATAAGTATACTCCAAGCGACTGACCTTGTTGAGATAATTCATCTGTGTCATGACACAAGTAGCTACAACCAACATGAAAAACCAAGTCTCTGGATACATCAGCTGGTTCTTCCCTTCGAAAGTCAATCTCAATGATGTTCCGAGGGCCTTCACACTCATCACCTGCATATCAGTTGAATTGGTTTAAAATAAATAAGAATCAGCTGTATCTCAGTATGTGCACTTATTTCCTTGCTGCCATGGAAACATAAAACAATTGCTTCTAATATGGGAATAAATTCTGCAAATGATTGACGAATGAATAAAAAGGAAGAAAGGATTCAGCATATAAACAATTACCGAAAGAGAGCCTGTTAAGGAGCAGATGCCAGTAAAAACCAATACATTTGTGTGGCCACATCGTGGACTGAAGTGGAAGATGAGAATGAACACCAACACTACAACAGACCCCACATAGAGTAGAAATGCTGAAACAGAAAAGAGGAGTGGAGACTGTCAGACAGCAAAAAGGATAATGACTGATGCCATGTCTATTGCAAAGAGATAAAACTAATGCAATGGAATCACCATGGTAAAGTAGGCATTTTTCTTGTGGTGATTTCTTTCTCCATGATATTATTTCCCATTATGATCCAGTGAATAATATTGCAATGAGAAATCGAAGGCAGA
The DNA here is from genome assembly GCA_900006705.1 of Sonneratia caseolaris. Taxonomy (NCBI): domain Eukaryota; kingdom Viridiplantae; phylum Streptophyta; class Magnoliopsida; order Myrtales; family Lythraceae; genus Sonneratia; species Sonneratia caseolaris. Next base: position 304,698 of record CXYZ01014932.1, on the reverse strand, counting down.
ATACTTTTGGTAATTAATCTAAGGCATAATAATTTACCTGGTTGAGTTGCCATACTCCAAATTTCACGAACTGAAGTGATCGGATGCTCTTGCGGAGCGTGAATTACAATTATGACAGAGCCTGCAATGCACATCAAGCAGCCCAGCATCCCAAGCACGTGTAGTCTTTCCTTCAAGATGAAGTGAGCAAGAACAGCACTGAAGCACATCAAATCAAAGGCAGGCACATTAAATGATTGAATGGGGAACAAAAGCAAGAATCAAATGCAAAGACAGAAAAAACTTGAAAGAAACTATACCTGACTATGATACTTAAAGCACCGAGAGGGGTAACAAGAACAGCTGGGGCAAATGCATATGCCACAAAATTCGCAACCTCCCCAACGACCACTGCATGAGAAATTTAGACAGCACAAATGATTCTACAAGCAGTCAGCCTACAATCAATTCGACATATTAAAACAAGAGATAGAAAAACTTGGGAATTAAGAGCTGAGACAGCTCAGATTAACCATTATATGGTATAAGTTGCAATAAAAGGACACGAAGGACAACTAATAAGTTTCTAATGAAACCAGCATTCCAACAGCAGAATTGGAGTCAAATGGGCAAAGCATGTTCAGATATGGGCTTGTATTTTTTTTATGGGAATGGTATTCCCGGCTAATGAATGCATATTACTTATCAAAAAGAAAATAAAAAAACAGCAGAATTGGAGACCAGAAAATGTGCTCTGATAGGCATGTCAGGTGGCAGTTCATGTTAAGCCTTCAGCAGCAACAGGCAAGCAGACAACCTTCAACAGTGACAACTGCTAATACAATCATAGGAACGAAGACCTAAGCAAGGAGAAACCAAGAAACTTTCCGCAGGAAAAGAATAGAAAATTCGAGAAACACCCACAATTCTAGTAATAGAGAGACAAACAATCACAGAGAGCTTACTGGTGACCATGCCCAACCACCACAGAGGCTCCAAGAGGTAGGAGTACCCACCGACACCTGCAACACGACACATATAATGAGATAAGAGCCGGGGGTCAATGGAGAAAGACCCGGAATCCGTCGCGGAGCAGGAAATTACCAGCTCTGACGCCGGAAGCAGCGGCGGCTCGCCAGAGACCCTTCTTCTTGATGATGAAGCTGGCGCCGATGAACCCGCTCGACAGCAAGGCCAAGACCACGCCTTTGATGTTGTCCGTGGAGAAGCCCATGTGTATCCCCGTCACTGCCCCGCCCCGCTGTGTCTCTTCTTCTTGGCTCTCCTCATGGGAAAGCTCCTAACGACGATGGCTTCTCAGGGACCATCCGTGTCCTAGTCAATGGCGTACAAGCAACTCGATCTCGAATTCGTGGACGATGATATGCCCTGCTTGGGGGATGTGACCGTATGTAGCTGGCAAATGATCGGTTCTCGATCTACGATCTCTGTCCGTCTGTACACCCTCAAATTTTGTCGCAATTAAGCCTCGAGAGATAACTTACAGAATTATACTATTTAATTTTTATTTTATAAAAGAGGGAATATTACTGTATATTTGTTTTATTCTCATTATTGCAATTATTACTCGATACCTTTGGTCGAAGTGCACCTTTTGGCTTCCCCCCGCGCCCTTTTCTTGGGTTTTTGGGAGCCAGTTGGCGCCACATTACCTAGCCTTTGGATGAAATATACGCTAAATATTTGATATAATAATATTATTTTTATTTTAATAATTAAAATTTTATAAATTTAATTTTTATTATATATATTTTTAATTATTTTATTTTAGGTAGAGACGTAAAAGAGGCAATTATTGATACTCAAAGGAGGAAAATCCTATTATAATACATGGCATGAGAAAATAAGTATTAGTTAGCCAAATAAACTATTATAATAATAATTATTATTATTCAATATCCATTATCTTCTATCTATTATTATTACTTTAGAGGAGAAGCGGGAATTTTTGTCTCACTTCTGAAGTTCCTAAAATAACCCCAGTTAATAACTACATCAACATGGGAGCTGAAGGAGAATAGTGTCTTTTTCACTAATAACTACCCGCTTACCTTCCTTCGACCCTCCTCCTCGACACGCTGTATTCCTCACATTTCAATTCCTCCGTCCCCCTCTTATTATTATTGTCTCAGTTTCTCCTCATTTTATGCAGAGATTTGCTCCGACAAGTCGATGCCAATCAATGCGGTTGGAACTGCCCTTTCTACATTTGGAAAAATCCTTCGGTTGGTAGTCTGGAAAATGCTAGGCGATTAACTCCGTCTCCGATGGCTCTGCCTCGTCAAGTGGCACGGGGAAGTATCAGACATGCTGTAGTGAATGGACGGATTCCGACTAGGATCCAAGGAATCTAGCGCTGGGAACCCGTCCAAGGGGAGGGATTCATACAGACCCACATTTACGATCTAACTTTTGGGGGGCAAAATAGAATGAATGAAGAACTTCGGGGTGGAGATTAAAAGTTTCCCAAATGGGCACCTTTGCTTTGTCGGAGGGATGGCGATACTGTCCCAGTCAACTACCGCTTCTTCATCCCATCTGCTGATTAATTTATTGCCAAAAAACAGAAAAACCTGCTTCGCCGTCCATGGAAATGACCGAACATTTTTGGACAGGCTGCAGAGGTCTAAGTATTTCAAATACAGCATCTACTCATACCAGTAGGATTGAACCACCGAGCAAAAGCAAATTTATACATACTTCAAATACGGTATCTCTGCTGCAGCTAGAGAAGCAAATTTATCGAGCAAGAAACTCGAGAAACAGCCTGAATGTATGCGTCTGGGCAGAGTTGGGAAGGTACGTGGTGCCTTTTTTTTTGTATACAGGGAATTAATCAGAAAGTCGAATGATCATGGAATTTAATTACACGAGGAGGGAGTGGGGCTCCCCGCTCCGAGACTTAAATGCGGGATGGGATCACGGGGGTGGTATTCTGAAGGTATGCGGCAGCCGCCCCCACTCCGCTTCCGAGTTTAACCGGGTAACCGACATCCCTGAGCACCATCTCCACTCCAGCGAGGCAGCCCATCAGTTGCAGCTGAAACAAGAAGAAACGTAGAAGTTTCAAAGGTGAAGTGTTACTGACAACCATAAGAACCTAAGCACTGGCCAGCTTGGCCCGCTGTGACAACCGACGACCAGGGACCATCACGTTAGGCTTGGATAGCCTCTAGGGTCGAGCCCAACTTGTCCACAATAAATCTGGTGCAAATTTTGTGAGGTGAAGTGGAAGCAAGATCGTATTATGTATCTCCTACCCATCATCGATGAAGAGGATAAAGCGGAGAGCAGTTTACCTCATTTAGGTTGCCGAGGTGCCCTATTCTGAAGGCTTTACCGGCCACCTTGTTGAGGCCGAGACCCAAGCTCAAGTTGTATCTCTTCCACGCCCTCCTAACAACCTCCGAGCTGTCGATATATGGGGGGACGAGCACCGCAGTCACAGTGTCACTGAACCACTCCTCTTTCTGGGTACAGTTCTTCAAGCCCCAGGCCTCCACAGCGAGCCTGAAGTCAAATAGACTCCACATAATAAGTTGGGACTCATTTATTGGAATACAGAGAAAAGCGAAAAGCAGATACATGTTGCATAATCCAAACTATGGGAGAAAACGAGTTGCGGCATGCAAGGTGCTCAAGCTCAGTTTTGTCTTGATGTCCATTTGATTGCCTATGGATTTATTAGAGCTTGAGTTTTAGTCTTCAGTACAGTCCTGCCAATCCTCACCCCGAGTATGAGGGCATGTAATTGAACTTCTTTTCTGTTATAAAGATTTAAGCGCTCTTTTTCTGGAATTACAAATGCAAGAGATGTAAGAGACTGAGAACCAACTTCAAAAGTTCAGCCTCAATTATATATTCTGGGCACTAGTTTGAGGGTCCAGCTTGAGCCTGGCAAATTATTAACTCGAATATAACCATAACATAGCTTAGAGAAGCTGAGAATGAGGTCCCATACCTAGTTGCCGTCGCCAGGCGGGTGTGCCTAGCGATGACATTATCAAGACCTTCCTCAAAAATGAGATCCAGCCCTGCTCTGAGTCCATACAGTAGCTGAATGGAAGGGGTATAGGGCCAGTATGTTCCCATTTTGTAGAACTTCAAGTAGTCCTTCCAGTCGAAGAAGACTCTGTACGACTTTGCAGTCTTGGAAGCTTCCAAGGCTTTGGGGCTCGCACACACGAGACCAATTCCAGTGGGGAGAGAGAGAGCCTTCTGGGAGCCTGTCAGGGCCACATCTACTCCCCATTCATCCATGCGGAAATCCAGAGCACAGATGGATGAGACTCCATCAACCAACAAGAGAGCTGGGTGCCTGTAGTCATCTGCAAAATTAAAGGTCCTAGGTTAATAAAGATTGACAGACAAACATTTCACTACAAGATTTCTGGGAAATCTCAGGATGAGAAATGAAAAATGCTTCATTATTAGGAAAGAACGGAAGCTATGAGGCATAATCAAACTTATAGCATACATGCTTACCAAGTATTCTTCTTACTTTGGCCAAGTTGTTGGTGACTCCAGTTGCAGTCTCATTATGAACAATGCAGATTGCCTTAATGGAGTGCTGGGTATCTGCTGCCAGCTTGGAAGCCATAGTATCGAGGTTGGCTCCCTGACCCCACTCACTTTCAATAACATCCACATTGAACCCAAGGCGCTTCTGCTGATCGATCCACAGCAAGCTGAATTGGCCAATCAGGAAAGATATGACCCGATCTCCAGGAGACAGTGTGTTGGTAAGAGCACTCTCCCAGGCACCAGTGCCTACAAATGTCCCGTGAGAAGCATTAGCTTAAGAAACTTAGCCATTTACGATTAAAAAAATTTACAAGTACATGGCTCCCGAGTTTCAGAACTAGACACTCTGCTTGGACGCAACGTTGAGAAACAGATCCTCTCCAAAAGCTAACATTTCAGGAAGATTGCCCTTTGATCAGTACTCTCTGAACAATAACTGTTGTATTGATTACTAATGATTGTAATGGCACCTGGCTGTAAGTATCGCTGGATAAACCAGGAGTTATGTTTCACTTATACCAGATTTGCCAGGACTGAGGGACACAAACTGAATCATTCTAACAGCAATCTGCGCTGTACATGACACATAGTACCTGTAGTTGGTATCAGGAATGGAGTGCCGGTGATGGTCTTGAATATCTTCTTCACATCCTCGAGGAGGGTCTTGGTCAGAGCAGGAACAGCAGGGGAACGATAATCCTCATTGTTTCGGTTCATTGCCCGTATAACCGGTTCTGGGATGTTGACGGGCCCTGGAACGAAGAGGTGATTCCTCCCTGGTCCATAGACATAATCCATCCTCGCCTACACAAATTCTCACCACAGCCGTGATTCTTGGGGATTCCTGCACATAGGTTGTGTTAGTATGTAAACTTAAACTTGCCCGTACAGTTGTAGGCATGTAACTTTGCCCATCTATAACAGCTTGAAATGCACAAATCTTTCTCGCAGTCTTGTCGATAAAGACAATAGTCGATCTCTTAGTGAATCTACTAGAAATTACATGAGACCAGAAATGTAATGGACAAAGAGCATGAACCAGATGGACACATAATAATGAGATTGTATATTTTTTCTGTCTCCAGTGGCAGCAAAAGAACAAGCTGATGTGGCGACAACCACCGCATTAGACGCTAATGAAGTTTCGACTCAAACGCAGCCTTCCAAAGTCGCTCCCACAATCACCTTTGCCACCACCATGTTGCATACGGTGCCCTCTAAATTACCCCTATCGCCGCCAATGTCCCCTTTGGTCAAAGCCTACCGGAACAAAGAGACTTCTGCATATGCTCCAATGATGCACAGAGAACTCAATTCGAGTCTATGCATATTTATCGAACCACGCAAGGCACGAACCGGAGCAGATGTGCCTTCGACAGACCTTCATGCTTCATCAGAGCATGCGTAAGCATCACTCAAGGTCTCTGTGCCTCATCTAAGCATCCCAAAAAAAAATCCAAATAGCATTGAAAATGCCATTAGATCGAAGCCTCCACGTGCTTCGCTTGGAGCTTGACGGCTTCGATTAACTGCTTGAATCGATGGCTTATGTAGCTTTAGTGGATTCGAAATCCATAGCAGTTTAGTGGTGGCAGAGGCGACGTGGTAAGGGTCTCTATTGAAGCCCTTTACTTGTGCTTATCTCCAGTTGAAAGCTAAAGTATCTTTTTTTTAATTTATCTACGAGGATAGAACTTAATAATATAACTTACTAAGAATATAGCACCTCGACAACCTTAAAATAAATTATATGGATTTCTTTCTTCTTTTTTTAATGTTCTTTTCCATTTTTTTTTATAACACTACATGATTCCTATGTTGTTCCAATAAACTACTCTGCCAAAGCGGAACGAACACTCAGAAGTTCAGAGTTCTAATAACCCACAGCAGAAGACGTTTACCATCGTAGAAAACTGAGAAATCTCATGGAAAGTGCCAAAAGAAAAAGAGCCCGTTTCCAAGAACAACACCCAGTTGTTTACAGATGCAGCAGACATGTCATATATATATGTATGTATGTATGTATGTTACAATTGTATGCTCATGTATATGGGTGCGAGCAGAGAGTAAGGAAGCAGAGAACTTCACCTGCGAAGCTCAGCTCACAGTCGTCGACTGAGCTCAGCCGCCACCGATGGTTTCACAGCAGAGGCTCTCTCTCTCTCTCTCTCTTCCAAGCGATGAAAATCTACGGGGAAGGAGGAAGGAAGACGAGTGAGGCGGCCGCGCCAGTACGAGCCAATGAATCGAACGGCTTTATAAACGGAGAACTTCCCACGTGGGCCCCGCCCCTTCCACGTGGCTGATAAGGGCGCTACGTGTGGGAATCTTTGCGGCCAGGATGTGCTTACGTGGAACTTCCTTGCGTCGACGTCATTGGACTCTTTGGCGGGGTGCACCAGGAAGTAGGACGAAATTAATTAATTTGTCAATTGCTTTTTTAATCTTTATTAATTAATAAATCGATACTTTTTTAGCTAACATTAGGTAACTTTAATGATACGTGCAATTGTCATTAAGAATTGTATTAACCGCACGACGACGAGGAGCAAAGAATCAAAATTAAAAATATCGACACTATTTTGATATTACAATATTCAATATATACTATTTTTTAATTTAATTTTTTTTATTGAAATTAGGCAATTTTACCGCATTAAATAAGATGTCGACATTCACGGTATGAAGTTTGATACGGTCCAATTTCATGTCTTGCTGGTATGGAAGAAGACAAGAGGTGGTGGAATTTACTACCTGTGCCATTGGGGAAAGAAGTATGAGGTCGGGAGGGCAAGGCGGATAAGATAAAGTGATAATGGGGTCTCAGCCACACTCCTCTCCCGTTAATCTCCTCCACACAGACACACACAACCCCGAACTTGTTTTGTCTTGTACAGCTCCATCGATTTTGCCTGTGGGAGAGATGATCCTATTTATTAGTAGGGCGAGCAGATTAGAGCGTGAGAATGTCACGGGTTCTATGGACTTTTGTGGGTGCTGCTCTCAGGACGATATTTCAGTGGTTAACTGTCAGCCAAGTGGGAAGGGCACTGGATTTGCAGCAGCAACGGGACATTCTATCTCCAAGAGACATCCATTCTTAATGCTAAACCTTCGAGCGCAGAAGAGCGGAAGGGGAACACTCCTGAGCTACCGAAATGGCAAGAAACTCCTCATCGGTTCGGCAGTAAAAAGAGGAACTGTGTAGTCGGGTCGTCGATTGGGAAAGAGATCAGTAAGGAGGCTTCTCAGCTTAAGATAAACGCGAAATGGGCCCCTCCTTCTATGCCGGTTGATTTCTTTGACCAAATTCTATGCCAGTGGGATTGGGTGAAGCAATTCAATGCCGCAGTCGACTACTTCTGCACGTTTCCGTCGACCGCATCATTCGAGCTTCATTTTGATCCCCGCTCTACTAGCAAGTCGATAGAGATTTCACGAGGGAAAAAAAAGGTAGATAAGATTTTGACATATTATATTATATATACGGTAAATATTTTAATCATAATTTTTAAAATCGGATTGGACTAAGACTCCGGTGTAAGCATGGGTTAATTGATTCGTGGATTGGTAGCCAATCCCTAGTTGAACCGGTCGAACTTGCCTATCCGGTCCAATTTTTAAAACCATCATTTTATCATTCAGGTAAAAGGTGGTTTCATATTACAAAATCGTATTAAGGACTAAAAACTTGTCATCTACGTACTGTAGTCTCTAACCCTAACCTACTAATTCCGTTTTACGGGAAAAGAGTCTCAAAGACACCGAGTGACAGAGTCCGCTTAGCCTTAGCATAATGGGTTCAAATTTTGCAATGTAGAAAGGCACATGGGAGAGGTGCCTTTTGGGGTCCATAGTAGGGTCGAAAAGTCACACCCAAAGGGAATAATGCCGAGTCTTCTCTCTTTGTTTTGTTCTTCTATATGAATAGTGTACTATCCGTAATAATTAATTCATTTATTTGATATATATTATATAATATGACGACGGCTACTCATCCATAAAAAGTAACTCTAAAAAATTTTAAATTATGCACATTAATTAATACATATTATCAGCTCACAAACAAACTGACCTATAAGAATAATGGTTCCGAGTCTTCTCATTTTGCTAACACTGGATCTACAGTAAGTCGCATTCATCAGCAACCAACTGAATATTCCCTGTTCAAGCAAAAAAAAAACTCAATATTCCCTCGATGTGCATTTACCGATCGATGACTGTTTACATGGGCCTCCCCGTAGGCCCAAAATAATAGCCCGGGCCGTCAAGATTGTTTCACGTTTGAATCTCGTCTTTTGTTTCCTTAAGATTTACGAGGAAGCTCCATCGAGGCTTTGGTTTTTCGGCGAACGTCAGCGGAAATGGAAGCTAAGATCGGGGGTTTCGTCGACTCCGTCTCCAACTTCTTCACAGGAGCCGATCAGATCCCTTGGTGCGATGGCGATATTGTCGTTGTTAGTCATCTTTCTTTCTCGCTTTTCAAATTTTGGTATTCAATTTCAGTAGCTTCTTGCGTCCGTTCCTTTTGCTTACGATGTGCAAGCAGTTTGCGTAATCACGGTCCTGCAATGGCAGAAATCGTATTATAGTAGTTCTTATCAAGAAGTAATGGCTTCTTACATCGATCTCTGGGAGGAAATTAGTTGCTTCACTCGCAATCACACCCTTTGTTAAACTTTTGTTTCCAGCTAAAGTCTTCAGCTTCATTCTGGTTATAATTGCGGTAGGATATGTTAGATTTTTATGTTTTTCTTATTGAACCGTGGCATAGCCTTGATTAGTATTTGGTACAAAAAACTAAAAGGCGCTGTCCAAAGTAGTTTAGGAGAGCTTGCAGCTCAGAGTTTTTGAATCTGGACGCGTGCCTTCTAACCTGTTCAGCTGATAGATTAGCAAAATATCCACTTTTCTGTACTATATTTGAAGTTTTGGAATAGCTGTTATATATGTGGATATTTCTTCTCCGATTGAGATGGAAATACATTCAACAATATAAGTTGCTCAGCATTGAGTTTCATGTTCATCAAGAGAAATGATGACTAAATTGATGCATTTGTGGATCTGTACACCTGTTTTGTGCCGCAGCTTCGATTTTTTATATGTGTTCTTATATTGTGTCTTTTGCATGCACTACAGTATGAGGTTGATCACTTGTCTTTGGCCTTTGTTTGTTCTTTCTCGTGACACTGTGATTTGCACATCTTGGTTCACATGGGGTAGTTTTGCCTTGTCAGGGTTGTGAACGAGAGGTTGCCGAGTTAAAGAAGGGTTCCTCTGATGAGCTCAGGAGTGAGTGTATTATGCGCCTTTCCTGGGCCCTCGTCCATTCAAGGCTACCACAAGATGTGCAACGAGGAATAGCAATGCTTGAAGGTAAAAAGCATTCACATAGAATTTGAAGTATCTCTCATCCCACTTCTCTTCTACTCATGATTAATTAATTTTCTATCTGCAGCTTCTCTATCTGGTGCAAAAAGCCCACTTCAGAAGAGAGAGCAGCTTTACCTTCTGGCAGTTGGATATTACAGGGGTGGGGACTATGCAAAGAGCAGGGAGCTTGTGGAGCAGTGCCTGATGGTGAGATTCAAATTTCCCAATCGTCTAGCATAGCTAGAATCATTTTGCAAATTGACTACTGTTCAGATATTTCCTATCATATTACTGCAGTCGTTGCTTCAAGTGATTGCAAAAGTAAGGCCCTCTGTGCTACAAGTTGAATTGCATTTAACTCTGAGTGATTTTTGTATATCAACTAGTAGTGGAAATGAATACTGAAGCCGCTGCTGAAGTTCCTCTCTTCTAGCTGTTGATTTTCAGAATTTCACACGCAGTTGATATGCTTGCAGATTGCCCCTGATTGGAGACAAGCCCAGACACTTAAGAAAACGATCCAAGATCGGGTTACTAAAGGTAATAGCTAGTTAGCAGTTGACAGTTATTGCTCAATTCTGCCCTTTGTGCTGCAAACCAAGAACCGCCAACGTCTTCTCTTCTCCTTGAATGCAGATGGCATAGTTGGAATCGGCATAGCTGCTACTGCAGTGGGACTACTGGCTGGTGGACTCGCTGCCGCTTTTGCTCGGAAAAACTGACCCTACAGAATGTCCCACCCAAATTCGCTACTGTAAATCCTCTTATGTGTTTGCGCCTTTTGCTTCAGCAGGCCATGTTGCCTAACCCTTCCTACTCTTTGGTCTTATAAAACCTACCATCTGTACTGCCATCCTTTTCTCTTCTGAATGCATACAGTTATCTTGCTTTATATCTCTGAGTTCCTTAGCCTGTCATATTCAACCTCAACTAAGCTTATGTCTTACCATCAGCAAAATTATTTGAAAATCGACATGCAATTACAGCAAAATGTTTTTGTAAAAGCCGACAATAGATGCACATGCTTACAATATGTAAATCAAAACTAAACACTAAGGGAGGCCCCTCGAGGGATGGATACCCTTTTGGTCGACGGGAAAGAAATATGAAAAAAAAAAGACTAATTAAGACATTCCAAGGATGGAAGCTCTTTCTTCAGATCTTCCCAATCCTTCTCCACCCTCTCCACATCTCCCTCAGCCTTCCTTTTCTTCATCTTCCATTTGGGCTCCTCCTGGAGCAGCTGGCTGAACACTGCCCCCTTCTCCTCGGTCTCCTTGAACAGCTTCTTCATCTCGAATGAGTTGTCGGCTTTAGTCTCCTTCACCTCCCCGAGCCGAGCCTGCAACTCACTGATCCTAGCCTCGAGGCTCTTGATATTGCAGTCATAGTCAGCATCAACCTTCTGTAAGCTCTCGTACCTCTCAGTCTTTGCATTGAGCTCGGCTTGCAGAGAATTCTTCAAGGAGTACTTTTCTGCCACCTCCAATAAATCAGACTGCCCTTGCTTGAAGTTCGAGCACAGAGAAGAAATCTGTTCCCAGGTTTTGTATAGCGATGAACATTGAGCAGTGGTGGGGCTTTTCTCGGACAAAAGCGTAGAGAGAGCTTGCTCGAAGCACCCCGAGGACTCGAGCTCAGAGACGGATTTGAAGTCCATAGACTTCAAACACTTGAAAATTGTCCTTGCCTTCTGAATCTCTTCGTCATCAGGTTTAACTAGTTTAGCAAGCTCTGCCCCCACAGAAACATCACCAGACTTCCCATGGATGAGTTGTCTCATGTTCGATAACCACTTCATCAGGTCTTTGCTCTTGGAGAGCGTTACTCTGCTGCTAGCAGCAATCTACAAGATGCCGGGCAAGATTAGTGAAGTTAATTGTGGGAAAAGTGCAACCTCAATTGAAAGCGTAGGAGATACCCATTTCTCTGTGATAACATGCCTGAAACTATTTCAAAATTCCAGTCAATTTTTTTTTTGGGTAAAATGAACTAGGATGGAGAAGGCAACTGAGAAATGAGCAAGTACCATGTCGACAGATTTAGATGACTCAAATGTGGTCCCTGATGCAGCTGAACTTTCAGCAGACCCTTCGGCCTTGTCAGCAACCTTGTCAGAGACCTCCTCAATGCAAGTGATGGATCTGGATAGATCGAACAGTATCTTTTCAACTGGCTCCTGATCGTCATCCTTTCTTGTTGCAATTGCATTTTGCTCTGTTACCTGACAACAAAAAGACACAATAAATTCCTCCAGAACTTACCCAAGAAGGATTTCTATCGAGCCATGAGGGAAGCATACCTCAATCTTTAAAGACTCGCTACCATTCAGAGGCCATGGCTTTACACCTTGAGAAAAGGGAGAAGCAGAAGTCCTGAAGTGTTTTCTGGGACGCTCTGCATTCCCCAAAGCAAATGAAATTCCTCCAATTTGAGAATTCACAGGGAATGGGCCATCCAAAGTCAATGCATCTGCAAATTATATGTGAAAGGATGCCACACGAGGTTCTCATGAGTTCATATAAGTGGAAGATGTCTTCTCTGCTAAAGAAGAGAGCTCCACGACCCAAATATGAAATTAGACAGATTTGAGGCTTCACCATCCACTTCATTAATTTGTAAATCATGAAAAGGAAGGGAAGAAAATAGGCAGACCATGTTCTGTTCCTAGAATTTCACCAATAGCTAAAACTTCAGGGAGTGGGCAGCCTCCCTCTCTGAATCTTAGAAGACATAAAAAGTTGCCCGACTTTACCATATCCAGAGGAGCCATTAGTATTTAAAATGCCAAAAAAGTTTGCAAATTTCGAGTCAGCAAAAAAAATATTACAGTTCGTAGGATCATTCTTTGATTGAATTCGCAAATCAATTCATGCCTCCAGGTCGAACTTCCCAACATCTAGTGCACCAGGTAACTGTCATTAAAAGGATGTCAGGATTCAGTAATCTACTTTCTTTTTCCAGCAATTCACCGTGGAATGTTTGCAGTAATCATCTTTTCAGCTGTTTCTCTTCTGTATCTTCTTCCAAGGATTCTCTTTTTATTTGCACATTCTGTTCACTGATTTTTACTTTGCTCAAAAATTGCAGTTCAATCTTCCGGCCAACCAACAAACATCTATACTTGTGGGTCAACTGACACTTGGCAGGCCAGAAAGTGTTAGAAAGTGTTTTCAGCATTCCAGAACACTTTATGTTGACAGCATCGATCTAATGATAATTACGGCCCATGGTTGGAACCGGCTCAAAGCTTGAGCTGCTAGTGACAAAGGCTTAGTCTCAGACTGTTAACAGAATCTCCCAAAACTCTGGAGTAGTCTACAGGATCTGGGCAATTCAAATACTTCAATAAGATCACAACGCACGCGCTGTCCAAATCCAAAAGAATCCAATCAACAGCCTCTGTTCATATAGAAGAATCTAACAAGATACAAACCTTAGATACCACTGTTCGGGGACACATCAAAGACAATCAAGTGCTGAAGAAAATCGGCTGACATAATTTGCTTGAACTCAAAGAAAGTAACGGAAAATTAGATAGATTAGCCAAATTTCTAGAAATCTCCGGATTGGCCCTTAATGGATCATTTCCGACAGGGAATCGGCGCTCAAGTGCGATCCCCTAATCCCTAATGAAACCTGAAATATTTTTTGTAGAAATTTCACATCTTGGCCACGTGACTCAGTAAATCAGAAGTTGGATCAAATCTAAGTAGCGAAATCACCACGGACCGACAAGTCAAGGAGACAAAACGAATGACCTTTGTTAGCCACTGCAGGAGGGGTCGGAGGGCCGACAAAGGAGCAAGAGGAGTCCTTGGAGGTGTTGTCACAGTCACCGCCTGCTCCACTAGTGTCTTCAGTATCTGTACCTTCAGGGGGGAAATTGAGCCGAGCGAAGGGCCCGTACATGGCGCTCGCTGCCTTGTCATAGGCCATTGCAGCTTCGTGCGCGGTGGAGAAGGTACCAAGCCACAGGCGGCTGCCTTTGCTGGGCTCCCTTATCTCGGCCACCCACTTCCCCCAAGTCCTCTGCCTCACTCCCCTGTAGTCGCACATCAGATTTTCCGGACCTCCCTTCCCCTTCATGCAGCCCTTCTTCGACCCTTTGGCATGGACTCTCCTTGTGGGGACCGGTGCCGCCACCGCCGTCTTGGGGGAGAGATCGGCAGTTGCAGCGGTGCCACTGGCCAGGATGCAAGTCGTCACCTTTTCGTTGTACTGCTTCCACTGGGCGAGGATCTCGGCGGACTTGGAGATTTGGTCGAGGGTGGAGGAGGAGCTGGAGGCTCTCGGAGACTCCATAGTTTTTTTTTCTCCCCCAAAATAAAAAAAATCCAACCAAATTCCGTTCCCGTAATTCTTCTATTCCCGCGAAAGAAACAGGGAGCGCAGGAGGAGAAAATGGCCTCGGCAACTCGGAGAGGGACGGATGAAGAGACAATCGATATGTAGCCGGTGGCGGCGATGCACCACCTCACATGAGATGGACGGAGGGCGGCGGCGGCCGTGCCGCTGTTGTTGGGGTGCCCCGGGCGAGGGTGTTGTCGGTGAGTGGGGATAGAGAGAGAGAGAGAGAGAGAGAGAGAGAGTGGATGACGGTTTTAGAGGGAAAACACGAAGAGCCAACTCGGCGCGTGTTAATTACAACAAATCCCAAATACAAAATGGGCAAAACAGAAACTGCAGATTATTCTATCCCCTTCCACCGATACATCTATTTTTCCGGACGGACTGGCCTTTTATTATTATTATTATTATTATTATTTATACATTTTTAGAAAAAATAATATTCCCTATCGAATTGACTTAGAAGTTGGAACTTGGAAGTCTATAGAGCCGCCGTGCCACGTCATCTCTGTGTCTTGTCCACACTCATTTGGATATTCTGTTTTATACTAATTATGTATCTTATCAATTATTTTATTGGATGATGCAATATTTGTAACTCGTTTTCAGATAAATTTTAAAATTTAAATTCAATTGTCAATTTCTCATAAATTTGTGGAGTGGATATGATTCTCCCTCCTTTTTAAGAAAAACAAAAATCAACATTTTATTTTATTTTATGAAATTGATTGGCGATAATTATCAGAATTTGTGATCGTTCAGGTTTTATTTTTATTTGATTGTTTAAAAAAAATTAAAACAGTGACTTTTGAATCAAGTGACTGTGAGTGATGGCCAACCGAAACCAACCCAACCCAACCCGGCAAAGTCGCTGAATAATAGACAAGATGAGAGCGATAATTGACAATGATGACGCCCGCCTCCCATGTTTAAATTATTACGGATAGACCTATCAATTTGGATATATCCATCAGCTGAATCATTCCAAAATTCTAGTTCAGATCAAATAAATTAATTTTTTTTATAAAAATTTAGATAATTTCATCTTAAAAAAGGTAAATTTTTATATGAATTAAATGATGGATTAAATTAAATTTTATACTAATTTAAGAAATATTAAAATATAATCAAGTCAATTGTTAATACGTTTTGTCATTTTTTTTTATTGCAACTTTCGGGCAGCGCCCGTTTTTGACTGGTCTAACTGCAGCCATGTTATATTAGTTCAATTTGTTAGCCAAACTGACCTAAATCCATTTCATATTGAAATAAATTTATATTTATACATTCACTTCCCTACATAGTTTTTCAGTTTGGGACCGTAAAGCTCTGGACAATATTAACTCGCTTTCTTCAAATAAAGAATCGGGGGGTAAAAAAGGGCTATTTGCAGGATTACAGATTGAATCAATTAGTGACCTTGCCATTTTAGCCCACAATTGGCAGTGTGCAAGATATTATTACCAGATAAAAAGTGTTCAATTCACTGTCGAATTCGAATTCTCCTTCCAAATTAACATATTTTTTGTTCTAAGAAAATATAATTTTCGTTCAATAAAAATATTTCCGAAATTTAAGAAAGAAAAAGAAAAAGGGATTCTTGAGACTATATGTCCAGCCTTATTTCGTATTGGGCCTAATGGGCCCCGCAGTCCAATTCGAGCCCATTCCAAGTATCTCACTTTTTTTTTTTTTTGGGGTTGTGGGGGTGTTGAAAAATACACTGGCCGTTCGAGGCAGCCTCGCGGGTTTGTCGTTCACAGTCACCACAGCCACGGACCCTTCACCAGAACAGCCGCCATCAGGTTCTTGGGCATATTTCATGGGCTGGGCTCGTCAGATGAGGAAAACCGAGTCCAAGATTCCGGTCCAGTTTTCGACCAAAAGGCCCAACCAATGTCGGCCTCCTCACGGCCACACCATACCTTGCAGGGGAAGAGAGACACAGGGCAGGAACCTGGCAGACCAAGACCGCAGACGACCGGGCTCCCTTTACTCTGGTGTAACTGTTGGGTGTGAATTGGTTCCCGCACGGGATGCAGTCAAAGTGAGAAGGCAGTTTCTTGAATTGAAGTAACTCGTGATGAGAAATTACAACAGAGGATCAGACCACAATGAGACAGACATAAAAAGCCAGCGATAGTTTAAGATTGAGGAGATTGTATAATTAAAAAAAAAAAGTAGGCAGCGCCATACCAGCGATATATGAACGCGAGCATGACTTTGTTATATGCGAAAGAAACTTCAGCCACCCTGGGATGAAATAGCAAGATTGGTTCTTGCTCGAGGGCTCAACAGAACCAGCCTCTACAGACAATTCCATCATATTTTCACGTCAGTCCAGTAAGAGGACAAACTCAGATTTTCATTGGAGATCCTGCTGCCGGTCTTGCATTGTGAGACAGTGAAATCCCACGACGTGCTAGCATCTGCAGAAAGCAACAGAAGGAACAAACTCATTATCACGAAGGGGGAGTTAACAGAAAAAAATTCAAGGCTGTTGACAAGTTCTCTTACAGGAACGAAGTCATTTCATGGTTTTTCCCAACCAATGTATCCAATAGTCTAGTTTTACATATAAAACAATATATATAGCTCGGAAGGAACAATCAGAAATTACAAAAGAGAGCTGAAATAAACAAAGAAATGGAAGCATAGATCATGATCGACCAAACACAGACTGACCAGTGGAGGCCTTGAAATCAAGAAATCAGACCCTGGCTGATAAACCCCTCCAAATCTCTGCAAGAAGATCGGCTCTGGAAGTGAACCGACAGATTGAAAGCTCAAGAGGTGGAGAGCATCCCATATGAAGCAAGGCTTTGATGTGCTTCAGTGCCAGCCAGCACATGTGCTGTCCCTATTACCTCCATCCCCATGTCTCGGTCATCTCTTCATTGCTGTGAGTTGGGTTGTTCTTGAGGTTAAAATAGTGGAGGGAGGCAGTGAATGAGGGGGAAGACCTGTTTGACATATATATTTTTCAAGTTAAGCCTTAACTTGCAAGAAATGATTTCAAGTTGATTTCAGTTTGAATCCAAGTCAACCGCAACAAAAGTTGTGCTACTTGGAGTTTTGGATATTAAGAAAATTTTCTGAAATTAATTGAATAGCAGACTTCAAAGACAAACGTTCGATCATCAGGTAGACAGAAGCTTATGCAATTTTGCACATGACAGGCAAAAATAGTGCCTGATATGACAAGAAATTATTGGAAAAAAGATCGGAAGGCAAGGAGGCATTTAGATTAGGTAATTCAGCATCAATGAGAATTGGATAATACATATAAACAGGACAGTACTATCCTAACATATCCGATCACAAAATACCACATGAAAAGGAACAAAATTTGGATGCAAGATGAGCTACCTTGATACTAGTTACCGAGCACAAGATCTGCTTATCGAGTCTGGTTCCACTATATCCCCATGATGCCCAGCTAGAGAGAATGCAGATTTTTGATGAAGGTCCTGTCACATTACTAGGTGAGCAACTGAGAAAATGTCACAAGATGTAAACAGCTTGCCCAAGATGTCTGCTATGTTAGTTTTCTGCAGAAAGCAACAGAGGAAAAGGAACTATCACTGAAAGGATCCATGAGAAGAAGAATAGTACGAATCACAGGTGGCATTTGTATTACCATGTCCATGCATAGGAAAAGACGTTGCAGCTCCCTCTCTTTTTGACCAATCAATCTGTTGCAGCAAATATGTTGTGCCTAAGAAAGTGTAAATAACCCCCTTGATTGAGAATTCCAGTAAAACCAAATTGATCTCCACCTTGAAATTTTAAGTCGCCATATTGCACAGATAGATTTGCAAATCTCAAGGTTAACAGTGGAAGGTGCATCTTTGAAGATTCAGCAGTTCACCAACGGCATAGATTTAGGAGATTTCCTTATCAACATAAGTACCCTAAATGGCGTTTTCTGCTGTGTTGGTAGAGGACAAGCTGCTACCCAGGACACTGGACAGATTCACTCCTCGGGTGTTGAAATAGTTCAGCAACCACAAGATTGCAGAATTATTAGCCCTGATATCAGCATTTTTGGAAAAGATCAATTGCCCATTATGGGATTCAAGTTTCTCCACAAATACAGCTAAACTATCAAACAGCGTTGAATGGTTTGAATGAGCCCACATTGAAAGCACAGATGCTGAAAAATCCTGAAACACACAATTTGGCAACAGAATAACTGCCCCCACAAGCTCAGGAGTAGGAGTACGAGAGCAGCATATTGATAGCAGCCCTCCTACTGCTATTGAGCAGAGACTGGCATCTTTGACTGCGATTGACGAGAAGAACATTGAGATCAACTTCTCAAGTTGGAATTGGGAACTTGATAGCTCCAAACCCAGCAAGCCCCAAAACCTATGCTGCTCTATAGGTTCCCAACTAAGAGAGCTCTTGATTAAGCTAAAAACTGCTTCAGTGTTCTCCCCAAATAAAGAGAATCTTCTCTGCCCAACATTGAATTTTATATCGAGGATACCTCCATCACCCAAGCATCCCATGAGCAATCTTATTGTCTCTTCCTCACTGGTGCATAAATCAGGAAGATGGTACAAAACACTCTGAAATATGAATTTTTGCCTTCTGCCCTCATACTTTGAGCAACAGATGAGATCAAATAAAAGGAGCTTTGCGGGAGTTGTATCTGCCTCTTGGTCAAGTAAGGTGGTCCTTAGATTTGAAAGGAAGAACTTGTAAGCAATAAATACATCATTTATGAGCTTATCAACCAATTCACTTTCTAGCTCAAACGGAGAATCAACTGCTACAAAATATTTCTCCTTGTCTCTCTCTGAATGATAATAATATCCATTGACATGAAACTTTAGTAGAAGGACCTCAGAATCTTTAATCTTGGGAGGATTACCACTAACAAATGATTTACGCAGATTATTGAGCATATTTGCCTCATAGGCAAGTCTTGATGCATAAGATAACAAGCATGCTCCCACAGGAAACCCATCCATGGCCCAGCAGGAAAGCATTTCTCGCATTCTTTCTTTCTGGAAGATAAATTTACGAATGATAATGGATGTGCCAGACCCCAGTTCAGTTCCAGTATCAGTTTGGTCAAGAAAACAGCCAAGAGGTTCAAACAGCTTGTGCCCATTAAGTTCCAATTCCTTGGCGATTATTGTGCATAGACTTCGTGCGGAGTTTGGACCACTTGGGGGCAAGTTGTTTATGCTAACAAATGAATTGAGAATTTCCTGCAAAAAGGAAAGACCTGCTTTACCCGACTTAATTGCTTCCCCGAGATTTTCAACAAGACTCCCTAAATCATCAAGGCGAGTTGTTACAGTTGCAGTAGCATTGATAGTCTTGCTTCCAATCGGATCTTTCTGGACATTTGTAGGTTGTTCTATAGGTGATGGAGTGGGGGTTTCAGGAGTGGACGGATCAGGAAACTTTGAAGCTGGCAAACATTGATCTGAAACATTAACAGGACAAAGCTCTTTGGGAATCCTGCATTTCAAACCTAATAAGAATGTCACAAGCCTCTCTCTTAGGGGAGGAGATACGACTCCAGATGATGTCAAAATGTCAGGCGTGTGAATCACTCCTTTACTTATAAGGCTGCTAAAAGATGAGAGGACCCCCTGCGTGATCAGTTCTTTGTGTTCCACATCATAATTGTCCACAAGAAGAAACAGAAACTCCAGCAGGGAATTCGTAATTTCAGCATAATTGGGCACCGAACACATCATCAATAAAATAGCAGGCTCAATATTCATGACCTTATCAACTCTTTCATCAAAAAAGAGCCAGTCATAGAACAAGGCCAGCTTCACATTGGCTTCAACATAATTCTTCCTGCAAGATTTGAGAAGCCACCCAATAACAGCCCACCTAGGGATGATATCTGACTGAATGATTTTATTTGTTGGGTGGTGACAGCAGCATATAAAACGAACAATATCACATATAAGAGTCTCTCTTCCGGAGCTGAACAAGTACTTGCTAGCAAACCAAGCCTGGTGCCTCTTCTGAGCCCCCAGCTTCACATGGGTGAGCAAGAAACGCAGAGAAGCCTCCATTGTAGGAGGAATCCGAAGCATAAAGTATTGACTTGAAGTTCGAGTGGAATAGATCTGTGAAATACCAGAGAATCCCGAGGTCCTGAACTCACTTGGGTTCAGGACCAAATCTTTCCACACATCTCGGAACTCGGGCACATGAACCAAATCCTGAAGCAGTCTAATAACATCCCTGCCAATCTTCAAGCACAAATGGAACTGTTCCCTAAACATCTTTACGCAAAACTTGATCTCTAGCTTCACCAAAGCTTCTAACTTTGAGTTATTACCCGACACCCGACAGTGATCAGCTAACAACCGCAGAAACACATACAACCCACTGGTCAAGATCATGGGCTCTTCCTCTAGCAAACAGTCCCATTTACTCAGAAACAGAGTCACCGACTCGAAACACAGCCACAGATTGCCATCACTAAATTCTACCCCGACTATTTGCCTCAGCAACGACACCAGAAGCCCATGAAGCCCGATGGCAGCGACATCAACCATCTCCCCTGCGACCCAAAGGAGTTGATTCCTCGCTGAATCGACGAGCTTCTCGAACAATTCGTTAACTAACTGAGCGAGCAAATTCAGGAAGAACGCGTACCCATCGGAGACGACAGCGTGTAGGTGCTTAATATGAGCCTTTGCGTGGTGGACTTCCGTTAAAATCCCGTAAAGGAGTGCGCTATTGAGGGTTTTGTATTGTTCCGGAGTGGGTATCGTTAATGGAAAGGGAGGTCGAAGGTCCTTTTCGACAAGGCAGAAGGCTTGTCGAAGGGAGAGTTCCAGTTGGTTCTCTGCTTCGTAGGGTGCGACTCGAAGCAGATTTGCCGCCATGAAAGAGCTCCTGAGAAAAAGAGGAAGAAGAAACAACCAAATTTTGTGTAAAAGGGGGGAAATATACACCATATGATTTATATATATATATATATATATATTTTTGATATTATTATTATTATTATTCAATTTAGTTTGAAATTGCTTATTTCAAAAAGGGTAAAAACTCACAATTGTGGGTTTTAATTGGAAAACTTTTTTTTCATTTTATTTATTTAACATTTAGAAAAATTGATTCAATTCTACTTATCCCTTGAATCGAGTGTGTTAAATAATTAATTGAATTCCTTCTGGAAATTAAAAAAATGTATATCTAGATCAATAAATAAATTAATTATTTTAGCTTGGCGTAATTTGTGTTTTGGTTTCTTATTATCCATGACCATTAATCTATCATCCTCAACTATCTTCACCATACGCTTCCATTGTCGGCTGGTCCATCCAACACGAAGGCTCATCCCTCTCACCGGTAGTTGCACGCATAGTTTTTAAAACCGGACCGGACCGGGAATCGGTCAAGACATGGGTTCATGGGTCCATGGGTCGGACCGGGGGTTCAATGGGTTGAACCGCATATTTAATAAATAATATTAATAATAAAAAGACATAATACCATATATAATACCATAATTTACAACAAAATGATATACATTTTACTATCCTATTGTTTAATCAAACATTAGCCAATCAACCAAATTAAAAAAAAATACCTTAAACACTGGGAGCACCACTACTTTTGCTAGCTTGCTGCTGTTGTCGCTGCTGCCGCTGCTGTCACTACTGCCGCTGCTGTTGCTGCCGCCGCCTGGACGAGAAGGTCCACTGCTGCAACTCGTTGTTGCTGCTTGCTGCTGTCGCCTGCTGTGGAGGAGAGGAGAGGAGAGGCTCGTTGCAGCCACCTGCTGTGGAGCCGTGAGGCTCGTTGCTACCACCTGCATTGGAGCACATGCTGCTGTCACCTGCTTTGGAAAAGGCGAGAGGCTCGTTGTTGTACCTGTTGTGGAGCTGAGAGGCTTGTCGTTGTCGCCGCCGACGCTTGCTGTGGAGGAACGAGTGGATCGTTGTTGCCTCCGGCTATGAAGAAGAGGGCTGTCACTGCTGCTTGCTATGAGGGAGAGGTCCGCCACTGCTGCCTGCTGTGGAGGAGAGCGTTGTCGTTGCTGCCTGCGCCGTGAGGGAGAGGTTCGCCCCCGTTGCTGCTGCTGTCACTTGCTGTAGAGTTTCAGATATGAAAACCTAGATTTCACTTGTTGTCACTTGCTGAAAGAGGGAGGACGAGAGGAGGCTGCGAAAACCAAAGGCTAAGGTTTTAATTTTTTTTACTTTATTTTAATTCATCCGGTTTTCTCACCGGTTTTGTTGGGTTCACCGGTTCAACCGGGAACCGGCCGGTTCAATCGGAGCTTATCCAATTTGTAGTGCAATTGGATTAATTTGGGAAACCGGACCGGGGGAATGGCCGGTTCCCAGTCGAACCGGTCGAACCAGCCGGCCCGGTCCGGTTTTAAAAACTATGGTTGCACAAATCCTCTACTGGAGCACTCGGGTGGCTTTTGCCCACACTCTCCCAAATAGTTGGCTGGCTCCACTTGGTCTCTTGACTGGTCGACCACACCTCGGCTCACAACCAATAAAGTTAGTCAGCCTCCCTCTTAGTCGATCTGACACATTCACCTTTAATACGATCACTATAAATACCCTACACCATACAAGAGAATTTGAATTTTCTAAATACTCCTAAAAAAAACTATATATTTCACTTCCTTGTGAAATCTTTTCAGTGACTCCACTCGGGTTAGGCTTATTTTACGGGTCCACTTGCTCCTCGAGGAAACCGGGGCTCACTCCGCCCTCCGGTTGGACGGGCACTCCCCTGCAGCCAGAACCGTATATCACGAACCTTGCTTCCACCCTACCGGCGAAGACTCTGAAGAGATCTAACGTGTCGGACTTCGGACGGAGTGAGCCCTTCATCGTCAGCAGTGCATTACTATGAAAAGCCTCATTACGAAGTTGTGGTAGGCTCGATCATGATGGGGCACGCTCAAGGCCCCGCTTATGCTGCGGAAATTCCTCGTGAGGATTCAAAGATAGATTTTTTAGATTGAACAAGACAGGTAAGGTCACATACGGACTCTGCGGACTTTATTAGTCAAGTTTTCTGATAAGATCCTTGCAGTTGAGGTCACCGGAGATTTAGCCCAAGATTTATTAATGACTATAGTGCAGATTTATTGTAATATCCATTTATTTCCATATGGTCAGCCTATAAATTCTATAAAAAAAATCACGTAAATAAATCTGTCTTTCTCTGCATAAACTTTATGTAAGAAACATTGCTCGGTGACGTGGTCGATCGAGGTCTACACTTGCGGTATGTAGGGTAGCCAACACGTCATCAGACCAATTCAAGAGTAGAGAGAGAGAGAGAGAGAGAGAGAGAGAGAGAGAGAGAGAGAGAGAGCACGTCATCAGGGCATCCCGTCGACAACGGGGAAATTATCAGCCGATTGACAGTAATCCACGTTTAACTGCGCTTGTCGCTTGACGGACCAATGGGGAGTTGCCGCATCAGCCGCTAAGCCGGCATGGATGAGTCTCCGTCTCCTCCGTTAAAGGCCCTTCTCTCCGTCATCCGTTAAAACGCCTCAACCCTCTTTGTTGATCATAGTATAAGGAGATAAAATCCTGCGAATGGAAATATACCTTATTTAAATAAAGAATAGTAAATCATTTTAATTAATTTATATAGATTAAAATTTATAATTTTTTAGTGCGAATTTTTCATTTTAAAATGACGGAAAATATGAAAGTTGTTCTAGACAAGTAGATTTGAATAATGGGAAATCGAACTAGATTGACTAATTAGATCTGGTAAAATCCGGCCCAGTACGGGTTTGGCATGATAATACCGTGTTGGACCGGGACTTATCGTGCAGTGTCAACACGATAGTTCGATTAGAGATATTCAAAAAAAAATACATTATCAGATATTATTAAATAATAATAAAATTTTATTTATAAATTAACTTATAATTTTAAATAAATTACAATTAAACGAAATTATTATTTTATTAATTAGACTAGAGGTACCTATTTTATCCTATGGACCAGTATAATATCCTAAACGTCATATTTGAGCTCGCCCTTATGGTGCCCTCAGCTTACCGGCACGGCTAGATAAGACTGGCAGGCACGATTTGCCACCCTACAGCTAATTGACACTGATCGAGATTGAAGACCACTGACACAAGTACCAGAATATTTATATTAAAGAAAAGAGCAAAAATTTCCCTACCCGATCCACTGACCGGGTTTGACCCGGATAGCGAGTTCTATTCTGTGGGCGATGAGGTCTTGGTTTGCGTGACGAAGTCAGAATTTGTTGCCCAGACGTGGTCGGAAAAAGGATGGCAATTAATTAATTTTCATAGGAAAAATGTACATAGCAGAGAATTGATCCTTTTTTTTTCTTCCGGATTTGCACATTCAATCTCAAGTTCGAGCAATTTTTTTATACATTAATTTTAAGAATAATGTTAGCGGCGACGAGCGGGCGGTTGATAATGGAGGAAATCCGTGGAAGAAATTCGGTTTCTCCTTTCTTCATCGGTTTCTCTGCCTCCTCAGCGCCCCTCCTCTGTAGATAGCGGCCGGAATTAGCTGCGAATCGGGAGGCGGTTGGTGGTTCAACTAGTCCTGTCCGGTGGCCGTTCCCATCTGCTTCGCTAGCTCTCTCCTCTTAAATCGGACCTGTGGCCGCATAGAGAGAGAGAGAGAGAGAGATTGCTTGGTCTGTGTACAGTCATGGAAGGTACGTTGACTGTCCTCGTCCTCGCGGACGAGCAATGAGTCTGGCTCCTGTCATTCATCTGCTACTTCTCTTCCTCTCTCTCCGCCTGTTTCTTTAAAGTTGATTGTCCGCTCTGTAATGCTATTCCTTGTTATGGCATGGATTTTTTGAGATGTTATTTACGGCTGGATTCTTGGACCAATTTTTGTTTGAAAAGCTTTCTTCTTCGCCATGTAGATTTCCGTTTCTGCTTGGATTTTTTTCCCACCAATTGTAAGCCGCTTAGCATTATCAGAAAGCCATAGAAGGTGCAGGATCAAAATCGTGCTAGGACATGCTCCTAGAGGAGTTTCAAAGTGATTTAACATGATGTAGCGGATATATGGATATATGTTGATCATCTTCTAGAGTAGGATTAGCCTCCTATTGAGAGCTTTATAATAGGCGGGGCCTGAATTCAGAAAGAGTAGTCATGGATGGTGAATGGAGGACTTCATTTCGTTTCCTTTGATACGGGTCCCTGTTCCTAATGCTTGCTTCTTCATCTTGTCTTACTATATATTTGGCCAATATTAAGGGCTGCCCAATCACAATTAGCAATTGTTTTTGTTCTTTCTGTTCATTTTGCCTCCATAGGTTGAGGTCCTGTCCAATATATATATATATATATATATATATATATATGGCTAAGCTCTATATTCTGGCGATGATTGGTCTTTTCTTTTCCTTATGCCAAAATTTTCAGAATTAGAGGAGGTGCACTCAGCTGAGAGAAAGGCATCCTCTGAAAAGAATCGAAGGAGAAGGCTGAAGACTCCAAATCAAGTCAAGGCTTTGGAGAAGTTGTATAGTGGTATGGATAGTTCATTCTCAAAGTTTCTCCTCATTTCTCATAGGCTATCTCATGATCATCCTTGAGCGCTTTACCAAATGTATCCTCTGATCAATAAACATTTGATTTTTCCCAGAGAATAAGTACCCAACTGAAGAACTGAAATCAGAAATTGCAGACCAGTTGGGTTTGACGGAAAAGCAAGTATCTGGATGGTTTTGCCACAGAAGATTGAAAGATAAAAGAGTGAAAGAGGAAACATTAGCAAATGGCAGGCAGGACCATTCAAGTGGAATTATTCAGGATCTCGGAAGTGGACCCAGGCAGGATTCATGTGGCAGCACCAAACAAGGGGATCATTGGCTTGTTGATCCAAGAGAGGTCGAAAGTTGTAGCTTGCACCACAATAATTCTCCTGCTACCTTCATCCCTGATGAAACTAGGAATAACTATGCTGGAAATGTTGGCGATGTGAATGATGCGTCTTCTGGAAGTAGTTCATACTCACAGGAGCAGTTCTACTCTTCAGGCACAAACCCAAAAAATGTTCACATTCCTAAGTATTTGATGCAGAATGGAGTCAATGCAACTTCTGATGCTAGGAACATGTTTAGTAGAGGAGGATACAGGCCATCAGGATATCTGAAAGTGAAATATGGCACAGAAAATGGTGCTATAACTGCTGTTAAGAGGCAGCTTGGAAGGCATTACAGAGAAGATGGCCCCCCACTTGGCATTGAATTTGATACCCTCCCTCCCGGTGCTTTTGAATCCCAAATGAGGGATGCATCACCTGGTATGTTTTTCTACGCATATGGGTTTGAGAGTCTCGATACTTCTCCGAGGAGTCTACTGATCCTAAGTAATGAGTATGCCTGTTGATTATTATAGTACATCACCGCCGAATTTTCCTCTTTCTGAAGCATCACTGTCTAAAGCATATCTGGCAGTATTAAATTATGGTTACTGTCTTTCAAACATAAAATAGATTCTTACATATCTGAGGCATTTGTTTACTTTTCTATCTGCTGCTCCATTGGTTGCCATTCCTCTGATAAATAGGAGGTGCTGTAAGAATTTGTATGGAATTAGCCGAAACGAAAAGACGCAAAAATCATAAGAAAGTGGGAATTCTCATGATGCAGCAGGATTTACTTACATACTGAACTTCAGTTATGATTTATAAAGACTTCTACTCTCAACTTATTTAGATGGAGCTTTTCCTTTATTAAATGAATTCAAATATTGCTCTGTCGATCACCATATATTCCCTTATCTCTTATGCTGAGATGAGTTTTGCTAACTTGATTCACATTCTATTGTATTATTAAAACCAGTAATTATCTTTGAATTTTAGCTTATGATGATGTCTCATTCTCTTAGAACCTTTGGCAGGATCTTACGATGTTGGGAATCCTGCTTATTCTCCAGATGCTGAAGGCGTATGGAGACCAACCAGTGCAACCGCTGTAAGTGCAGTTCCTTGTTCCTAACATATCTCAAATAACAAATTCACTAAAATTTGATGGTAAATGGAAGTGTCTCATCTGTTCATGTTGAAGAGAACTTCCCAGCAAGATGCACTATGACCTAATTAGCTTCCAAGATGCTTTGGAATTTCAATTTGTCAGATTAATCTAATTCATTCTGTGAAGTTACAGATACATTTGAAACTGTTAATACCTCCAGTTACTATTGTTTGAAATTAATTGTTAGCAGGTTTAACTATTACTTCAGCGGTTGAATCAACATCTCACCTTAATTAATTGCTTGATGTTGCTTTCTTAGTTATTTCTAAAGGTATATTTTTGCTGTGCTCTTTTATGGATTGTTGTGTTTCTGTTATTTTTGTAGAGATATCATGCATATGACCCAAGGTTCAGCTCTAAGATTTCAACCAAAGGAGCAAACTTAAGCAGAACGAGTTGTCGTGATTTTGAGGACTATCAATCTATTCTAAACTTGCAAGAAAAGCACCCTCTTTTTAGTCCACCCATACAACATTCTGGTCTGGATCCTTTTTCAGATATGCAGGAAGATTCTGGAGATCATGTTTCTGCTAACCCGTGGAAACACGACTATAGCCTTAGTGCTAAGGATAAAGAAGAGATGGGAACATCCATAAATGATCAATATAATGACACAAGCGCTAGCGACAAGCGAGGTATCAGGTTGCCGAACCCTGCCTGTGTCAATCTCAAGCATGTCCAAGGAAGTAAAAAGTCGAGAATAACAAATAGGAGAAATAAAGGGCAATTCAGGGTGGAGAAGGTCTAGTTTTGTATTATTTGCCTTCTCCTCCTCCTCCATCTTCTCCTTCTTCTTATTCAGTTGTCTGACTAATTTAACTTATGCAATATCATATGCAGGATGAGCAACATTGTGATGAGGAGGCAACGGCATACTGTTATGATGCTGTCAAAATTAAGATGCATCCAACTGGGGAAATCCCTGTGAGTTTCTGCTCTTCTTCATTGCTGGGCTATGATTCTGTTCCTATCCACGAGTTGCTAATGGCTTATGTATTTTCACTTCTAATGATGCCTCTTTTTGGTATTGAAGATGGCGAAGCGGGTCAGATCTGAGTTCCCTGTGCAAGACTACGCAGCAGAATCTTAAGTGCAGATGAGGTTTATAAAGAAAACAGATAAGGGTGGTGAGTTTTCACCACATCTCTTAAACTCTTAGGTCCAGTTCGACACGAGAGATATGACAGGCAAGGGAACAGAAACTGTGATTTTTACATTGCTCTTCCACCGCGTTGTCATCCCTTCATGCCAAGCCTGGGATTACAGTTTTGCACATTCCAGTCCTGACTTGAATATGCAGCACAAAGGAGGAGCTATGGGTGAAGGAGGCCTTTAATGGATGAACCTGCGGAGTATATCTCTGGAGAAAAAGAAGAGCGAACAAGGGTGCGGAAGGGCGTTTACTTGTTTATAGTGCAAAAGGGCCATCTTATTGGGTGAAGACTGACCAAGGCATACCAGTTCAAAGTCCTTGGTCTGTAAAGTACAATCTGTATATAACTGGTTCTATAGTTAGCTTCTAGACCGAGAGAAGAAGTTCCGAACCTGAAGCTTGCCAAGGACACTAATTGATCATGGTCCGGCAGCATCCTTTTGCAGCGGTGATGCTTGGGAGATGGAGACAGACAGAGAGCAAGGTGATTGGTGGATGGTCAGAGTCTGCAACCTCTCCTAATGGCAATGAAATATGTTTGGTCCGGCCTTTAGATTGCATTTGTGCTAAACTTTGTTTGAATAGACACTCTGGAGAGGAGATATTCTTGGCTATGTTATGGACTCGGGCAATGGTGAATGCATCAAGTATGTAACGTTCTGCCCTAATGTAACTCTCTAAACCGTTTCTTCTTCAACTGTCAGTGCCCTTCCCCCAGTCGATAACTGGTTCTTTGAAGCAACAGGTTGAGTTTACACCCTTCGGATCCTAGCCATTGTTTCTGCTGCGGTCCGGACTAGATGGTTGGATCTGGCGGTTGAAAAGGTTCGATCGAGACCAGGTACCTTCGTCAGTTCGGTTCCACATTTGAACTGGGGGTGTACCATCACGGCCCTTCCTAGTCACTGTCTAATTTGACATTTATGCGAATAACCATCTTGGCCACAGTGAAATTGAACCACTAATTGGGTCGGCCATTACTAAGAATCAGCCATATATCTGATTTGGTCTTACCGGCCACTCTTCTGCAAGAATGCTCTGATTTGATCCATCCATACAAACGGCTAGTTTCCGTACAATCTTTGTGAACCCTTGACGGCGTCGGTGATCTCTCTTGAAAAATTTCCGTTGTACGCATCCCGAAATATGATTTAGTATAGGATAAGGCCTTCGGCGCGCCCTGGAGATTCCTCGCCGACTTTTTCCTGAGGACCTACCACTGTTCGGAATCTCTCTCTCTCTCTGTCCTCCGTTCACGGCCGCGGCTGCGAGAAACCGGAGAAAACCCTCAGATGCCGGGTCAACGCCTTCAGCGAATCCTGCATCGCCCTCGCCCTCGCCCTCACAGAGCATGTCCTATCGCCAATGGGGTCCGCCTCATCCATGGACACGAGTCGCTACGCACCTCGCCGACTACCTCCGCTGGCAGCGCTCTCGGATCGTCGCCTTCGACGGACTCCTTTTTGGTGGAGAAGGTCCTGATGGGCTTAAGGCGTGGTCGCAACGAGCACTCCCCAGGTCATCTCTTGAGCTTGGACTCTTCCGCTGTGGTCGAGGTTCTCTACAGGTGCCGGGACAACTTACCGTTGGCCTTGAAATTTATTGATTCGCTTCTATCGAGCTGTCCGAACTTGAAGCATTCGCCGGCGTCCCTGAGTGCGATGATCCACATGCTGGTCCGCGGCAGAAGACAGTCAGACGCGCAGGCTCTGATTCTCAGGATGGTGAGAAAGAGTGGTGTTTCGCGTGCTGACGTTTTTGATGCTTTGGTTTCTACGTATAATGGCTGTGGATCAAAGGATTCGGTGTTTGACTTGCTGATTAAAACTTATGTGCAAGCTAGGAAGTTAAGAGAAGGCGCCGAGGCGTTTCGGTTGCTGAGAAGTAGAGGGTTTCGTGTCTCCATCAATGCATGTAATGGCCTTCTTGGTGGATTGGTCAAAGCAGGATGGACTCATTTATCGTGGGAAGTTTATGAAGAAGTTGTCGCGAGTGGTGTCGAGTTGAATGTCTACACTCTAAATATAATGGTCAATGCATTGTGCAAGGATCGTAAAATCGATGATGCAAAGTCATTTCTGTTGGAGATAGAGGCCAAAGGCGTATGCCCAGATACTGTGACTTATAATACTCTCGTAAATGCTTATTGTAGGGAAGGACTCCTAGATGAAGCTTTCAAGTTAATGAGTTCAATGTCTGGAAAAGGTCTAAAACCCGGTCTTTACACTTACAATTCTGTGATAAATGGCCTGTGTAAGTGGGGCAGATGTAGCAGGGCTAGAGAAGTTTTGAATGAGATGTTGCAAATGGGTCTAAGTCCTGATGCTGCTTCTTACAATGCATTGCTTGTTGAGATGTGCAGAAAAAATGACATATCAGAGGCCGAAGCAATTTTCATTGAGATGTGGCAGAGAGCTGTCGCTCCTGACCTGGTTAGTTACAGCTCACTTGTTGGGGTTCTATTGAGGAATGGAGAACTTAATAAGGCATTGATGTACTATAAGCAAATGAAGGACTTTGGATTGGTGCCTGATAACATAATGTATACGATTCTGATTGATGGTCATTGCCGAAGTGGCTTACTTTCAGAAGCTCTGAAAATACGAGATGAAATGCTTGGGCAAGGCTGTTATATTGATGTGGTTACTTATAACACCATTCTGAATGGCCTTTGTAAGGGCATGATGCTTAATGAAGCAGAAGACCTCTTCAATGAGATGGGCGAAAGAGGTGTATTTCCTGATTTTTGTTCTTACACTACACTTATTCATGGATACTGTAAGAATGGTAACATGAACAAAGCACTGAACTTGTTTGAGGGAATGACTCAGAGGAATCTCAAACCTGATATTGTGACATTCAACACACTGATGGATGGTTTCTGTAGAACAGGTGAGATGGAGAAAGCTAATGCTCTGTGGCATGATATGCTATCGATTGGAATTAATCCTAACCACATTTCATATTCCACTCTCATCAACGGATTTTGCAGTATGGGAAACATTTCTGAGGCTTTTAGGTTGTGGGAGGAGATGGTCGAGAGAGGTATTAAACCCAGTCTAATTGCATGTAATACCCTCATTAAAGGCTTTTGCCGGTTGGGTGATGCACTAAAGGCAGATGAGTTCCTAGGCAAGATGATCTTGAATGGAGTTGTTCCTGATAGCATCACATACAATACCCTTATAAATGGGTTTGTAAAACTAGAAAATATGGACAGTGCATTTCATCTAGTCAATAAAATGGAGAGCATGGGGCTCCTTCCTGACGTATTCACATATAATGTCATTCTCAGTGGGTTCTGCAGGCAAGGTAGGATGCAGGAAGCTGAGCTTATATTAAGAAAGATGATTGAGAGGGGTATAAACCCAGACAGAACCACTTATACGTCATTGATTAATGGCCATGTCAGCCAGGAAAACCTTAAGGAGGCATTTCGATTCCACGATGAAATGCTGCAGAGAGGATTTGTGCCTGATGATAACTTCTGATTTCAGCCTATTCAGTTTTTTATTGCTCTAGATAAATGATGAGGGTGACAGCTATCATTTTTCCTAGCAAGGTTTCATGATGAATGACAGAGTCCCCATCAGTAAATTCCTTGTTGGAATACTCCGCTGTCTTTTCCCTCCAAGGTGCTTCAAGCATATATGAAGCTGGGATTGGCTTGTTGCTTTGTGCTACTTTCAGACACATGCTGTTGAGGTTTGCTTGTCACTATGTTGACCGATTTCATATTACCCGTCTGGTCCTGATTTAAAGGTTTCCTGTCTCTCTTGACAAATCTATCTATTTATTTTTGTGTAGTCAAGGGATTATTTTAGAGGCCAAAAGTGAAGATGAGTTAAGTATTATCCAAGGAAGCATGAGTTCATTTCATGGGCTAAACGAGGCTGGCTGCTACTGCTGAACAGGTTAGACATGGCAAGATAATTATGATTGTGTTGAATTATATTTGTTTGGGAATTCAATATGTTTCTTTTCTTTTCTTTTTTTATGGTTTCCATCAGAATTAGTGAAATTGATGTGTGTTCAGTTTGGAGAGTGGCAATAGATAGTAGCTAGGGAGTCTAGCGGTAAATTTTCTTGCTGATGCTAATCAGTGTAGTAAATGCGTCTAGCTTTCATCTATAATTAGGACATAGTACTGCTACTGTTACATAACTGGAGTCTTTTATATCCTTTTTCTTTGTTTTGGTTTCTCAGCTGTCACAATGCATGTCTATTGAATTAAGGTCAGAGCTCATTCCTTTCTCATAATGTTTGTCTTAACAGATTTAGCCAAAGGCATTGATATTGGTTAACAAGCTAGAACTTCTAACAGGTCAATTTAGGGAAGTGAAGAGAGTCCGGATAAACTAGAAATTGATCTGCTGAATTGGACTGGACTAGAAAGCACTTGTATTTGGTAAGCTGGTCAGGTCCCCAGTGGTTTTTACTCCTACAATCTCTTCTTGGTTCTTTAAGTGGAAAGCCCGTTGGGACCCAACCTGATAGGAACATAATTAATATAATACAGATTTGTGGGCTTTAGCTTATGAGCTTATCTGCTCGTCTTTACTATTCTAATGTTCATAACATCTGTTATGTATAAAGTTTGGATGCATAAGAAAAACTGTCTTGAGATGGTGGTTGAAGCTATTAAAAGAAGTGGTAACCCAAGAAACTGGGGACCCACCTGTATAGGATAAAACAATGCAGCCTGGCTCGTTCATTCACACTCTTGCAGGTATATACCGCAAACAGAAATAATGACAAATTTCATGAAATCGGCAAATAGATAATATGATTTCTTTTAAAATGACTGACTTATAAGAAGTACAATTTCTTTGGTCAGCAAGCATTGGCATTAGATTGTTTTGCCATTTGTTGTCGTGTAAGGAAATGAACCTGTAGCGTGGATGTGAACAAACTCTCTATCATGATAATAAAGTAATTGATATTTCAACTTTAATTGTAGTAATTACACAGTGATAATATCATAATGTGTACGATAATGTGAATGGCAAGATACATCTTTTCAGATAAGAAAAGGACATTTGCTATTATGTCTAGCTTGATGGACCCGACCCTGCGTAGAGCACATTTTTCATGCTAAAAGTGAAAGATAGAAGCCGACAGTTGTCTTTGGACTGTTGTAGGTCAACAATATCATTGGCCTGATATGTGGATCTAAGTGCTACCATCAATTTAAGCTGAACCTTGTTTACGCTCCAAAGACAAACTCGGAAACTTAGCAGTTCAGTGCAGATGATAAGGCAATAGAGATCTGTTGACCTGTCGGAGAGAGAAGTGCATTGAACTACAGAGCGTAGGATGCTTCCTGTAGAATCAAGTTTGGTATTATATATCATGCATAAGGTTTGTTTATTCGTAAACTGTCTTAGGAAATCAAGGAGGATCTCCGCCTGTAAAGATGGGTTGGTTGGAATAGTCTATGTATGCTTTCTTCCTTTGAGCAAAAATCTCTTGTTCGTATCTTGCAAATAAAGACATTCTAGGATTTTGGATGATTTGCCTCCCTGAATTATTCAGGATCTTATAGTTTCTAAATATCATATGTGCATACAAGAAAGGGAAGATCTGACTGATGGAATTAAACGACAGAGCTGTTTATGTTTATGGGCAACATTCTTCTTCTTTCCCAGGTTCAAGGGAATTGTCAGGATCGCTGATTTTGCCAGCCGGAACTCCGAGGTCTGGAAATGTGGGGGTCATATTGCTCTCCAGCATAGAGTGCGCAATCCAGACGAGCTGGTGCGGCTTTGATAATAAGACTTGGGCTTATGACTGTATTAGGTGTACACTTGACGTTGAACGGTACAATTTGCCCCCACTTTTTCTCCCCAACCATATATGAACTTTCTCAGTAGTCAGTACATTTTACAAGGTCAAAGGTCTACACATAAAAATACACTCAAGCATATATTTTATGGAAGTAAATTTATTTATTTTTTGAGTGTTTAGTTGAGTACAGACTTTTGACGAGCCACTGCTGGCCCAGCGCCGGCTAGAGAGGGGAAGGAAGAGTCAGTTCAAAGCCGGCTTGCTTGACCTCCGAACCAATAACATATACTTACATATGTAATTAATATATATGAGAAAGTCAATACTCTCTCTTTCATCGTGTTCTACTATCTTCCCCTCTTTCTCCACTCATTACATCTTCAACATTTCAACTGCATTGGTGCTCTCTCTAATCTCTTGTCTCTGCAACAATCCTGCAGCACCCCCTTATCCGGCCGGAATGGGCAATGCGGTGTTACTGTGTTTCCACCCGAGGAAGAACTCCGATCCGGTGAAGCTGATCTTCTGGGAAGGATCCACCAAGGCACTCTCGGGGAGCCAGTCTCAGAAGCGCATCGCCGGTGAGATCATGTTTGAGTTCCCCGACAAGATGGTGTGCCACGCCAACTCATTCTTCCTTGGCCACCCTATCCCGTGTCTCTCCATTGACGACGAACTAATCCCCGGTCAGACCTACTTTGTCCTCCCCATCGACTTCTTCCCCCATCCTCCATCCTCCTCCCTCAGTTATACCCTCTCCGCCTCCACCCTCGTGGCCCTGGGATCTTCCTCCTCCTCTTCTTCCAGCCCCAAGCGAACCCCTATGGACTTTGGTGAGGATAATCCATTCCAACAGGTGAAGGGCGAGGATGGGAGGCTGCTAATGAAGATCTCGCCCGATTTTATCACGAGAATTATAACAAAGGGTAAGGAGCGTGATGATGCCAAGGATGGGGCCGGGGAAAGTAGCAGTGCCAGCTCGTTGCTCTGCAGCACGCCGGAGCTGAGGAAGCAGTACGAGCAGCTGGTCGGTTGCAGAGAGCAGGTTTGGTCACCAAAGCTCGAGACCATCTTGGAGCATAAGATCAGGTACTCGCCCTGCAGATTCATCAGGTTGGAGTCGTGGAAGAAGAAGGAGAAGGGCAATTGAACACATCAAAAGTTTGGGATTCAATTTTTGTGGACCAGTGGTTAGAACACGGAATTGTTGTCTCTTCCTCCATGAATTCAAACACATGTTTTAGATACTAGTGACTGTTTTCTGACTTCTTTTCATCGAGAAATTGTACAAAAAGGCACAAATGATCAATCTATCACAAGCTCTTGTTGGATCAGTAGTGACTAAAATGTTCAAGCTAGTTTGGGCTTCACTGATTATTAGCACACTCTGAGACCATCGAGCTCAGGCATCGGCTTCGATTTTCTTAGTAGCATCCACGATCTCCAGCTTTCCCTCCTGCCCACGGCCTAATCTCTAGGGGTCCACTCGTGGCTGCGTGCTTCGGATCTCAGGTTCTTGGGTAGCATCCGTCCCCTGTTACGGCATCGCCGACACTCAAGAAGACAGTCGATCCTCCACGATAATGGGCCATTTTAACAGAGCTCACAGACCTAATTAGTTCGGGGAAAGATACTAAGCTAGAACACGAGAAATCGGACAGAAGAAGCCCTCGAAACACCCCCACCCGTTTGCACCAAGTGAGGAAAGCTCACGGCATCGAGATGCCCATTAGCTGCCTTCAACTTTCTCAATTTTTACTAATTTAGTTCCACCGTTAGATTTTCTGTTATTGTTGCTGACATGGAATTCTTATAAATTAACAATATTCCAAAAAAATTAAATAATTTTGAATCAACTAAAAATTAAGAAATTTCTCAATAAAACAAAAATACAATTGAATGAGTTGCTGAAAACCAATGACACAGAGCCGGTCAGCTCCAAAATGGAATTCGTGGACAAGATCCTCTCTCTCTCTCTCTTTTGTTTTGTGTTGTCATTTTTTGATTTCATGCCTTTTTCTTTTAAAATCTTTTTGTTACATTATTTATTCATTTATGATTTTTTAAAAATATTTTTAATTTTTAAAAATACCACATCAGTATCACATAATGAAAAATCTTACTATAGGATTAAAGCGTCAATTTTTTTTAAAAAGTCGGTGATAAGAATAATAAAAATGAGTATTTAAGATGCGGATGATAAAATTATAAAAATTTATTTTTTAAAAGTATTATTTTTCCTTGATTTATATAATTTGATTTTGATTTAATTTAATTTAATTTTTGTGGCTTTTAAATATCATCCACATCAACGGACGAGTTCTTCTCCGGTGGCGGTTGGTCCTCCTCCAGGGGTCTCTCCCTCTCGGAACTATTCTTTTGAATCTTTCCTTCATCTCGGTCCTCTTCATCTCTCTCTGCAGACTAATCTCTTCTTCTTCTTCTTCTTCTTCTTCTAATTTCCTTGTAGAGGATTAGAGATCAAATAACTGTAAATAGATAGGACTGAGATTCGATTCTCTCCTCCTTTATCCTTTATGACAACCCAACTTTGTCTAACCGGCCGTTGAATCCCCATGGCCGCCGCAGCCTCACAGTTCGACCGAGACCAGTTGATCGACGGCCTTCGCGATCTCTCCTTTATGGACCAGGTAATCAAACTCTTGTGTTCCGCCCCTTTCTTTCAGTTCGCGATCTGCTTCTGTCTCCGGTTGAATTGCCATCGTTTTCACCCCGGATTGAGTTCGGGCATTTGTTTGTCTTGGATTTAGCACAGAATAGTCGTACTAGCGAGTTCACGGTTTGCTTTCATTGCAAATTCGTTTCTTTTAGTCCATTTTGTCAGTCGTTCTTGTTAGGTCTCGTCCCGCCGAATACGAACTAAGCACGGTTCTTGCTCTGCTTAGTTCACACTCGTCTTCAATTGTGTTGCTTGATGATGATTGGGCCTTTTCTTGTTTCATTTTGTGCTTTACAGGGAGAAGCTTGCCCTAAGAAGAGCCACGCATTGGGGCTTGAGAGTCATGATAGGATGATGTGCGCAATATGCTTGGATGCAATTGCGCTCCAGGAAACAGCTCTTGTACAAGGTTGCGAGCATGCATACTGGTTTGTCGAAGCCTCCTCTGCCCTTTTTTGCCTCACTGCCTCTAATATATGCTGCTTTATGACTTATAGAATCACAATTAGCAGCAATACATGAGTATGCATACATATAGATACGATAACCTTACAAGAAATCATATTGCAATTTGTGGTTGTCGAATGTGATGTTTCTGACTCATTTGGTCATCTCAAATAACTCTGTTCTGTCTTCAACCAATACAACTTGAATAGTCTCTTGAAAGAAGAAAGATAGACATCAATATTCTTATCTTTGAGATAACAGTAGATGGTTTCCTGCTGGGTTGCTTTTGAAGTTTCCTAGTTTCTTTACATACATAACTTGTCACCTTCTGAATCTTACATGGCCAACATTGTAAATATGGCTTACATATCGGTGTGTACACTGCATGTTGCATCTTTGGAGACTATTTCTGTTAATTTATTCTCCTGCTGGTCACTCTCGGTCTTAGTGGTTTCTTCTCATTTCTTTTCTGCAGCGTGACTTGCATCCTTCGGTGGGCTTCATATAAAGAAAACACTACTTGCCCCCAGTGCAAGGCTCCGTTTGAGTTCCTCAACGTCCATCGTGCACTTGATGGCAGGTGCTTTACATCCTTCTTATCTGCTGAATCCATATCAGCAGCTGACCGTAGCTGTGTGTTGTTTTAATTAGTGGAAGTGTCTCTGTATATATGGTACAAAACAAAGCTAATCTCGAGTACGCGATGCAATCGTTTATGTAGAACAGGGTTTCAAGTGGCTCTCAAGGGTTGATAGGTCGTGATAACTGAGATAATTAATGGGCTCTTTCAAATAAAGTCTTAAAAGAAAGGTAGAAAAAAGTGGGAATCGGGTAGCCTTGTAGGGGTTCATTTCCGACTTCTCGTGATAACTGAGATAATTAATGGGCTCTTTTAATTTGAGGATTGTTGCTCTTCCAAGTTCAATAGACTATTAGTAACAGAAGCATTCGAGTGTCGGACATTGCATTCTTTATCTCTTTTGACAGAAAGGTTGGAGCACATTGATTTAGTGACCCAGGATTGAATGTTGTTTCCCTATAGTTAGAATTGTAATCTTGCTCTAATGGAGTTGACATTCCATTTGCAGTATCCATGATTACATGTTTGAGGAGAGTGTCCGCCTGCTTCTTAGGGCCTCGTGGTTTGAGCCTCTGGCAGTTCAAGATTACGAAGATAGGTTCGATGATAATGAGGACCACTACTCCTATGATTATGAATACGAGGACGAAGATGATGACCTTGATGAAGAAGCCTATTTCTGTAGCTCAAGTATCCGGATCGGGAACCGCCGCTGGGGTGACAATGGGTATGTCAGGGCAGGGCGGCAGGAAGCTCGGCCCGTGTATCGGCCGAATGTCCAAGAGACAGCGGCCTCAAGCTCATCATCCCGTCAGCCCAAGAAGAAAGAGGTGGCCACTGCCAAGGAGGCTACCGGGCGGCGGGCGAAGAGGGCACTCAAGCGTGAGGCTGCAGACAAGGTGGCGGCGGCCCAAGCAGCGCACAAGCACCAACAGCATCTAACAAGGCTAGGCAGGAAGTGACCCAGTCGGATGAAGATAAGAGATCATCTCCTAGGATCGAAGACACACCCTGGTATACAGTATCCCATCTGGATGATCCCGGATGTGAAATAATCGGAAACTGCAGATGCATTTAGGTCGATCAGCCGACGAACTTCTGTACAGTGTCTCGTTTGTCTTTCAATCTGCTTCATTCCTTTCAGGATATAATAATGGCTCGCTATTGAGGTGGCCTGCCACTAAACCTTGTCGAGACTGAGTATCTCGCGCGTCAGCGCAACTGGAACTGGCAGGGTTTCACCGAATCCTTCCAGATGAATCCATCCGGTTCACTATTTACATACCACACAAGTACGTGTGCACCGACCGATCGATCTTCTCGAGACCAACCACGCTCAGGGGAGGATACATTATCTACGTTCTCATAACCTACTCGATGGGCGATGCTCATTCATCATCATCTTCTAATTTTTTTTCGGTATGCATTCTCCTTCGAAAGTCCAACAGGCCCGGCAAATCCAATCGCCTCAGGTGTTCTTCTCAGCTAGTCTTATCGATCACAGCAAGTAG
Source organism: Sonneratia caseolaris (assembly GCA_900006705.1). Taxonomy (NCBI): domain Eukaryota; kingdom Viridiplantae; phylum Streptophyta; class Magnoliopsida; order Myrtales; family Lythraceae; genus Sonneratia; species Sonneratia caseolaris. Next base: position 265,267 of record CXYZ01014932.1, on the reverse strand, counting down.
CTCACTTTCAAGAAGTAGGTGACTGCCCAACAACTACAATCTCGATCGGCTGGTACGGCTCATAGTAATTGATCATTAAGTCGTCGATTTAACGTAATTAATTATGAAGATGATGAAGGGTTTAATTTCAAACATCTATAGTAATTTTGTTTTCCAGTGATCCAACGGTCAGTCGATCGATAAAGGCGAAGCGATATCGACAACCTTACCACACTGCCAGGGTCGGTCACAAGTATGACGGCACAGTACTCTCGTGATTAGAGCGCCGGTTTACCTTCCTGCTGTATCGGCAGACTCGGCTAAAGCGATTACGGCATGAATGGCTGGTTAGTAATACATACACAGGAGAGGAGAATGAGAATCGTACTCACCATCTTGTAAAATTAGTGTCATTTTCCTCGGCGGGCAGTCGTAGTATTTGTGCTTTATGCAGTCGAAATACGACGGCGTGTTCCGATTTGTTGCCCCTGTCGGTCAATTAATTGCGGGCCCGTTTCCGGTTCTCTGCTTTAAGGGCCCGTTACGATCGTTTCCGGTTCGATCACCCCTATGTAGCCCAACTTAATCACTGACCGAACACACCTAAAAGGGTGTCTCTGTGGTTGAATCCTCGGACGGCGTCGGTTGAGGAGGGAGCTTTGCATCAAACAAGCACGCCACCCAGGGATGTGGGGGCCTTCTTTGTAGATGGCTTTGCTTGAAAGCCTCTCAATAATTACACGGTTGCTCCACTGTCGAGACATCAATGATGCAACATTCCAAGTAAGTCTATGACTGGGTGTGGTCCACTCGACGGTCCGGTCCGTCAGTCGGTCGGTCGGTACTTGAAAGGGCGATCCGATCCGTTGACGAGCTGGCAGGACAAGCACGTACGGCACGGGCATGGCATAGGAGATCACCGTGACACATGGCTATGAAGAAATAACAAATCCGATCCCGATACAGTTTTCTTTCGCCGAGCTCCGGACCACCTCCTGTCCGAGATCCGGTTCGATCCATCACAGGCTATCATTCGGTTGGGATTGGCATCGTAAACTCCATGGATGGTGAAACGGGTGAGGAATGTTCCCATCGATAAAGGGGTCAACGACCCGTACAGTGGTGAACCGATCCGATAAACCGTTTGTTTAAGCGATGGTAGAGACACTCGTGGTGGTATCAGACATGGGTCCCTCCGATTTTATTTTGTTCCAAGTGGTGGGAGGCTTACTTAAGTCATACATAATCACTAGGAGTGGAAGCTGCAACATCAAGCAAAGCAAAGCAAAGGGAAGGGAAGGGAAGGGAAGGCACATCCTCCACCATATCCTTTTTCCTTTACAGAGGAAGAAGGATGTCAATCCCTCACCCACTCCCTTCTCCACCCAAAAAGAAAGAAAAAAAGAAAGAAAAAAAAAAAAGGAAGGCAAGGGGGAACATCCACAAAAGTGGACATGATTAACCAACATTATACATCACCTCCTCTCCATCCCCCCCTTTTTATCTTCTCACCTTAGCCCAAATACCATCACCTACCACCGCGAGTTTTATTCTTTTTTATGAGGCGTGATCGACGTACTCACTCATGCAAAATGTACGAATGAATTTTGAATTTTAAATTATGATTGATTCTTCTCGTCGTCGTATTAGTTGTGAATAAGAATGCATATACCAACTCCACTTACCCATCTAGCGCTTTTTGATTCTACTCCAAGTCTCCTCTCTCTCCCTCTCTCTCTCTGAAGTCTTATGCTTGGCTCTACCACCATGGAATAGTAAGCTAGTATTTCAACCTTAGGATCCTCAAATTCCATTCCCTTTTGTGTCCATTGGTCATCAAATTCTTCTCAATCATGGGGTCTCATCTCATGAAAGAATTCAAGTTACCCACTTGAGAGATCTCGAGAACAAGAAGACATTCACCTCTCAATTTTGCTCCCAACAGTTGAATCATGGCTCATCACCATGGGGTCCTAAGAGTCAACTTTCTTCCCCCATAATACCCCACCGAGAAGGAAAGTGAAAAGTCATAATCTTAGCAGGCCTTGCTCCAGGGCAAGATGGATTCTTTCACCCACCACCACCACCACCCCCCGTCAGGCTTCTGCTACGGCCTGAAACCCAGCTCCCTTGGGGATGAGACCAGTGGTCCTGAGTTCTCGGCAGTCCTCCAGATCCACATCCACCATGCCAGGAACATCCACAACATCTGCATATATGACAATCAAGATGTGTATGCCAAGTTCTCCCTCACTTACAACCCCGACGAGGCTCTCTCCACTTCTGTCGTCGAGGGAGGCGGGAAGAACCCGGAATTCGACCAGAGACTTTCCGTCAAAGTTAACCAACCTGACTCGGTCCTCAAGTGTGAGATGTGGATGCTCAGCAGGGCTAGGAATTACATGGAAGATCAACTCCTGGGGTTTGCTCTAGTCCCACTGATGGAGGTTGCTGGCAAAGGAATGGTTACAGCCGATTACAGCCTCTCTTCGACTGATCTGTTCCACTCTCCTGCCGGAACTGTCCGTCTCAGCCTATCGCTTGACGCAGTCTCCCTCCCTGTCGATCCCCTGCCGGTGAGTTCTTCCATTACCTCGGAAGTTGTCCTGCTTGATAGGAAGGTCTCCGATGTTGATTTGGACCCAGTTGAGTATACTAGGATCGAGTTCCCCGACATCAATGTGGTGGCAGAAAACCAGCAGATGGTTTCCCAGTACTTTACTTCAAGTTGCAGCAACAATCCTAATGGAATTGCCTCATTCCTTCACCTGGGTTCCTGCCCTCTTGGCCGGCATCCCTTATTCGACGAGTACGAAATGTTGGGAAATTCATCGGACACCAACTCTGTTTCTCCTGATGGAAGCGTCCAGAACTCCGGGCTCTTGAGCTCCACCACCACGAGCATAAGCGACGATAGAAACTCATCCGATTCGGTCGAGAAGAAGGGCCTTCTAGGAAGTCAGGAGCCATCAAATTCGCCGAACCCGGATTCAAGTCACAGTTCCATGCCATGCTGCCCTGACACCCCGACCTCGAAGAAGGCGAATGGAGCGGGAGAAGACAAAGTCTCCGGCAATCCCAAAGAAGGGGAGGAAAGTAATCGCACAGAAGCGAAAGTTGCCATCATGAACTGTAACAATAGCTTCGGGCAGGTGTTCACAGCAAATCTCGAAGCGGAGCAGTCCGCGATGCAGCAACAGATTGTGGGAATGTACATGAGGAGTATGCAGCAGTTCACAGAGTCTCTTGCTAAGATGAAGCTTCCCATGGATCTGGATAGTAAGCCCAAACAAGAAGAAAAGTCGGAGCTCGAACAGACGAAGAAGGACGGGTCGAGGGTCTTCTATGGCAGCAGAGCGTTCTTCTAACTTAATCTAAGTACTTAACGAACTACTCGGAGTTTCAATGTATTAGTAGGCCTTCACTGCCTGGTTTCATCCCTCTCCCTCCCCCCTGCGATCATTGCTGCTGCTGCTGTTGTTGTTTGTGTCACAAAATCTAATTTATGAGATTACTTGCCTACGTTGTGAAACTGTTATACTACTACATACGGGCTCAGTTTTCCAAATTTCTCGGGGAAAAACACCGACTCGACTCGATCCCAAGTCTGCCATTACACGTTCACCCTCTAGATTCTTACAAGCAGGATCGTTCCAAGAGAGGGTCGTCGAATTCAACATTTCTTTGCTCTGATCGAAATCCCGAAAGAGCCGAAGGATTCCAATGATCACAACAAAGGTGGGCCCAACCCATCCACCAATTCGGACCATTGAGTGTTGCGAGTCCCACGATAATTCCAACTATCACGAAAACAATCGATGTGCCAGCTTGCCCCTCATTCGAGAAAAAAAAATTACATTTTTTTCTTCGCAATCAATTGTGTGGTAGCAGAAGAGCTTTTACAAACTACTCCTGGCCTCATTCTGTCTTCCACCTGCATACGGATTCCGAAAGGCCCTGTTCTTATGACTGAATTCCTTCATTTATGGACTTAGAAAGGAAACTTCTTGTTGACCTCAGCCATGCCCTTGACAGTGAAATAAGTGATTATTAGTACATCAATCTAATTCAAATATGAATCATGTCATAAAATCTATTAGATACTTGAAGGCAAGCAATATACGCTGAAAAGACATTGTCCCAACTCTTCTTTGTGATCAATTTCATGCAGAGTAAGGTATCTCCAACGGGCACCGGGTAGACCGACCGCTCTTCATAGGGTTACACGATCAAGAGGGCCGAAAAAAGCTATTGTGTAAGTTCACTTGCTTAACAATGTGAACAGTTTTAGACTCAAGACACATCAAGTTGGAGTCAACTTCAAAACAAATTTTAATAACTATTTCACATGTTCAAACCCTAACTTCCTACATTTTTTTCATCGGCATGTTAGATTAAAAAAAAAATCATGTATACATATTACACAATTCATGCACCTCTCAGCCTCATACCACATTGAACCACTCGGATCATGGACTCTACAGTCTGGATCGCAATGACCAAAAGTGAGCCCATCCTCTTGTCGTGCAGGATTCCAACAGATACGTCCATTCCACAAATTTAGTGAGGAAATAAATGCATGGAACAATTGGAGCAGAATCGACCAAGTATCAAGGGACACAACAACCAGATGCAATTTATTGGATAGAAGGGTAGTATAGTCGACACATTGATGCAAACCACCCAAGATGATTGAAACTACTAGTTCAGATGACACATTGCTGCACACTGACACGAGATGAACCGAAATGCAATGTTAAAGATGCAACACCACCAATATTAAGCATATAAGACACATAACCAGATGGAAGACGTCATGTGCTCGCGCTGGAAAATCTTCCAGACACAACAGGCTACTATAATGCATGAAAGAGCCAAATTTATGCTTGCCTTCTGCAATAATACCTCCACAGAGGGCAGACCCCAGATAACCCCCTGCCCATGTGCATACACAAACCCATCGCTATATGCATTTGCCATCCTCACCAGCTGCAGGCAGCTGATGAAGACTTGACACCACATAGCAACATGGCTAGACTACTAAGTGGACAAGCATGTTAAGGTAGCAACAGGCACCATCTTGAACTAGCTGATGATCGACCTTATGCAGCAGAAATATCTCCATCATAGTCCAATTGAATCACTCCTTTGCCGAACTTTTCACTGTCACCCAGATATTCCAATAACCACCCCCTGAACTGGAGAGCGGGCAAACCTGTTTAAATCCAACCCGTGTTAGTGAATGCAGATTGCCTGTTCAAGTTAGGACCACAAAAGCTTAGTAGTAAAAGAATTCCTATGGTATATGACCCAAAGACCAAGTGAAAGACCAGGAGGCTCAACGCATTCAAATCCATCCACCACAAACTACATCCCACTTGAGAAGAGACAATTTAGACCTCAGCTACAACTACACTTGCTTGTTGACAGAGTTTAAATGAGAAAAAAGAATACATATTTATGCATCTAATATAATATAAAGAAAATGATCTTTCAAGATATCAAAATACGTTCCAAAACATTCCAAGGTAATGCATGCTTGAGCACATCCCCATGCCTATACTTGCTTTCTTAGAACCACTAAGAAAAACATCAACCAGAAGGCGCATGAGAAGGAGAGACAGATTCAACAGAAGCAGTTGAGAAGACTGCAAAACCTACTTGTTCAATACCAAGTGCCAGCAAGAAGCCAAGGCCATCCATTCTCCAACAAGATAGTCAACAATGACAAGCCCACATATCTCGAGCTTGATTATGGTAGCAAAAGGATGACTGCACCCTCCACAAGCATTCTTGAAGTCATCAAAAGGCAAATTAACTCAGTAACATATTCAAGAAACAAAATAATTTACTATTGGCCAAACCAGAAGGATCAGTTTCAAAAGACCTTACCAATAATTTCCATCATTCAAATCTCACACGAAATATCGACCTGCCCAAACTGATCCTCCTTGGTACAGCTCAGGCTGAGGAGCAATCTCATGATTCCCATTAAGCATGTTCTGTGCTTGCAACATCTTCTGCTCCTGTTGCTGCTTGATATGATCAAGATTTGAATAATTCTGATGGGCTTTCTCTTTCTCCATCTGAAATTGGGTAATTGGAACTTGCTTCCCAGGAAAGGGAAAGCCAACTGCCCCAGCCAAGCCTGTGCTTCCGTTAAGATGCTGAGAGTTTGCGTGAGATGGAACTGCAGCAGAGTTGCTGAGTCCGTAGCTCTTCTGAGGAGGCAGCATCTGATACCCATCCAACCAGCTATAATCATCATTCATTGGGTTCCCTGAAGTAATTTCTATAGCAGAAACTGGTCCATTCAATTGTTTAGGAACAGGACCAAATCCAGGTGGAGGGCCCACATGCCTAACTGGCCGAGATACAGGATTCTTTTTCAAGGCTGGAGGTGGGGAGAGAGATGCCTTCACACACAAACTCTCAGCATTTAGCCCAAGGGATGAAACTGTAACAACCTTTGAAGTTGGCAGCCCATGTTCAGGAGTCTTTGATCTACTATAAAACATATCTGTGCTGTTAACAATGGTTGATTGTGGAATTGGGTCCAACAGTAAAGCAGGATGGACACTGCCAGTATTTTGTCCCTCAGCTCTCATCACTTGTCCATTCTCAAGCAACCTCATGTCTTTGAGGCTGTTAGCAAGAGATCTTCCTTCTTCATGTAACCAATTGGAAGTAACTTGAATGGGCTGCAAATGTTGAGAGACTGGGATTGCATTGTGAACAGCTGCATTTTCTGCTAGCAAAGCATGAGAAGCAGCCTGCCTCAGCACATTGTCAAGGGGACCAGAGATGGAAGTTCCTTGAAGTGGCATATGACTGGCAGAACTTATACCATTAGAGTGCAAGAGGCTTGAAGTACGCATATCTGCTTGCTTGTCGGCCACTGTTGGCCTGAAAACAATCACTTCATCCTCCTCCTCAACATCTATATGTAAGTGGGAATTTGGACTCACAACTCCTGAATTTAGGGATTTCTCTGGTTCGTCCTCCAGCAACACTGCACTAGCAGTTGCCATAACCGAATTGACAGGGACATCAAAATCATCAGAACTCTGAGGAGGCTCAATTCCCACAACGAATTGCTTTGCCCTTGAATCATAATGTACCATATTCTGGTCAATTTTAACTACGCCAAGCAGAGACTTCCCAGCTGCAAGAATCCTTTTTACCCGAGAACTTCGCTCCTTCTGATCACCACTTCCAAAAGAATGCTTTCGAGAAAAATCAAGAATAGTATGCGCAGGAAGAAGTGGTGAGAATCCTCTCAACTCAAAATCCTCCAACAATGCAAGCCTGTTACCAGTCTCTCCTTCTTCATATCTGCTCATGTTGTAAAAGCACGTCTCTTCTCCATCATCCTCAACAGATAATCCAGGAGACAAGAGCTTATTTGCAAATGAAACAAAATGGGCAAAGAAATTTGATCTGCATGCTGCCTGTTTTTCATCTGCATCACTCCCAGATGTGACATCAGGACAGCAGGCCAACCATTCCACAAAGACTAAAATGCCTGGCAAAAGATAACTGGATGATGGGTCCTGCAGCTGTTCACATCTCTCCAACAGAAGTGCCATGATCCCAAATGCCGCAGAGAATGAATTCTGGAGTAAGACAGCACGCTGAAGAATTTCAGCATATGTCTTTCCTTCATTCTCCTTTTTTGAATTATAAACAGTGAATATGAGAACAGCAACAAGTCGAATAAAGAAAAGTCTATTCTCATGAGTATCTGCACCAAATTTCAGCTCCTCTTCTTGTCCCGAAGAAAGAAGCTCATGCAAACCATTATTGACCAAGGAGAGTACTTCCACAAATGTCTCCAGGCTGCATAAGGAATGTAAACACCAATTATAGATAACCATGCTATGCTATTAACCTAACCATTAGCTTGCACGCTAAAAGAGAATACCTTGTTCGGGTAAATAAAATTCCATTCAGACGGACAAACCGAATGCAGAAAGATCTTAAGGGACCATGAGTTGCAGATGTCTTGTCTTTTAATGTACCAGCTTCAGCATTATTTTCTTTAGATGCAAGCTTGACTTCCCGCCCTCTTCTCTTATCAGCAAAGTGCACTATGGAAGCTTTAACATCACCGAGCAGTTGGGTAAAGGTCTGACGATTCTGCCAATTCAAAAAACAAATTTAGAGAAACAAGATCCTTTGCAAAACTATGAACATTCATGACCAGCATCAACATAAGATTCATAAATAAAAACACAAGCAAAAGAGACTCCCCACATCAGTCCAACAAAATCCCACTAAATAAGTAATATTACGTCTCAATTAATTAAACACTGTAACTCTCATGAAAAAAGGCCATCATGTACAAAGCAACAAGAAAAGGTGTTACCCGACGGGTAGCAGCCATCTCATCTCCCCCAACTAAGTATGTCATAGATGATAAGCAACAGCTAAGTCCAGAAGTGATACCTTCTCAAATGCCACGATCAAGTTATCCCTTGCAGTTGAACATGGGTTGTCAACTGCCAGACTCCGGAAATATCGATAAACAGTCAGAAAATCATCCCCAGAATATGAAGCCAAAATAGCCAGCTGAAATAAACAGTTGTTTATACCAAAGTCAGGGTAAGAAAAACTAAAAAGAGCAATGCATAAACAGAAAAGTTAAACAACAGAGTCGCATATGAAAAGACAAACAGATTTTCAGGACCTGATGATGAGGGTTTCCTATTGATGGCCAAAGTGATGCTGCCTGTAGATAGTAACTGGAAGCTGCAGTGTATTCACGAGCCTTTGAGTTGGCCTCTCCATACAATCCCTTGTAGCGAGCAAGGTCTCCCAAGTATATCAGACAACGGTGACAAGATATCAACCCCTTCTTCATCTCAGCTGATTTCTTAGCATCTTTCTCCATGACAATCCTATCCTCTGAGTCCTCAGAGAAGTATCCAAGAGGGAGACCATACTTTGCTCTAATTTTCATTATCAAATCATGGTAGAACCCAGTTGCTTCAGACAAAAATGTTTTAAACTGCAATCTTATTTTTGTGATTCGCTCTGATCTTGCAGGTCCCTTCCCATCATGTACAGATGCTTGCGCAGCACCATAGTGTGCTCTCAACTCCTCAATTTTCTTATAATGTAACTGCCACAATGCATGCTCAATATTATGCTGCTCTGAAAATGCATGATCCTCAAGAATTATCGTCTCATAGTTTTCACGCATCTGCTGCCAGATATTGGGGTCTGCTGGTATTCGGGCCTGAGCAGACTTCCGCCGCCGGCTATCCAGTTCAATGTTCTAAAGAGAGCAAAAAAAATCCTTGTTAACACTTAGGTTTATATACAGGCTTGCAGACTGATGACATAGCCGGATAATACCTTTTCATAGAGGCGTTGTGCAAGCTCCTGGGATGGAGCAGACATTTTATCCATCTGTATTACCATTATCCATAAACCTGTAACAAATATGCATTTTATTAATTATCCACAAACAGCAAAAGGAGATCCAATTAAGCCAACAGCAGAAAGTAGAGACTAGAAACATAATTGTATAAATGCAACACAGAAGATCACTTAGAAAATAATAACAATCAGTAAAGTGTTCAGCTTAGCTACAGAACAGGTAGGAGCTCTGCTTACAACAGGAGGAATTATATGACCAATCTATTTGAATCTCACAGAAAACCCATCCAGAAGAAACCGCACGAACAGAATCAGATAGCTTGAAATTCAAACTGAAAAAGTATTGCTGAAAAGGCCTGTAAAATACATTACTGATCTTTCTAAGCCTCTTCCATTTCATCTGTACCAATTACCAGTCTCCATAATTACACCATCTTTCCCGAATATTATATGCAGAACCAACTGGAGCATCCCAAACCACCACAAAACTGTAATTACTTATTCAACTATATCTGTATAAACAAAGCACTTGAACAGAAACTATTTGTACACAGGCAGGCCGACTATGTATTTCAGAAGTTTATGCAAATTATGTAATCTTGAAGGCTCAAAAGGGACTACTTTCACCAGTGCTTTCTCAAACCAATAATCAAAATTGATGATCGGCAACATATACCATGGAACCAGTAATCTACCTCACCTTACAGCACAGAATGCAAAATTGTTTACATCATTGTACAGAGAAAAGCTAAACTCCCTAAACAGGACCGAGGAAATCGGTCGCTTGCTAGCCCAACATGCAGCTGAGTCAATCATGAAAGAACAACCACCACCCGTTAATGCAACAATCCAACTACAACCCACATCAAAACCCAGCAAGCAGACACCCAAAAAGAGAGACTAAATAATCCCTTAAAAACCCAATTGCACTTCGAGAAGCCCAAAAAACCTGCTCGGTCAAGAAAAAGGCAAACCGAAAACAGAGAGTAAAGAAGTATCAATTCATAATTTCCCCATAAAGGCAACCAAAATTAACACGGGGACAAGCGAAATCGGAAGAGCCGAAAGGAGAAGTGACAGACAGATCCCGCTAATGCTAGAAAGAGGCAATCGGATGCCCAGATTCGCAGAAATCAAAGCAACACGCAGTAGGATCGACCCAGATCGGAGAATCGGAAGAAGAGAATCAACGAGGAGGAATGACTCACCGGGAGACAGATCAGCTGACACGCGACGAATCAATCAACGATCATGAACCTACGGGCGAGGAGCAGGCAGAGAGAGAGAGAGAGCGAGATTAGGGTTGTGTGATAGTTCAACGTTTGAGGTCCAGAGAGAGAGAGAGAGAGAGAGAGGGGTTAGGTAACACAAATTCAACGCGCTGTTTCTCTCTCTTTTATTTACCCGAATACAAGATAAACAATTTCCGATTTATTACATTATTTATTTATTCTGATCTCGGGGTCATGGGTTTGAGGCAGCGATCTCGAGACGACGTCGTATGAAGCACATTAAGTCGTCCGTTTCCCCTCCCCTGCGTTAGGAAAATGATGCAATCCAGTGGTCACTCAGACAGTGACCCAACAGTTTCATCGGAAAATCGGGATCTACATCGCGCAGATGCACAATTTACACAGATGAGTAGTAGTAGTAGTAGTAGTAGTAGTAGTAGTAGTAACCCAAGAAACGTGCAAGGAGTAGCTCACATTCTGAATCTGCAGCTAATAACTCCACTCACCGTCGCCCCCCTCATGTCAATGACTCACACACGCAGCAGTCCTGTACACTTCAGGCCTTTGAAAGGTATTAATAAATCTCTGTTAAGATCGACTAGTACATGTAACTTGATCAACATCAGCATCCCTCCCTCATGGCAACTACAGCCTCTCCGAGCACTCAGGGGAATGCAAAATCGGGTTCTAAAATCAGCTTCAACCAATCTTACAAGATTCCAACTCGAGTTTCTACCAAGCGATATTCAAAGCCAGAAGGCTGAATAATGAGTATATTGTACAAGAAAGGAAAACAATATACTGAGAAAGCACAAGCATTTCCTTCTTTGTCTGGATTTCTACAGGAAGGTTCGATCAGCCAACAGTCACCGTGCACCCTAAACTCTCGGAGAGTCATGAAGCAGAACACAGTCTGATTGGGGTCAAGGTCAAGAATCAAGCTATTGGAAAAGACATGCCAAAAGGAGCCCCAGTAAACACTCAAAAAGACACACACAAGAAGGGGCAAAAGGAGAAGAATAAGATAAGATTATTAGTATAGCTTCCAGGACTAGAAAGGGAAGTGAGCTGAAACTATGTGCAAAATAGTTTTGAAGAATGTACAATGCATTGGGTAATACCGGCTATTTGTTCTGCTTGTAAGGACTGAGAGCGCTTTCAGTTCCACGATGGAGATGACGGTCTGTAGGAGAAGTCTTGATTGGAGGCAGTTCCATAATTTACGTCGAGGTTGTGGAGCTGCTCCATGAGCTGAGATCTCCGCTCCTTGAAGAAGTCAAGACGGGTCGTTAGTTCCACCAAGGTGGAAGATGCTGCCGATGGGTGTCTTGAGTATTCCATAGCCTGCATAAGTACCATCAGGAGAACAGTAAACATAATGCACAGATGGAAAGTCAAGGACCGGCTCAATTTGGAGAGGCGCACTACACATTTGTTTGGTTTGAAACAATCCCAGTCTTCTCCCAAGAGCATTCAAATTCTCTCATCGTCAATCTTTTACAAAACAAAGCTCAATTTTCCATCATATGATAACCACATCTAGATATACAAAGCCGTGCTTAACAAAAACTCTCAAGACAGTTTTCCTCTTCCTTAGTTCAAAGAGTTTCAAAATATTTTTCAAAATTATATTTACAGACACTTGAAGTTGCAAATCTGAAATAAACGAGAGAGAAACAGTACTTCATTTGGTCTCAAAGTTGAGGGCGTGGAACCAGAGTCAACAGCTCCAATATCATCCAAAGATAAACTTGTGGACGCTTCAGTACTTCTGGAGTCACTTGGAGGAGTTGTGTCCAAAAATTGCTTTCCGGAAGGCAACCTGTTGCTGCTCCCATATGTTAATACTTGCCTCCTCCAGTCCCCTGGCAAAGCATCCTATTGCAAGATAAGGGATTGTTAAAGATGGAATGTTGCACAGATTAACTTGATGGGAAAATAAATGTGATCAAGCCGGTATATACAAGAACTGGATAGACAGAAGTTCACAGGCAATTTCTGAGCCGACGTATCCTATTCAGAGAAGGCCAACAGTTGATATTCCAAACAAGTAGAAGAAAGACCAAGAATCAAAAGTAATGAATTGCCATCTTAACCTGATATTAGGATTATTTAGATAGATGCACAAAAGGAGAAGTCCGTAACAGAAATAAACTAGTGAATAGTGTAATATTTATGAAAGACTAGGAAGCATATAAATAGTGGACAGGCTTAGCATGCAGATCAATACATACCTCGCTTCTCTGTCTCCTCTCTTGACTATAGAAGGAAATAGTGGAATCAAAATCTTGCTGAAGTAGTCTCCTGTGAACAGCAGGAAGATGATTTTAAGAGAAAGAAGACCAAATGAGAAAACAAGGATGATTACATTTTCCATCTACAATCAACCACAATTTTTTTCTTAGTCAATCAAATCAATCAACCAATATCTGGTAACAGAGAAGTGCGAACTCCACTAGCCCATGATCAGAATAATAAAATACATCATTTTGTTTTAGAATAAAGTTAGAGACTGAAACCTGAGCAACAAGAACTTTAGCATGAGTTAAACTTCATCCTCGATTTAAGATGACATTATTTGAGGGAAAGATCATATGTGAGAATCAATCATCTCTCCATGAAAACCAATAATAAGCAACAAATGAGAATAAGCTTCAAGCACTCACTGTGAAGTATGATTTTGCCCTTGCTGATAGCAGTCTGATGCATCAGAGAGCGTCCCATAATGGTGCTGCCTCTGCTGATTTAGCTGATGGTGGAGTTCTGCAACCTTTTGCTTCAACCTCGCCACATCAGCTTCAGCAAGAGCAATCTCCTCAAGCTCAGCCCTCGTCTTCACATTAGCATAACCATAATGAAACTATAGAAAAGAACTATTGTCCCCCAAAAACAAAAAAATCATGACATTTCTGTGCAAACCTTAGAATCCATGCCACGTGAACTAGAGATCTGCCCAGATGACATGCTCAGACCAGCTTCCAATGCAGCCCTGAGATCTCTTTCGGCCTGCAGTTGCTCTTGCAATCTTGAGACCTGCATGATGAATGGATTAGCAAAAACTACAACAGCCAAAAATGCCATCCTTTTCACAAGCAAAACAGCTCACAAACTGGAGATCATATTGCAAATGATACTCTGTTTGGAGAAAAGCTACAGAAGTTGAAATAATGGAAAGAATTTGCAAGTCTGTTCAATGTGCTATATCCACTGCAGTTCAAAGTACAATCCACTGGCATCGGTGGAAGTTTAAAAGCTTTATCTGTAATTCCACAAAACTTTTACCATAATAAACAAAGCATTATCTTCAGTAAATAGAAATTAGCAAGACCTAACATTTAGCTCAACAGGCAAAACATTTCAAACTTAGGGTGTAAAGGATCCCCAGGCACAATTCACAAGGCTGTTGATCTAAAACAAACATAAGAGGAATCTGGATATTCGACCACAAAGGATTGTTTTAAGCAGGAAAATTTTATGTTAGTCAAACTATAGGATGGCTTTAGGAATCCATTTACAATCTATCCAGTTATTCTAACTTGTTTTAGCAATAGAAAAGAACTATATATGTATGTATGTTTGTGTGTGTGTGTGTGTAAACAGTCGATTTCAAGTACACTGACAGAAATAAAAAGTTTCAAGAGCCACCCAAGCACAGGAGGATTGGATTCTATGAGAAGCAGAATATTGCTTAGCTGAAAAAACGTTTCCATGAAGTATAAGCCAGTTTGATATTTTGAGCTTTCCTGATAAGATGACATACCAAATATCCGAAAAAGGGAAATAAAAATGTAAATGAAGGGGTAGGTACAGAGTAAGAATCCTATACATCTTGTTCAAGGGCCAGGCGCCGCTCATGCAATGCTTGCTTCCTTCTTTCCAAACTAGCCTGTAATATTGCATTTCCTCTAGCCTATTGGGAAAATAAAATTGCTTATTAGTAGAACCATGAGAAACGCTATCATCCATAGATCAAGTCCCTAGCAAATCAAGAGTACCTCCTTAGCAATCCTTTGCCGTAATTCATTCTTTGTGATCTCAAGCCTCTGAATGGCAAGCCTACAAAATAGTAAGAGCCTAAGTACTTTACCAAAAGGTTTAAAAAAAGTACATTACAATGGGTAACGCCATTCTATACTTTGTGATCACGTGTAGAAACATTTCATTAATGACTTACTCTTCTTCTCCAGAAGAATCTACTGATTCCATTGACGGTGTCTTCCTGGCCTGCATCAAAATCAAGCTAAATATGTTATTCTAAAAAGGGAAATCCTGTCTCTGCTCCTCAGACAAGGCAAATATAATTCCACACCCGAGAATACCAAAAAACAAATGGCTGCAAGAGTGTCAAGATGATATTCCTAGATATTGTCTACATTAGAAAAGATGCTGAACTAGGACAAGTAATAACTTACTGATCTGCCCCAAAATGATGATCGCTTGCTGTTGACATTAGAACCAGAAGTTTTACTCACAGGCCTTGTCACTCCGCCTTCTAATCCTGACACAGAAAAATTATGCCCTGGCCTGATGGATGATAAAATTTCCCCCACAGATTGGAGATGTTCATTCACTGGTAAGACAATTGGGACGTCAGCTTTGTGAGATGAATTGTCAATATCTTTAGTCTGTTGGTTCTGCTGCTGCATCACAGAATCTCGACTTGGCTGAGGATCAACAAGTGAGTTTGGATTCCCAGTGAGGGTTTGACTATTTCTAGGAGATCCAGCACCTGAATCATCAGAGCCAAAAGCCTGAAACAAGGGAATATGATATATGATTATAGGTAGTATCAGAAATGTACCAACATTACCAATTCTAAGATCTACCATGGTTGGCATGTGAGAAAATATTGTTGAGAGACCATTTTGCAACAGACGGTAAATAGTTCCTGGCCATACTGATACACGCAAGGACAAACCCCACAGTACATATAAACAAATTGATAAAACTCATTGTGTCCCTGGTAGACGAACCTTATAATCATATAAATCACCTCCATTGCGACCACTTGTTTCACTTAGCTTTCCATTTATTATTCGTTCCGGATCTTCATCAGTTTCTTGATCATCTTCATTCTCCGCGTCATGGTACCCATTGTCTTTATCATCCAGATCATCCTCAGACGAATCTTCACTTCCACTGTTTTCAATATGAGAATCGGCTGATATAGAGCATCTCTGAAGATTTTCATCCTGAGAAACCAATCTCATCCAAGGGAGAATGGAACATCAACAGCAGAAGAAAGCATAAGTCTGGAGACGCTAAAATAAAATAATGAAGGCAAGAAATGAGATATTGTATCAAATTATGCAGTAAACATACAGAGACTGCAATATATGTATATATATAAAAGGAGAATGGCACGTTTAGAAATTCATACATTAATGCTTTAATATAGGAACAACATAACAATTCCTAGATTGAATTAATATCATGTATCAGAGTTGGTATTGAAAAATACTTGCAAAGATTTTAGAGGCAACTTCTATGCATTTCTACGAAATATCTCTTTCATATAGGAAACAAAACATTGTTTTAAGTCTATGTTATACTGCAGTATTTTAATCAAATATTATTAGCCAATAAATGAGCTCATCAAATTTTAAGGGAACGAAAAATCAATCTTCTCACAAACTTACTTAACTCAAGGAAAAGTTGCACAGAAATCTACCAATATCTTTGCTCATATTATGGTATAAGAGTTGCTTTTTTAAGTGTATACAATTCATACTAATGAAAGTCAATAAGACACAATAAAAAGCACATCGAGTCAGCAGTATATCATTAAGATATGGCTGGAAAGTACTGATGGTAGCATGGAAAAGCATATCCGTGCAACACATTGACCAAGAAGCTAGTGACGAAAGCAATCTGACAGTATGAAATACCCAAAAGAGAGCATCTTACATCAAAAATATTTTCATACTCCTCTAGAAGTGTGGTAACAATGGCTTGTGCATTATTAGCAGCATTTGCAGCAGCAACAAGTTGAGCAGAGCTATCACCATTTACATCCACATCATCATCTAATTCACATTCACCAGATAAAAGAGGTCGCAAAAGCAAGGGTGCCATGCAAGCAGCAACAGCAGATGCAGTCATGCGGTTCTCATGGGCATTAGCGGCAATAGTATTCATCATCTTCAGAAGTCTGCAAATGTTAAGGCAAAGTAGAAATTGTTCACTCAAACAATGGATGGAAACAATATGAGAACCAAAGACTAAACTGGAAGTCTCCTTTCGACAAAAAAACAATTTCAAGAGTTCCCTTCAAATGAAGATAACATAAAAAATACCAACAAAAGAAATAGAAGAATTTAGAGAGAGAGAGGGAGAGTGCCTCTGCAATAAACGCCTGTTTGGTTCTGGGAATGTGTCCTGTATAGCTGACCGCATAGCATAGGCACGAGCTTCCTTTCGATCAATTTCTTATAAAACAAAGCGACAGGAAAGCACTTCTGATCACCACAGGTAACAAAGTTGAAAATCAAAATTCAGAAGATAAAAGGAAAGTTCAACTTACTATAAGCCTCTAGTAATGCAGTACAGCAAGAGGCTGGAACTGGAGAAGATGGAAGCTCTCGGAGAACATGCTGCATATAGTATCCATCATGAATTTTACACAGAATGCTTGCAAATAAATGCGCTAAGAAACATTAAGATAACAGGGAAGGAATACCTTCACACAGTCCCCAATAACATGAGCATCCTCTTCAGCTCCAAACTCAGTCTTGCCTGAGAACAAGAAACAGTTATTAAGAAGTGCATCACCAAGCTTTACTTGCTTGACGATGTACAATAAATAAGCGTGACCTCATACCAGGTAGAGATCTTAGGAAGATTAGTTTTCCTAAAAGAAATTAATAGATACCTTGCTCATACTCCTGGACCCTGCGATCTACCTCCTCAACATCAGCAGACTGCCTTAGGATTCCTTCTACTTCAATTCCTATTTAAAAATAGAGTCAAAATAAGAGTTGGACTGAAGATCAAGTGAAAAGAGGCTTCTTGCAATTTATAACTACCCAATAAGAGTTTACATTAGTCCAATATAAATTCACAAACCTCATATTTCCAAACAATCACCACTTAGTACTTGCATTTTGTTTAGGCTTTTATGCAAATGAAAGTCATGGATCATCACATAGGAGATTCCAAACTAGGGATATTTTTACATGACCGGGTCATACATTTGGTTTACTCTATCCAATGTAAGCAGAATGACTATTATGATTTTCTTTTTGCAGATCTAGTTTTTTGAATATGAGAGCAATCTTCCTAGGTATGAACTTAGCTAGACACGATAAGTAGGCATTTACCCCCCAGAAGAATAAAGAAACCAAAAATGATTAACATGACAAACTAAATGATAGCAGAAGGCATGTGTCCTAAGTCTATTAATCTACTGTTTTTGAACAGGGGCAATCTTATTGGAATGGGTAGCCTATGCAGCAGTAGAATTACTAGATTTCAAAAGATATGTTACCACAGTTTAACAGCCTAAATAACAATTTTCCATTTTATCTATCTGACAATTCATTGATCAAGATTCAGCAGCGGAAGTAAACAATATCAGACTAATTAAGGCCAAAACCTTACCATACTTCTCAAGAAACTGAAGAGCCTTCTCAAGAAAAGAAGGCCCTCCGTCGATATCCTCAAGAGCAAGCAAAATAGGCCTCCCAACAACCAGGGATTTTACTGGGCGCTTCTCCCCCCCTGAAGTTGAACTCTTTGTGAGATCAAAAAGGACATATGGAGCAGCCTTTTTATCTGTTGATGTGCACTTTGTTCTGCAAAGCACCATCAAGCAAAACAGGAACAAAAGACTAATATTAAAAAAGCACAAACATTGACTAAAAGACCCATCAATTGTTTCATTGGGATCATTTCTGAAGATTCCATTATGTCCCATTACAAGGGCAGCACTGGGTGCTTGTGCAAGAGCATGTTCTAAGGCAGTTTTCCATTCATATAGATCTTCTAGTGTCTCAGCCTGGAAATATAAGTGGCAAAGTTAATTAGTATAACAGCAACTAAAAGAATGAAACAAAAAAGAAAACCCCGAGTAATAGGACCTTTATGCAATAACCAAACAAATTATCATGAATAAAATATACAAACAAGGATAAGTTCGGATAAAATGTGATACCTTGAGGGTGAAGGCCCGGCCATCGCGTCCATCAGGGAATAGAACAGTCAACAGCTTTTTATCTTCTCTAACAACCACACTGCAAATAAACAGGATGATATTAGAAGCCAGACTATTCAGAAGATACCCAATCTTGCTCTACAATTCAACCAGCCCAATCTCCATTAGAAACAACTAATACATACCTCCCTGAATTGTTCAAGTCAATGCCACCCAATGTCAAGTTTAACTCTCCACCTCTTTGTGGAAGCGCACTCTATACAAAATCAGTAAAATACAAATAACTTCAGGAAAATGTCAATTGATAATGCTAAGCGAATTAGCCACATGCTAAGGAGGTATACATTCCCCCAAATTTCAGAATTCTTATATATAATAAGTGGTACCAAAAAAATAAAACACCTAAAATAAGAACTGCATCCCAGTAGTAGACACTTAAAATAATGATACAAATGCATTACACCAGCATTTGCATATAATAGTGACCTAATCGTGGTACGAAATTCAATAACAGCAGGATCTAATGAAGGCAGAACACTATTATAAGAGCTGAAGGGTGCATGAATGGAATTACACTGAGCAATAGAATCAGCATGGAAGACCACCAAACTAAAGGGCATTTTAAAAGTTATTAGACAATCACAAAATAAGTCCAAAATAGTAGTTTTTCACCCAAAAAAAGGCAACATGTCAGCATCTTTCACCCAATGCTAAATTAAAAAAAAATGCATGCATGAGGATAATGTGCCTGTAAATTTCAGCATGTGAGCTCATGCAAGAATTTACAACTAGAAAAGGTAATGAACAATCTTCACTTGAATAAAAGCACATTATTATGATAAAAAGAAGAGATGAAACAATAATACATTCTCACAGGATCATTTTTGAAGAACACTAATGAAGTGCGCGTCAGGATAAACCACCGTTTTTTCCAGGACTTCCAGCCTAGTCCTGCAATTGCTCAATTGGGTGATAAAACTGATAAATACACGCATGCATAATTTTATCACCAATGTAAGAGGCAAACAGCATCAACAAGAGAAATGAACTTATGACATTGCCAAGAAAAGTGAATATTAAAGATATTAAGATTGATCAGATGTATCCATTCCATGTGATTATGCTATTAATGAGCGCTCAAGATATTTTATGGCTAAAATACAGATGAGACATCATCCAAGCTCCAAGACAGTAGAGAAAAACTAATAAAAAATAGACAATCCTCACTAACCTTTCGAAGAGATGAAAAGAGGGCCACTCTTGAACACCTGAGCAATACCATCAATTAGAAACAAACTCATATGTCATTGAGATTACTAATGCCAATGGGACAGGCTTTTGTTTACACGCATGAAAATTCTAGAAAAAGCTAAATGACTTCAGTGCATCATTCTGTCAAACACAGGAGAAGCTGGCTGAAAATGTCCCCACAAAATGTGAAATGCCACGAAAGTTTTTTCAAGATGCTTAAATTTCACTGCCCTGAGTATGAAATGGAAAATGCAAGTGACTGTATGTCTTAGAACCTAGAAGTAGAGCCAGTAACTGAACTAAATAAAACACCAAGCAAGAGAATCTTTGCTTGTCTAGCTCCCCATTCACCAAAATAAGAAATTTGATCATTTCACCCTCTCCTGAATATAAATTTATCCACTCTAGCTCACAAGTAGAACTTTTTCATGTGAGATTCTCATAAATTTTAGAAGGTCCCCAACTAACACAGATACAACATGAAATTGTTTAACTTTCAATAGGAACAAAGTCACATGCTTAGATACTGAAATGTTCTAAACCAACGTGATCCAATTATGTTAGGATAATCCACCATGGATTCATACAGTGGATATGCCCGTTCAATATGTACCACCATCACCAAGATTTTTACCTGACACCACATCAGGGGAAAAGGCAACATGTATCAGTGATTGAAATCGAGAGAAACCAATAGCATGCCAACATAGACATCAGAAAGGTGTCCATATGCCCAGCAATGCCTCTTCCCACCACACAAAAGCCTTTGAAACCATTCCTCTTCCTAAGAATGCCATGTCACCATCCAAAGGAAGATGCTTACCTATCAGAAGTTCGCTATTGAAGTCTTTCGAACTAATTTCTCTCAATTGTACCAAACATCTTGAAGGCACAACTGATATCTTAAAGCCAACAAATATGTGTCCTGGAACTAGGGCGATGTTTAGACTCAAAACATAGATCCAGATAGAAACACAAGAGCTAGTAAACAATATTGATATCTAACCTAATATCCTTCCACCTATATTCGCAACTCCTCTTCCCAGCTCTAGCCTCCAGCATTTTGTTTACAGCCCAACGCTTTTTCAAGTTATTCTCTCTTCTTTCTTTCTCGATCTCTTTTCCCATAACTTCTCCTTAGACCAGTTTAAAGCCTCTCCATCAACAGTAATAAAGGAATCATGCAGATAATATCCCCACTTGTAACAATACATGACCAGCATTTAAGCATGCTTTAATGCATATCTGCAGGTATGATCAAGAAGGCCCTTTTTTCTTTATTCATCAGGAAATGCAAATCAGCCATTGCTTTTCCTCCCATAATGTAGCCTATATTTATTGTTTAACTTTCAGATACTATCTTAAACCTCCCACAGATATCATGTACTCCACCCAATTATTTCAGGATCTAGATTATGGGCCCAGATTTATTTAAGCCAAGGTGGCATTGCCCGTCTAATGCTTCAAGCAACATTAAGATGAAAATGATGGACATCAAATAAGAAAATGCTTTAAACACAGGTTTAAGCGTATCATTGAAGGAAGCATTACCCCCTGAACACAATGCCAGTTATCTGATCTCAAGCCTGCACCAGCAGACAGTTGCAGGCTTATCTATCAACAACAGGCAAAGATGCAATGAGATTCATGTAACTAGATCACCTTCGACTACATGACAGGCGACAAGAAAATAAGAATAAAGCACTAAAGATTACTGTACCGGGAAATCTAAGACTTCCAGTTAACTAGTTCCTATTCTTTTGCATTATCTCAGTAATCAAACGAGGAAAAAGAGACCATACCGTATTTGAAACTCCAACCCTGGGACGTTCGAAGGCAGCTAATGAAGCCGACATCTGTGGACAGGATAACCAGAACTATGGCATTGCAATCGCTAATCAAACTCCAATACTCGCCAAGAACCCAAAACATCTTAGTCCCATGAAACAGCAGAGCCGCCCATGGAGCAAATGCGACAGCTACCCCGAGCAGATCCGCCCGTCAAAGATCTAGACTAAACCGCAGAAAGAAAATCACTCACGCTCCAAATTCTAGGGTTTGGAATTCGGATTCGGCGGCCCAGCAAATAGCAACCACCCACCCACCAACCAAATGCGACACCTTGAACTTCCTGTCACTTTAACTTCAGCTGTTCCGGCATTCGATTACGACGCTAAACCAGCACCAAACCGTGCTACCTCATCTGTATTTTAATAAGGTCCGCGCATGCGTGGAAAGGAATTTCTTTCACTAACCTCTCAGCTCTCCTTCCGCTTCCTCACTGTTCCCATGATTTTTTAAAGAATTTCTCACCATTTTCCTCTCGCTGTAAAGGGAGAGAAGCAGGGCACGATTAGGTGAAGGAGCAGAGTGGTGGTCCTCCCTATCTTTCTCTCTCTAGAGCAGCGAAGCCACGGAGAGGTAGAGCCTCTGGCTTTTCACCTACTCCCTTGTTCTCTGGCCGTGAAATTTGCTTCGGAGAGAGGGGCGAGAAGAGAGAGACAGACAGATAGTTCAGTGCAGGAGAAGGAACAGGACGGAGGAGGAGTCGTGTGAAGTCAGCTTCCGGTCGTGGTGCGCTGGTCTCCATCCAATGAGAATTTGCCATGTCGGTCAGTCCAGGGTAGCTTCCAACCCTTCACACTTACTTAAAAAATAATATATTATAATCAATTTCTCCTTAAAATTAAAAATAATAAATTTCCCTATTCATCGAATTTAATTTTATAAATTTTAGGCCCCTAAATAAATGGATTAGTTCATGCGGTCTCCAGGCCCTTTATTTGGATAGTACATTAAAATTGGTCCAAGTAGAAAGATAGCCCCCCACACATTATGGATAGCATATTAAATAGTGAATCATATGAACACAATTAGCAACGATGACATTCATCCCATCTCTTATTTATCCCATCTTTATTAGTATTTTTTCATGTCACATGAAAAAATTAAATTACTGAAAAATTCCGAATAATCAGACCGCACAAACCTAATTAATGGTCAATTATGCTTTTTGCATTTTTTGTCCGGACGGGTCAAATTATAATCCTATCATGTCACACGAGTATATATGTCAATATTAATTATACGACCGAGTTAGAACCGTGTTAATATGATCGCGGCGCCATCACCGTTAAAACCAATGCGATTTCATCGTTAAAGCCATCGCTGCAAATCGCACTGTGTCACATGCGACGTCCCGTTGAAGCGTGTGGACCACATCCTCATTAATCCGACCGTCGCATTGGCTTCTCTGACCTTGTCCAGAGCGGGGGGATACGCCGCAAGGCGTCAACCTTCTTTCTCAGATGAAACCGGGACTACATCCAAGACGCGCTGATGGCGCGTGACCGCAGTCGCAGGCCTCCATTTCAAGTCTCCAACCCCCAATCAAGATGAATATGGACCACCAACATGCTCTCAACTATCCGACTTTCAGGGGATAAATCCGTTGGTAAACTGCCAGCATACGATACAACATATTCACATTCAAAACTCTCCCAGAGGCAGTACTTGAGGATTAATAGCAAGCCCATGCTATATAATACGATGTCCGATCGATCGGTCAGTTACTATAATGCCGCTATTGATATCAAGAAAATAGCACAGTCAACACGACATTTTTCTAAGAAGCGTATGGCAAAAGTATTGGGACTTCTCTGAATGTAACAAAGACAGGGGAACCGAATTAACTTGTGGGGCTAACCCAAGGACCCACATAACCCAGACTAAGAGCGGGGTGGAGCCAGGATTTCAATTCTATACTAGACAAAGGGTCCGAGAAGGAGCTTACAAAACAGGCAGGGGCTAAATTAGAACAAAGGCAAACTTGAGGGAGTGATGTTTACCTTCACCCCTGAGGCAAGCCAATCCAGGACTCGGTGAGGCCCAGCTGTGAATGCCTCGTCCACTTCGACCACGACAGTTCTCTGCCTTGTCCTTATCCGCTTGGCTGGGGGCATCACTAGTTGCCGCTTACCTCCACCGCCAGTTGCATTGGGTCCCCATGACTTCCCCTTCTATTCGACATACTCAAATTTTCCATGAATTTACAATAGAAATTTGAAACCTGAATTTGTACGCGTGATGCACACTAGTGAAAAAAAAAATCTCCAAGGTTCAAATCAAATCTAATTATCAATCTTCTAACTTAAGAATCTTTCTATGATCTATAATCTGCTCCATTGTATTTGCATGATCCACAGGGTCTGGCAGATCTGGCTCTTCTCTTGCTTAGCCTTTGGCATCGAGTCTCCAATACAAGATATAAGATCCTAGAACGAGCTCAGGGCTCTTGTAACTCCATTTGATTGATGATATGAGTGAGCTCTCCTCGCCTTGGATATGCAGAATGGATTGTTTGCTAATAATCTCCTTCACTTTGCTTCCTGAGTTCCCAATCCTCAAACAAGTCCTCAGGTGGATCGTACACAATCATCCCAGGGAAAAGCTCCAAGAAGTCGTCCTTCACTTTCTCTCTCAATTCAGGATAAGGGATGAGCCCTTTCAGTATCACCCGAAAAGGGAGAGACAGCGGAGGATCGGGAGATCTCCTCATCTCATCATATATTTCCATCGCTTCTGTGGGCAATCCGCCATCTAAGAAGGCTCTCACAATGTCACCAAAGGTGTGCTGATCAAATAGAACTCCTTCACTCTTCAGATCCTGCCAGACTTGCTTAGTCTCGTCCACACTTTTGTTCCTTGCCAGCACCATCAGCATGTCTCTGTAGAAGAACATGTCGGGCCGATACCAAATCTCTTTACGCACCACATCATACAACTGGAACACAATTGGTAGATATTGGAGAATCAGCAACCAAACAATAAAAAGACATGATTTTCCAATCTTAATCATGACAGGGGCAACATTTGTAGAAAAGATCAGCAAGATACAGAAGCGATAATCCACATTTCATACTTGACATTCAAAAGGACCGTTGCCCGTATGGATCTCAATCTCAGAATCATCCCCTAGAAAAGCATCACCATGAAAACGAACTGGCAGGGTACATATCCACCAGTATCGAGAAGCATACTTGGGGCTGGCAACACGTGTTGATGAAATCCAACATGAAATTTCTTGGAGATCTCAACAACAAAAGCAAGGGAGTTGCACAGATGACTACAGCAGCTAGAAAAAGCAACAGTCGATCAAGAGGCCATAGTGCACAGATCAGAACAAATCTCCCAGGAGAAAACCTCATTTTACAATCCTAAACTAGAGTCTGTTTTCTCCTACACCAGGATTTCAATCGGAAATGCGTAGGGAACAATTTCTTGAATTCTCTTGAAGGATATCGTTTCAAATTAATGAGAAAGACCTACCCTCAACCAGCACTGCCAATTAGTCTCTTTTCTACTGATCAAGGAGAGCCAGATAAGCAAGAAATTTCTCCGTCCACTATGCATCTAATCTCACTCGAGCTCAATCCCTCTAGCTCCAAGCAAATGATATCCTGCCACAACTTGCAAAACCTCAATCTAGAACAACAAGATCAACAAAAATGTAGCGGCGCGGCACGGCACAGATTATAGATTAACCGCTTTCAACAGAGCGTGTACTAATCGCTAATCGGCAGAACAGTCGCATGCATAAAAAACCAGGACAATGGTGTTTTCGGGTTTTGATTTACGTGGAAGGATAAAATTCCGCTGCATAATCTCTTTCAGAGCAATCAGTTTCATCAGTACTGAAAATTGAAAAGCAATGAAAATCTTTCAAGCAGCATAAGTCAGGCAGTTCACAGTGATAACAGCAAGCAGACAATGAAGACTAACCTTCATACAGAGGAATACTTGGTCCTGCCTCTGGAGCTCGGCGACGACGGAGACGAGGTCGGATTTGAGCAGCCGAGAAACGTGAGACTTGATGAACCGGTCGAGCCGAACCGGGTTCGTCTGCAGCCTCTTGAGCTCCTTTGCCACGATCAGGCCTTCCTTTCCCATCTCCTTCTTCCTCCTCCATATCGACAGGCTGGGGCTCGAAGCCGAGCTCGTCAAGTAGCTCGCAGCCGGCTGAGCCGGCGCATGAGAAAGGCCCTCACTCTGCTGGTACGAGAAAACACGAGGCAACGAAGAACGCTGGGCGTTCCGCCGGAGAAGGCGGAGACTGAGACGCAGCATCGGCTTCGGCAAGCGCGGGTCGGTCCTAGCACTCTCCGACTCCCGCCGGTCGACGGAGAGGCTCAACGACTCCTTTTCACCGTCCTCCTCCTCCTCCTCATTATTGGGCCTTTAGCCCAAATTCAAAATTTAAGGCCCATGCATAATTTATATTGGGCCAGGCCCAATATGTGTACAGGGATATAGATGGATATAGATGGATAGCAGTAACGTATGAAAAATTTATATAAAGGGCAGCATCACTTTTTTTTTTATATCGATATTATTCAACGCAGTGTTAACTAATTAATCTGTCAAACAGTATATCATATACCATGGGACTTGCCTATGATTCAACCAGTATTAATTTTACTATGATGATATGTCTNCACCCGGTCCGGTTCCTTTAAAAAACCCAATTGCACATTAAAAGAGAAAAAATCCGATTTAACCGGCCGGTTCCCGGTCCGACCGGTGAACCCAATTGAACCCATGAGAAAACCGGCCGACTTAAAATTAAAACAAAAACAAAAACATATTGTAATGTACCTATTTTATTTTACTAAACTTATATTTACATTTTATTTTAAACTTTTGTTTAATATAATGGTTATATTAATGATTTTTGTTATAAATTATATTCAAATTATGATATTATGTAAATTTATTAGTAATATTATATTATTAATATTATTTTTTAAACATGCGGTTCAACCCATTGAACCCCCGGTCCGACCCATGAACCCATGCCTACACCGGTTCCCGGCCCGGTCCGATTTTAAAAACTATGTGTCTTTCGATTCAGAAATTCGTAATTTCATTCCCTCACGAACGAGACCTTTTGTATCCTCTCGAATTTATTCATCTGCCACAAAGCCTTATTGATTCTTTTGTCTTCTCTATTATGAAATATGACTGTCCAGAAACTTTCTTCCAATTCTTATAATGAGAATATGCGCTTAGATTTTGTACAGACGAATAGCGGAAATTTATCAAAATGACAAAACTCAAGCAAGATACTGGAAAGCACGAATCTGTACCGGAATGCAGCACATGGTTTTCGCCGAATCCGGACGGAGGTGGAAGCCGCTGAGGAAGCTGAGCAATCTAATCTACACGTGCTTGGAGTGAGGGCCGTCACATCTCCGAGCCATTTGCGAAGCAAGTAATCGGGCCGAGCCCGAAGTCGTCCCCGAGAAGGTGGCGGAGCTGATGACTTTGGCCGGGCTCTTCAATGTCGGGGATTTCATACCATCCATCGCGTGGATAGACTTGCAAGGGATCAGGGAGGGATGGGCAAGCTGGACAAGAAGTTTGATGTGCTGATAGCGAAGATGATCGAGCAACGCGCCGCAGCTAAGCACCATTGCGAGGGGAAGCCCGACTTCCTTCCTCCACGTGGTGATGGCCGCCAATTCAGAGAACCCGAATGGGGAGCGGCTGACCCCGATGAACATCAAGGCTTTCCTTTGGGTATGTCCAAGCCAGTGTGTTCCTCAAGTAACTGTCACATTTCAGTGGGATCAAAGTTTAACCTTTCTGCTATAGGATTTATTCACGGCCGGGACCGATACATCGCTGAGCATCTTAGAGTGGGCGATTGTGGAGATGCTGAAGAGACTGACGATATTAGAGTGGGTCCTTGAAGAGATGGACTGGGTCATCAGCCGTGGCCGTTCGCTTGCAGGAATCCGACATCCCAAAGCTCCCTTCTTACCTCCAGGCCATCTGCAATGAGAACCATGCGGAAGCACCCATTGACTCCCCTGAGCCTGCCGGGGTCTTGACTGAGCCATGCGAGGTCAAGGGGCAGTACGTCCCCCGGGGGACAAGGTTGCCTGTGAACATCTATCTGATCGACTGCGACAGACCTGGAAGCGCGGGAGATTCCACTAAAATCTGTGCCCCCGAGAGGTTGGTTCCTCAATGGGAAGTATGCCAAGATCGACCCCTAGGGGAATGACTTCGAGCTGATACAGGGTCGGGAGGAGGATCTGTGCTAGGACAAGGATGGGGATCCTGCCAGTGGAGTACATCCTCGGGGTGCTGGTGCACTCATTCGAGTGGATGTTACCAGCCGGGGTCGATGAGCTCGACATGGAGGAGGCCTCTGGGGTTGCCCTGCCGGAGGCTGTGCCTCTATCAGCTCTTGTTAGACCAGTGCTTCCATTTACTGCACACGCATCTTAATAAATCATTTCGGCCCATGTCTGTTTGCTACATATAAATAAGCCTCGTGAGATTATGCATGATCGGTTGTTTGTTGATAAATGTTATCTTCGAGCTACCCTTACATCGACTATGGATGTGTAACTTCCCAGAATTCAATTGCTTGCGACTGTTTCTTGAGCCAACACCCTACTGGAGAAACAAGATACCTTATTCATCTGTTGAAAAATGGAGATTGCAGCAGCCGCTGCATGCCGAGTCCATGAATTCATTGGATAACACTGGACGAAAGGTTCATGTTTGAATTGATTGGCCCGATAAAAGAGTAAATCTAATGCTTTACTTACTGGAAGAGAATTGAACCAGCTTAATGGATCCATTTCGATTAGAAGTACCTTGAATGTCAGATGACAAGCAACTACCAGATGCATCGATTTCCCCAAGTGATTCAGAGTGCGGACAGGAGTGTAATCACAATCCCAGGCCGACTCCAGGCATAAGGATATCTTGTTTCACATATCCCGTTGTTCCCCAGCTACAATTGTACGCCCTACACGAGGCAGGTACCCTTACACTTGGGGTTCGAATCCTCCAACAAAGCCCGAATTCTATGCACTTAGTGCATTCATGAGTGTGTTGTGTTGTCAACAACTATTTCTTTACATGAAACCCTGTTCTGGACAAAAGTCCAGTATTGCCCACAAATACTCACAACCACAACAAGGTTCTAAACAATTAGGAGCTTTTTCCAAGCAGTAAATTTACAACTCACAACTCGATCGATTTCCCAGAAAACGAATCACCCAGTTGCTTCCTAAGCAAATTATACCATGTCCCTCGACTCCTTACATCAAATTAGTCCAATGTAGAATCCTAAATCCAGGAACTCATAATCTCAGACGTGGAATCTACTCATCTCCAGCAATATGTGAAAGGGAGAGTGATGTCTCTTCACGGAAGGTTTGTCCCAATCCAACCCAACTTCAGGCAAGACACCAGATCCCTTCAGCTAACCGAAAGCAGGTAACGCTACATCTAGCATATCCGTGCAAATTTAAGCTATCAGTGACAGTTTCAAGAGTGAAAATAAATATACCAAACATGTAATCTTCATCGGCGTACCCAAATAGATAAATTATTAGGTAATCTTTCCCCCTTTTGCTCACCCATTAACAAGAGTTTAAATCACAGTTTGCCTACATGGGGCATTAGTCATTATTTAAAGGTCAAGTAGAGCATAAGTTTCATGGTTGCAGAGTGAAATGAGTCTGCAACATTAGGCTCTGCAAGTTCTATCCCACACAAGTCCACAAAGAACCATCTGTTCAGACTACTAAAATGTAGACTCAAGAACCAAGTTAGAAAGGAAAGATCGAAACCTGCATGCATATAGAGCCAAAGACCTCAAATTCCTTTCGTCATGGACTCAGCCATTTGAAGTACTGAGGTTTACCATCTAATTGGGAGTAAGTGACATCCATTCAAGCTCTAGGACAGATAACCAGCATCACTTTCCGGAAATCACACGTCCTTCTCAATTAACTAACAGTTTCACTGGGTTTTCAAAATTCAAAATCAGGCCTACTAACTCTGTTGGCACTATCAATTCTTCCACTCGGACCTCTAATCCACATGCATAAAGATCTAATTTCTCCCCCTTCAAAGAATCCTGTGAAAATAACTTCGAACACTACTGAACAATCAAAGGTTTCAATCTCAGTAACTTGCAGCAATCTAAACATAAGGCTGTGGATTAAATTCATCCCAAGATAATATGTTGCACAGGCTCAGACTCATATATATCATATGGAGCTTCAATGTATTGAAATATTACTTTTAAATCAGAGTACACAAACAGAGCAGGCAAAAATTCTGCAGCAGAGAGAGAACCAAAGGAAACCCTAAAATCACAGAGAGTTCACCCCTACTTATCTTTGGTGGAGACACCATACTTCTCCTGCATCTTCGCGATCTCGTCCTCCTTCTTCTTCTGGTCGAACTTCTTGTTCATCTTCGCCGGCTGGTAGTACAGCACGATCAGGTATCGGTTCGCGACGTTGAAGCCGGACAGGTGGTCGACGGCGGTCTTGGCGTCGTAGATATCCTCGTAGACGACGAAAGCCGTGCCGCGGGTGTCCTTGCTCGTCCCGATGCGGATCTGCCGAATCGCCCCGTACTTGCCGAATATGTCGTACATCTCCTCGCTTGTGATGTTGAACGGGAGGTTCCGCACGTACAGGGCCCGGTTCACCTCTGGGGGCAGCCGCGCATTACCTTTCCGGAGACTGATAGTCGCCATGTGAGAAGGCTTTCTTGCTGTTCGCGAAGAGAGTAAGTGCTCAAAAATCTACCAGTTAGGGTTCGTTCAGGCGCAGGGTCAACCGGAGGAAAAGAAATCTCTCGAGGAGGGAAGGCGAACCCGCCCGTAAATCAGTAGTTCTGTAGGGGTACGTAGGTAATTTCGTTTCGGTGAAGTCGGCGCCCGGCAGTGGCTGTGGCTCGGGCTGGCGGTGACTAAACATGGGCTTACAGGCCCATTAAGTTTCTGCCTATAACGATCACTCAATCAGTAGTGCACAATAATTCCACACAAGACCCAGTTGAGCAATGAAACGTGCAATTTGTCTTGGATTTCCCATCTCGTCATGGCCCGACTGGTTCTCACGTTACGGGGGAGGTGAATATATGGAGGACACGTGGCAGCAACCGGATGGTTCTCCCCCACTGGTTGCTGCGTCCTTGGAATCTATGTCACATCACTCGACTTTGGACTTACCGGAGAACGGCTCCAAAATTTGGGGAAAACGGTTTCCCTCCCGAGACAACATGTTCTCCGACCGTCCTGAGGAGCACAGTGTCCCATAGCCAGACACGTGTCCCCGATGACGGTCTCATGTTATGCGGGTGGTTGGTCTGTTTCTGACCACAGATTTTTTGCTTTTTCCCCCCACAAATTCTTTTTCATGTGGCTGTCGGATGAGCGGTCACTGGCCATTAGCCATACGAAATCGTCTGCTCCATTTTCCCTTCCATATAAAGCTATGAAGTGGATTTCATCACGTCAGATTTGGGATCTATTTACGTTAAAATATCTCTATTGAAATTGTTGTCAGACGTATCATTTGTGATTTTATCGTGCAACCTGTGTTTATAGGAGGAAAAACCTCAAGTTGTTCCGGATTTTCCTATATCGGAATGAGATTATTTTAATAATTATCGTAGTCTCATCCAATAAACAAATAAATGAATATTGAGATGCCGGTAGTAAAGGTCTCGCATCTCGCATTAAATAAATGTTGTGCACCCGAGGGAGTCGTGTTAAGTTGACCAAATCGAATTGTGAGGCTGGTTCTTATGTTAATAGAGAGATTCAGCTTGTGTAGGAATGGGTCCATTTGAACGTCAGCTGGGAAATGGACCACTGACCCAATTGACATTTCTCATTTCCTAAATTAACCTCTCTCTTTTTTTCCAGCTAACTTGACTTTACCATAAGGAATTGAGTTGTTATTATTCATCAATATAAGTTGGTTGAAATAATTTAATATTTTTTTAAAAATTATATTAAAAAATATATACTCTCTAATAGATTGATTCGAATTAAACTATAATATGATCACATTAGAATGACTTTTCTTAATTTTATATAAAAAATATTAGTATTATAATATATATATGAATTATATATTTGGTCCATTATAAAATTTAACATAATAGCGAGGTATATTAATGTATAAATCGTAACTCAAAAGTCCATGGAATTGAATTTGCTCAGGTGTGCTCATTCATCTATTCATTCTCACGTGAACGTGACATGGCACCTTCTGGAACCCATGCTTGGGCCATACGGCTAGCCCCCCGCTCCTCCTCCACCGCCCAATCAATACAACATCTCTCTCTATTTTTAATAATTATTTTTAATAATTGAATAATTAATTTCTCATTACACCTGAAATTGAATGTCCCAGCAGTCGATCAATCCCTCGTCCCCAACAGCATCTGTGGCTGCTATTAATTTTCTTTAGAGGGACACAAAATGCCACGCTGGGTGGCCCATTCTAAATCAATAAAAAAAAATTAATGTAGTTTGATAATTTTTAATTCAAATATTATCAATAAAAAAAATTTACTATCCGAACAAGTTGGAGGTAGGCTGACCATAGCAGATTTTATTTATATCTTTATTTAAGCACATTCTTATTTTGTTTTATGGCAATCGATATTTTTTACTTTTATTTAACTTTTCTTAAATTTCACTCCTTTTAATAAAAGATTTCATATCCAGTCCACATCCTAGCATGACAATCAACATCTGATTTTTGGCTACTAAACGTTCTATATA
>CXYZ01014932.1:218176-232250 GCA_900006705.1 Sonneratia caseolaris | reverse complement strand
TTCCTTCCTTCTCAATTGATTAATGGCTGGTTCGATTCATTCATCCATGTCACTGGAAGAATAGAACGCAGACAGAGGGGAAAAAATCCTTCCGCTTTTTTTTTTTTGGGTGTTTTCGAGTTCTTCTGTAAATAATTAAGGAAAAAAAAAGGTGGAGAGAAACAATCACATCAAGAGGGGAAACAATGGGAATTCGGTTTCAATGCTGAGCTTCCTCCTCCACCAACTTCAACAACAAAAGCTTCCTGAACAACTCCATCACGTTTCTCTGCTTTACCTTCTCGTCTTCTCCCCCTCTCCTCCCATCTAACACGGCCCCCTCACGTAAAGGGAGCTGTGGTCAACAGGGAATCGATAATTCTGTCCCCAATTTCCTAAATTTCGCAGGAAACCCTAGATTGGGGACTACGCTCAATCGGGTCCTTCTCTGCGTCCTCTCAGGTCTCTTCTTGCTTGTCCTTCTCGAGTTTCCCTGTGGAATTGTTTTTCCTTCTGAGGGTTATCGAGAATTTGATCGGAATTTTTGGGGGTTTTGGTTTTTGGGAGCTGGGACCGTGAGTTCTCTCTGGAAATTGGGGATTGTTCCACAAGAATGTATAAGCTAAACGGGAAAGATCTGATTTTTCATCTCTAATGTTTCAAACAATTTTTGGGTGTCAATAAATGAGTGATATTAACTCAGCAAAATACGATTTTGTTTTTATGAGTGGAATGTTTGATCAATGAGTGCTGCTGAGCAGACTGAGTTTGGTTATCGTGTTTTCTTCTGGCTCATTTGTTGATTTCTCTATCTGTTGTGTTGCGTTCAAATGCTTGTCATGTACGCGTGGCTTGCACTTTGTTGGCTTAAGTTCTTTATGTTCCAGCATTCGTGTAAGACAACTTCAAACCCGTAATTTGCAGAAATTGCATGTAGATGCTACTCATCTGATGGGATTATTTGTAGTCTGGGGAGACTAGTGGGATCTTTTACGGGAGAAGGTTCAATTTGGCACCTATATCTATCTTTTGCTTCTACTCATCTGCTCTAAGGCTATTGTTTGGTTCCTTTGTCAATTGGCTTGTGAGTTAGATTGGCTGGGAAGGAAGCTTAATTTAACTAACTAGATCGCCAAGTCATTACTCTTCTCATGAATCTTGCTTGCCAAGGCATGCAATGCTGTTCTGTTAACTTAATCTCGTCTTCTCTTTCACAGTTTTTTCCCTTGTGCCTTCTGTTTAATCTGCTTCCACAATGTCGAGTTTGGAGGAGCCTCTTGGTTTTGACAAGTTGCCCAGCATGAGCACCATCGATCGGATCCAGAATTTCTCTTCCAGTGCTTGCCGACCCAGGGCAGATGACATGGGGATGGGGAGCTGCTGGATTGATGGAAGGAGCTGCAGCTCTTCCAACGGCTGCAGGTTGAAGTAACCATATTGCATTCATTTTTTTTCTCTGTCATATATCATCCATTTCACTGGCAATGTCTACTGTAATTCCTTTCGTATTCTAAATATGATCCTCTTTTTCTCACAGCGATGATTATGATCAGTACACAAGAGAAACATTCCCGTGGAGGAGGCAAACAATGGATGGGTCCCCGAGGGCCAATATGTCCCGAAGGACGTGCAGCCTCAATAATAATCATATCATGTATGGCAGTATCTGTGAGTCAAGATACTTTTCAGATCATCATGAGTTTGACACCAGGTGCAATCATGACTTTCTTGCTACCAACAAGGTGGTTGACTACCTTCATTCTGTTATGTGTTGAATTTGGCTCAACTTTGCCCCATTTAGATAGACTTTCTGATGGATCTTTTGTGTTTGGACGGAATTAGTTTCTGAAGGGCATGCCGAAGTTTGTGAAGATAGTGGAAGTTGGTCCAAGGGATGGGCTACAAAATGAAAAAAGTACTGTGCCTACAGCTATCAAGGTTGAACTCATAAGACGACTGGTGTCTTGTGGGCTCTCCGTGGTTGAAGCTACAAGTTTTGTGTCACCCAAATGGGTCCCGCAGGTAACCTTGTGAAAGCCTGTTGTCGGTTCAATATATGTGCTTACTCCCCTGGAGCACTCTGGTTGTGATTATCATTTATTTTGATCGTACCACCACAGTTATCGGATGCAAAGGATGTGATGGAAGCTGTTCGTGATATAGAGGGTGCCAGGCTGCCTGTTCTTGCTCCTAATATGAAAGTGAGCAAATTTTAAAGTGAAAAGTGAACTTAAAATGAAAATCCCGAGTGTTCTCCCAAAAGCCACACTGACTCTTGACTTGCACGATTTTCTTCCAGGGCTTTGAAGCAGCTATTGCTGCTGGTGCCAAGGAAATAGGCGTGTTTGCATCTGCTTCTGAAGCCTTTTCAAAGGCAAACATTAATTGCAGCATTGAAGAGAGTCTTTTGCGTTATCGTGCTGTGGTTTGTGCTGCTAAGGAGCTCTCAATCCCCATCCGCGGGTAACATCTCTCTCTCTCCCGCATGCGCAATAAGTTTGCTTTATGTATTTGAGCTAATTGTCAGTTGAATGTGTCTTCATTTGATTTTCAGGTACGTCTCTTGTGCCATTGGATGTCCAGTTGAGGGATCCATTCCACCCTCAAAAGTTGCTTTCGTGGCAAAAGAGCTCTATGACATGGGTTGCTTTGAGATTTCCATTGCCGATACGATAGGGGTTGGCACTCCAGGTATTGCTCTAGACCTCAATTATCTACTTTTCATCAGGCACAATTATATCTTAAAACGCTTTAAGAACCTCCATGTTTTGAAAGTTTATGTCACATAGATTATCCTAGCTTCTGAAATAGCAGATGAACCCTTTTTCAACTGCATGGCTTCTGTCGTTTCAGTCTATTTTGCTTGCAACTTCATAGCTAATTTCTTAATTCGTCACACCTGCCGCTATTTCAAGATGTGTGCTCCTTGTTCTATAGTTTCTTTAAGTTCCTATGCCATACTCGATTAAGATGTTGGTCTTGCAGGGAGTGTCGTGCCAATGCTTGAAGCTGTAATGGCTGTTGTTCCTGCCGAGAAGCTCGCAGTCCACTTCCATGACACCTATGGACAGTCTCTGCCCAATATTTTGATATCTCTCCAGGTATAAATTAAGACCAACCCGGGCAATATCCTATTCTCTGCTGAATAGATAAACGTTATTGACTTGAGGAATCTTCATATGAACATTCATTGGCACTTCGCTTCATACTTGCTCGCTCCCTCTTTTCCCCCCTTTCTTGATGTGATATTTCCTGCATATTTTACTTTTACAGATGGGGATCAGCACAGTAGATTCCTCCGTTGCAGGGCTCGGTGGATGCCCATATGCCAAGGGAGCCACAGGAAATGTAGCCACCGAAGACGTGGTCTATATGCTCAATGGGCTCGGAGTGAAAACCAATGTGGACCTCTCAAAGCTCATTATGGTGGGGGATTTCATCACCACGCAGTTGGGCCGCCCGTCAGGCTCGAAAACAGCCATTGCCTTGGGCCGGGCAATGGCCGATGCCTCTAAGATATAGATAGAGGAGACTGCAGATCAGAAAGTCTTCATTTTTATGCCTTTAGTCTACCTCGAGTCAAGCTCAGAAATTGTTGAACAATACTTATCCAGTATCTCAATTGTTATGGTCACGGTACCTCTCGTATAAAGCTCAAATAAGAGAAACTCAGAGTTTGTATTGGATCATAGCCGCAGCTGCAGAGATTTGCAGCAGCTCTAGTAACGATTTACTGAATAAACATTAGTTTTTGATGTTCCATCAACTTTTCCCTTAAAATACTTGGCCTAATCCAGTGTGGGTGGCGGGTGGCGGGGAACTAGAGAGAAAATGCATTCTTTTAGGTGTCATTGCTTTATGGGACTGACCGAATGGCCTATGATGCCATCGACCTGATCTGGCTTGTGCCCTCATCCACAAAATTGGTGACCCTGTCATTGGATGGACTCTGGAACCGGTTCCGAACAGTAATGTGAATCGCTTCTCTTACACAGCCGGTCAACTTGACATTGAGCCAGGTTTGAAAGGGAACAGGAATTGCAGCAGTTAATGGAAAAGGATGGAAAGGGAAGGGGAAGCAAAGAAAGGAGATAATTGCTTGTCCACCCAGTGCTCATATTTCTCTGCCCTAATGATGTCCCATGTACATCGATAAGTCCCATCTTCTCATCTTTTGAGTCCTTTCAGTCAAACCTATTCATCACCTCTTAGGAAAATAGAGTTGGAGTGCTACTCATGATGGAGAAATGTGGTCAGTTTCCCCACCAACTAATTGGCTTGTCCATAGTTTTCTAATTAGGATCAGGGTGATCTCGAATTCTTACACCGTCGAAGGCTTACCTATCGTCCCCCTAATGGGGCTCGAGTCCGAGACAAGAACCTCCCATGGTTCCTTCCATGGTTAAGGTTGCGGCGTTTGGTGTCGTATGCCCATGCAAGGATTGTCATTATTGCTGCTTGCCTGGGTCTCTGTGATTGAATCATTGCATGACTTGCTCCTGTGTCGAAACTTTTTGATAGAGTTGATAATAAGGAGAACCCATCAGTGCATTGTTGAACAAAGTGGTGCACGACCCGAGAAATGATAGGCATTGCATTATAATACCACATTTGGCTTTTGCGTCCAACCCACGATCCGTGCCACAGTCAGTCAGTGGTCCGAGGCCGACTCACCTGGTACTCCATGTAAGTCGTTTATCAAACCTCGAACGAGATAATCAAACTGACACCTTATCTACTTTTAGCACGTAATTTTGTAAGACCTGAGCGTCGAAAGGGAGAGCTGGCTCATCATCCCGGGTTTCACTTTCTATCCGTGTTCCAGGAAGAGACTCAGGTCAATCGACCCCGTAGGGAAGTCAGTGCCTTTCCGCAGCGCCTGCAATCCTGTCCCATAAAATCATCAGATTTCTGTCGCCGTTAATACGGAAGATTGTCCATCACTGGCTCTCTGTCAATCTGTCCTGAGGAAGTGAGTAACTTCTGAGTACATATAAACACACAACTCAGAGAGAGAGGGGCATCTTCATGAGTCAAAATGGTATAAATGCCGTAAATGGTTGAATTCTTTTGACTAATCCATATTGCTGTATTCTGCTAGAAGATAGTGTATTTTTCTCATCTCCAATTTCCAAATAGTGCTAAACCTTCCTATAAAAGCCGAATTTCCTTTTCCGAGATGTTGCTACAGAGAAAGCAACTTCCCTCTCCTCCTCC
Source organism: Sonneratia caseolaris (assembly GCA_900006705.1). Lineage (NCBI taxonomy): Eukaryota > Viridiplantae > Streptophyta > Magnoliopsida > Myrtales > Lythraceae > Sonneratia > Sonneratia caseolaris. Next base: position 227,054 of record CXYZ01014932.1, on the reverse strand, counting down.
TACACTTGCACCATGCTCACTTCCACCAAGGCAACAAGGACAATTCTGACTCCTCTCACCTTTCTCCACTAGGCATTTCATCTTTTCAATCCTCCATTAGAGCCCATTACCCAAGAGGCTGAACTGATTCCAATAGCAAAGAAAAAAAGAAAGGAAAACGGGGGTGGGGGTAAAGTCCCTTTTCTGCAATTTTCGTTGGGTTCTGAGCTGGGCTCGTGGGGGACATTCCAATTTCCAGCTTTTCCTCTTGAATGGGATAGGCTGTAACTTTGAGAATGAAGCTGATGTGTTGCTTAAGAAAGCAGCTTTCTGGCATTTCCCTGTTCCTGCTATTGGCTCTGCTTCTTCTGCTGGAAGCTGCTGCTTCTGACGAGTCTGCAAGATTTGGGAGTTCAAAGGCAAGGCCCTCTCCTGCTTCTGTTTCTGGCCTGAGCCATCTCTGCAGATCAAATGGAACCGCTTCTGCACGTGCTGTGTTTGGTGATCTGAAGAGGAGAGTCTACACAGGCCCAAATCCTCTCCACAATAGAAGATAACAATGACCCAGTAGCTTCTCAATCCATTAGAAAGAACCTGAATTCTTGAGCATGTAATATCTGTTCTTTCCACTGATTGGGTACATTTTCTGATTCAGTACATATATCTCTACATCACGTAAGTGTGGTGGCTGGTGGAGTTGTTCCCTCTTGTCAATAGGACAAGTTAGTGTCCCGATCAATGCTGTAAGCTCATCATTCCATCAAATGGAAAATGCTCGAAGAAACCAACAACACACTATTCCATCAACGTTAAATTGTGTGGAACTCAAGAATTTAAATTGATTTGTGGTTGTCTGGGACTCTCTCATTGAATGCATGCCATTCTTATAAATTTGCTGACGCGGGATCATAACTCTCAACGGCATTCTCCATTTCAGAAAGACCGACACTGAGTGAAACCGGTGCCGTTGATTTTTATGCAGAGGTTAGAACGTGAATGATGATGTGACTCCTCTCCTGGGCGACTGTTCCTTTGTCCTTGTTTGTTAAGGTTACTTCCCTTTGGTTGTCTGCTGTCTTCTTTCTCCCTTCACTTTAGGTGGCTGTGTCGTGATGAGTGGAAGAAGGAGATGAAATCAACCCCAGAAGAAAGGATCATCGTCAAGCCCGTCATCTCCTCCCCAAGCTGTTGTTTCCTCTGAGTAGTTTGCTCACAGTGCAGAGACACTGAATGGGGACTGAGGGAGCCATTAGTGCTCGCACCAACTTCGTACAGGCTCCCAGGCCCAGGGGAGTGATAATTCACTGCATGGGCATGGTGATATCCGTACGCTTTTATTGCATCAATATGAATACAAAATTTTGAGCACTGACCAAAATTTTTATTCTATATTTGAATTTATCGATTATGAGTTATGCACCCGTGTCTCGATCGTTGACCTTTTACTGGATTGGTCATGGAGCAACTCATGACAACTCCACCACTAGATTGAACCAACTGGAAAATTACTTTTGTCGATCACATATGAGATTCATGAACCTATAATGAGATAACAAAAGTTGAGAGAAAATAAAACGGTACGAAAGATTTTACGATAAGAATTAAATTTATAATTTTTTAACTGTAAAACTGAGTATGCTATTGTTGTACTAAAATCCCTTTCTTAATGAAGAAATAATTTCCTGTAATGTTAACGTTCTAATTGAACATATGCCCTCTTATATTACCAAAATTGCCTGATATAGATTCATAGTCACAAGCGATACCCTAATCACCTAATATTTACCGCTAAACCGATGGGGATTGGAGAAGGTTATTGTAACTGCAGCCAGGGGTATTTACGTACTTTCACGATTAAACCCCTGCTAAAACCCTAGTCGTCAGCTCATAAATGGCGTCGTCCCTGCGTCGACCGAATTTGCTTCAGGTGATCTCCATCCAATGGCGAAGCGTTTGATTCCGACTCTGAATCGCATCCTGGTCGAGAAAATCGTGCCTCCTTCCAAGACCAACACCGGGATTCTCCTCCCCGAGAAGACTGCTAAGGTTCTTCCTGGTCGCAGTTCGTCCTCTTTTCTTTTCCTCTATGTCGGTCTTGCAGCTGCTCGTTGGAGTTCGGTTTTCAAATTTGGACTTTGGAACTGTGGTTTGCTAGTTAAATTTCGCGTCATATAAAGAATGTGCGCTGTTTCCGGGTATTACCTGCACTTGCGGTCCTGTTTTTGTTGCAGCTGAACTCTGGGAAAGTTGTTGCTGTGGGTCCTGGAGCTCGGAACGGGGATGGAAAGCTCATCGCTGTCAGTGTTAAGGAGGGTGACACGGTTCTTCTTCCCGAATATGGGGGGACTGAAGTGAAGCTGGGCGACAAAGAGTAAGTGATATATTTTGCACTTCACCTCTTACATCTTAATCTGCTACTGCTGGGAGTTATTCAAATGCTTAAGATTTCCTGATTGCGTCTCATGGGGCGCATTGATGACAATTATTCATGAACTACTTGCTTTGCAATGACATTTCTCTTGATGAGAACCTGATGGAGTTTATTTTTCTATCCGATATTGGATTTGCTTGGCTGTTGATAATCCTGACTATTTAAAGGATAATGTTTTCTCCAAATCCAGCTATACCACTAGACTTCATTGCCACCATTAGCCTCTGAACTTGTTTGTCGTCTTCTAGAAACTCTGAACTGCAATTTGCTCCTTAAGTCTGGTAGGGTTGGACTCGGCATGCCCCTGTATAAGACTTTTTGGCTTTTGTATAGATACTCCACCCTTGTAGAAGTTGTATGCTGTAGCATGTATGGTCACAATTAAGATGCCTGATCTGTGCATCTAGTCATAGTTTTCACGAGTATATGTGACCTGGCATTGCACGAATCTTTCCTCGTTAATGTACCTTCAGTTAGTGCCCATTCTTGTGAGTGTGTATCATCGATTTACATAATAAAGCAAAAAGAAGACGAATACTGGTGAGCTGTTCTTTGATTTTTAGTCGTATATCTTGTTTTGCTGGTGTTCATCTTTATAGCATTTACTGGGTGTTATGCGTTTCTCAAGCTATTGCTTGATCGTTTGCAGTTTATGCTCTTTGCAGGTATCATCTGTACCGAGATGATGATATACTGGGGACTTTACATGATTAGCGCATGTCATTCCCTGCCATCCAGTCGCTCTCTCAGAGTGTTTTAACAATTCACTCCTTCCTAGATGATATCTGAATTGTTCCATCGTGCTTGCACTTTAGTTAAATCCTCTTGATCATGCAAGGTTGATTCTTTGTTTTATTCCTCTGGAAGTGGACTTCCTCATCATCCTAATGGACTCGAGTTTTATGACCTCATTTCTTCAGCCCTTTTATGTTGATTTTTAGATCATATTACGCGTATCAAAAATCAGATTACAGGCTCTTTCTTCTACTTTTTAGGTTTCAAAGGAGATTCATAGATTTAGGAGGAACTGGATGAAGAGGGAATTAAAGGTACATGGGGTCTGTGATAATCAAATTCGGGATCATTGTTCGTAAGTCAAGTGGGATACTATTACATTAAACCTTCTTATCAAGATTACTTAGATTACCCTGTAAGGGGACTGGCTAGCCAATAATCCAATCGGCAGCTAATATGTCACATGCTTTGCTGACTTCTATGAACGTAGAGCCTCCGATTGTATAATCGGATAAGCTGATAGTACTTTTAAATGCAGCAAGTGGAAACCTACGGGTGAGGAAAGAATGCTATCTATGGACCTGCAGACAGACGACTCAGAAAGACAGTTTTGATGTGTCCAGGAAACCTATAGATTCTAGCCGTTCGATCTTTCAAAGGCGAACTGAGGCCCACGGAGGGCAATCTCAACAAAAGGCTAAGCGGCCCATTAAGAACAGGAAATACAATATGGTCCGGCCCATAAATGGGCCCATTTAAGGCCCATATTCTCAGGGTTTCCTCGTCTGTCTCGTTCCTCCTTCCCTCTCCGCCGTTCTCACCGTCGCTTCTTCTTCTTCGTGGACCAGAGGCAGAAAGAAACCTTGATGTCGGCGTAGGGGAAGGAGACCGTGACCGTCGAAGAAGTTCTGCCACGGACACCTTCAGTAAGTAATTTCACGTTCCCAGCTCGTAGGCCTCTCTTTCCGCCCTGTTGTTCTACGGTTCCGGCATTGCACACTGGAATTCATGTAAGCCTATCGGGTTCCAATGGTATTTGAATTCTCAGACTTCTATTCCTTCTTTCCTACTAATATTTGTCGGAAATTTAGCTGCTTCCTTTAAGGACGATTCGTGGATTTAAAGTCTCTCTATTTCCCTCGCTGTTGAATGTTTAGCAAGGAGGAATTCCTGTTGGACTATATATTTGAAGTCGTCCGCGGCCGGACTGATATGCACAGCAAGAAGAAGAAGTACGTTTCCGGTAAAGGGGCGGCTGAGGGGCCGGTGCAGATTCCGACCTTCAAGGAGATTAGGAAGGACATTCAGTCCCTTGGTAATTTCTTGGTCCAGACAGTCCCTTTTATATGTTGTGATGCTAATGATCGCTGAATTTGATGAGAGTGGTCCATTCCAGTTAAGCAATAATGCTGACTTCTCAAGTTGACTTGAAATTGTTTTTGATGTCGGCAATTTATTTGGTTTTCTCTTACCTATTGGACCGAATTCCTCGATACTTTATCTGGTGAAGGAAACATCTCAAATGGTATAGAATGGTTGATAGTGATGACAGAATGATAGTGTCACCGAGATAGTATATTACCATCTTATGCAATTGAAATCTGATCAAATTCTTTATTTATGACTTAAAAATTCTGTTTGTAAATGAATTTCGGTAGTGAGACCGAAAGAATAGTGTGGCATTGCTTTGATATTGAGTTCCACTTGGGAATTGATTGCTCTCTAATGCGGCTGATGCCTGTCATTTTAATTTTGATCTGGAAATAGGGTGTTTGTCTACTTGTGTATCACCTCGGTTTCTTGTCAAACCTTGTCTTTCGTTGAAGTGGCTAAGTCCTAACATGGTGCCGTAGCATTACAACAGAGGAGTCGTGTTATGACTCCTTATTGTCACTCTGAACTGTTTGTGTTTCAGTGAGCCAGCATATGCAAGGGAAGGACAAGAATCAGCCACAAGATAGGGTTGTTCAGCTGGGCGGAAGAGTGAGTTACTTTCAAAATATTATATTTAGTTGTTGTGCTGTCTGTTTGTCGAATGATTAATGATACTTAGTGGTTGTTTGGTGTTTTCAGAAACCCAAAGGAGAGAAGCGAACATTAGCTGTCCACTTACATATGACGAAGAAGAAGAGGGAAAGAGAAAAAAAGCAGTTACAAGAGGTGACACCTTCTCCTATTATGTAGTGTTTGTTTGTCAAAATTTTAGATTCAGGTCTCACTTTATCTGCTATGGAGTATTCTATTTCAGAATGTGTTGATTCAGTTATATGAGCACAGTCTTTGTGATCACTCGGTGGCTATCTCTGCGATTTCTCAGTTCTTTTAAACGAACTCTACTTGAAGGGGTCATGGGGACGAACAGTAAGCTGATGAACTCAGGCTAAGCAATGAAATCTCACGGGTTGCATCTCCTCCATGCAATCCTCAGTCCTGATCTCTTACTGTCCACTTCATTATTTTCACAAGACTCTGGCAGGTTGTTGACTTCCCTTCTTCTCTCTCCCTAGAATTTGAAGTATGGGCTATCGGGATGCAGTTCTTGGGAGGCAGGTCACTCTCTTATGAGCACAAAGAGCAGTGGGAGTAAGCGAAATCCCGAGGAGAGGGTATTAAAGTGCAGTGAAGGACATTTTAGAGGAGGCGTTCTCAATGTGAAGCATTTGTTGCAGCCAATCCCATCATCAAGCAAAGGCAGAGACGATGCAACTTCCACCTTTTATGGTGGAAAAGGCAAGAAAGCGAAGGGCGGAGGCAAAAAGAAAGGCAAAGGGAGACGTAAGAGCCATATTCACTAACCAGCTGAGAAGAACCTGCGTGTTAAAGGTACTTTCTAGCTGATGTTCAGTGCCAGTCATAGAGCGGTTTATTGGCAGCTTTCTCTTCGCAAGGAATTTTGGGATCTCTTCCTTCTAGTCTTTGGAATTGTTTGCATGTGAACAATTGTAACGATTTTATGTTGATTATAGATTTTTCCTTCACATATGGGCTGTACCGGCTGATTGAGCCCCTGATTGTATAGTTCAGCATGCGAGAGAAGAGAAACAGAGCTTGATGTGGTGGTGATCAGTAGAAGAGCGGAAGCCTGAATTTGTACGACAGCGCCACTCCCTAACAGATCGATCTTCAAGGCAGAAACATGCAAGATCAGTCCGATGTATTATTAGGATGCTCCAAATCCGTCCTCCACGCATTATCAATTGGATAGAGGGTGTCCAGTCTGTGGCTCACCCTATGATCCCAATCTTCCGAGTGTCAGTGTGGCTTAGCAAGGATCGCGGAATAGTCGGTTTCTCCACAGTTCCACCCGAATTACCGTAATGGTAGAAGAAGCACTCTGGTAATCTTACGTTAAGATTGGTGAGACCATGATGACATAACGTCCATACAATACAGACCACACGAATGACAACCTCCGAAAACCAGGAAAAACACAGGTCGAAAATCAAAGGCACATACATCTCTCGCACTCTCCCTCCAAAGCACTTCTAAATCACCAGATAGCACGACGGAACATAACACTGAAGGCTGTCCCTCTTCTTCTTCTTCTTCTTCTTCTTCTTCTTCTTCTTGGTGAGGTCACATCAGTCATGATCTATGTCCTCTTCTCCCTCGTAGTCAATCTCTTCATCGGCAGTGGCGTCCTGGTACTGCTGATACTCTGAGACGAGGTCATTCATGTTGCTCTCGGCCTCGGTGAACTCCATCTCATCCATACCCTCTCCTGTGTACCAGTGCAAGAAAGCCTTCCTCCTGAACATGGCAGTGAACTGCTCACTCACCCGCCTGAACATCTCCTGTATCGAGGTGGAGTTGCCGATGAAAGTGGAGGCCATGGAGAGGCCCCTGGGAGGGATGTCGCAGACGCTGGACTTGACATTGTTCGGGATCCACTCGACAAAGTAGGATGAGTTCTTGTTCTGGACGTTGATCATCTGCTCATCAACTTCCTTGGTGCTCATCTTGCCACGGAACATGGCTGAGGCCGTGAGGTAGCGGCCGTGGCGTGGGTCTGCAGCACACATCATGTTCTTGGCATCCCACATCTGCTGTGTCAGCTCGGGGACGGTAAGGGCCCGGTACTGCTGAGACCCACGTGAGGTCAGTGGGGCGAACCCGACCATGAAGAAGTGGAGACGTGGGAAGGGGATGAGGTTGACAGCAAGCTTCCTCAGATCGGAGTTCAGCTGGCCCGGGAACCTCAGGCAGCATGTGACCCCACTCATGGTTGCCGAGATCAAGTGGTTGAGATCACCAACTGCAAGCAATCAGAACCAAAGTCTTAAGACTATCTCCAACCACAGTTAACAATACATACGTCTAGCTGTCTTGGAAAAAAAATATCAGGACTGCATTAGCAGAGGAACTCTAAGCATATTGAAAACCTTCCAGGGCACAAGGAACCAAACATTAGTTTACGCTCTAGATGTTGCAAGTGAAAAAGATCCAGGAAAGAGCAATTTTATTTCTTTGCGACTGGAGAAGTTTAGTCAAGTCCAACTTGCTAATGAGACTTGTGTGGTAAATCCAAATCTCAGTCAGATTCATGATTACACAACCATCCGAATAACTTGGGATGCCAGACACGCAGCCGTGCGGTGAACATAGCGAAATTGGGGTGCCAGATTTAAGCAGCACAGAGTTCAATGACCAATGCAAGGTGATATTACTTACAGCTAGGGGTTGTTAGCTTGAGAGTCCTGAAACAAATGTCGTATAAGGCCTCATTGTCCAACACCATGCACTCGTCGGCATTTTCCACAAGCTGGTGGACCGAAAGGGTGGCATTGTAAGGCTCAACCACTGTATCTGAGACCTTTGGTGATGGGAACACCGAGAAAGTGAGCATCATCCTGTCAGGGTATTCTTCTCTGATCTTTGAGATTAAGAGTGTTCCCATTCCAGAACCAGTTCCACCACCAAGTGAGTGGCAAACTTGAAAACCTATACAAAGAGAACAGCATCCATTAAATTATTGCAGACATCACTCTTTAAGGCAACTGCCAAAAAGATAGATAGATCTAGGTAAAGCTAGATATGACACACAGAAGTTGCATGTCTAGATTTACACCTTGAAGACAGTCACAGTTCTCAGCTTCCTTCCTCACAACATCAAGGATGGCATCAACGAGCTCTGCGCCCTCTGTATAGTGACCCTTAGCCCAGTTGTTACCAGCACCAGACTGCCCAAATACAAAGTTGTCAGGCCTGAAGATCTGCCCATAAGGACCAGTCCTCACACTGTCCATGGTGCCAGGCTCCAGATCCATGAGCACTGCACGGGGAACATATCGCCCGCATGAAGCCTCGTTGTAATACACATTAACCCTCTCAAGTTGGAGATCGGAGGTTCCAGTGTATTGTCCAGTTGGATCAATCCCATGCTCATCGCAGACAACCTCCCAGAATTTGGATCCAATCTGGTTACCACATTGGCCACCTTGGATGTGAAGGATTTCTCTCATTTTACACTCTGCAATATATAGACATAAAAGAAGAAGCTCAGGAGTTGCAATAATGCAACAATGGCACCTATCACAAAGAAGCATAATAACAACATGATAATGTGAAACGCAGAACATTCAACAACTAATGTTGAATAACACAACCAAACCTGATGCACCAGAATCGATCATTGACTGATGTTGCATATGACGACTCATTTGAGCGACTTAACCGTGATTTTTCATGTATAATGGCCAGGAAAGCAAACTCGTTTCCACACAAAGCCATGCA
>CXYZ01014932.1:151693-217094 GCA_900006705.1 Sonneratia caseolaris | reverse complement strand
GGAAAAAATTAAAAATATATGTCAATTACGATATGATCAATCTATGTGACAAGACCAATTATATTATTACATTAAGTGATCCATAGGGTCGAGAAAAGTTCATTTAAGTACAATCAAATTTATTTAACGTTATTTATTATAATATGATTGAGAAATTTTAGTTTAATATAATTTTATGGAACAAACGCTGTTCACATTAAGTTCGAAAACTTCACCCTGTGAATTAGGATATGTGGCTGCACACTATTATAGCATAAAAATACGGGCGCTAATATTTATTGACATATTTTTTTCATATAAATATTCAAAATTATCATATTATCACCAATTTTATAACTATTTTATCTATAATTATTAAATTTATGATTAATTTTAATTTTCTCCTATGGTTAAAAGAGACAACAAGCATTTCGGTCGACCTGTAACCAAGAAAATTTGACTGCAGTTAATATTTTCATTATATTATAAGCATCTCTCATAATCTACCAGCACTGGAGTAAAATGTAGATCAATAGGATTTGCGTGGGGGGAATGGTAAATTCACGGTCGGATGATGAGACCCGGCCGAGGAAGGGGCAAAATGGGGATAAATTCCATTGGACAGCCCGGGGGCCCATCCCCGTCGTCTGTCTCAACTGCGATGTGGATGCTTTGTTTGATTGTTCTTGGTACCATTACTACTATTATTTTTTTAATGATTCGTGAATTTGGACAGGGGATGAGGTCATTTATGTAATTACATAACAGGAACACACATAAAGTTAGCCACCGAAGGTCATGTGACTCCCCTTTGAAGCGGTTAGCCCGAGCGGCAAGTAAGATTTAAAATTAGAAATTCTGATCGGTGCCCGGAGATCAACGGTAAAGTTCACATCACATAATACACAATTCGATTGATTAATCGATTGTTACAGCGTTGGATACCAACTACGAAAAAAAGAAATTTGAGGTCACGTGACCAAGGATGAAGAACAGGTTACTCCAATACTATACTACTTCAAATTAGTAACCATAAATACATATATATATATATATATATACATCTGAACTGCATGAAATTTCTCGATCGTAACTGACTTTATTAGCATTCCACTCGTGATCATAACTAACCTTTATGGTAACATCTGCATTTCTCTAATCAGATGCAATAATCTCTCCTTTTTTTTAATTTTATTATAATATTAGCATTCCTTTTTTTTCTTTTTTTTGCCTTACCATACATGAACCAGAGGCTCCGTGGTGACTTTTAGGTCCCGTGATTACAGAGAATTCTGTCGTTGGGGCATCCCCTTCAATTAGGTGATGATAACATCACTGGTCCCATCCTATGAAGAAAGGGACAGCCAATCTTGCTGGTCTTCCATTTCGTCTCTAGTGTTGCTGGGTGGATGAGATCTAGTCCAGTTTCGAGCTGGGTCACTGTTTTTAGTGCATATTTCCAAACCTGGACAGGGGAATTCGTCCGAGGAAGATCACCTCCGCACCATTCTCGTCTTTGATTTTCGAGAACAGACTGAACGGTGAGTGAGATTTACCTTTATTACAGCTATCCTTGCAGCTTTGGCGTTGAGGTGAGTGAACAGTGAGAGAGCTAACCCGCCTCGTCGTACTGCGATTAGGATGAGGAGAGGTGTCCCACTAGGCATAAAAGGCGCCCCGCTCGTGATGATCGTACACGCAATTATTGGGAACTTGATAAATTCTCTTCTCATTCCACTGTCGTATTACCGAACCGAGCGTGATCCAAAAGGACCATGTTGTGTCGGAGGACACCGAGTAAATGAGTGAAAGTGAGAGATCCTAAAATAGCACAAGGGTGGATGCCTTTGGGATACTTCCTCGGTATTGTGGCGAATGGATTTGGCTCTACACATGGGACCACTTGGCGGCAAACTGAAATCAACCACTACCTATGTCCCAAGTAGAATGGTCACCAACCACCAACCACCGCCCCCCTTCCCCGAGTCCCAGCGAAGCAGCAGATATGCTCGCCTTCATCGGCGGGACCTCCAATCGAGATTAGATCCCATGTGTTTTGTCTCTGCCTGGCCTTGTTGGAATTCATAAACTCACAACCGTGAAATTTTTCCTGTTCTTTTTTTTTTGTCTTTTACAAAATTCCAAGGGGAGATCTGGCATCAGATCATCCCAGCCGAACATGTTGATAGAATCGAACTTGGTACCCATAGCACCATCCAAAGTTAAAGTTCATAGAGAGCTGATGATACTAGATCCAATAAGCCCTTCTAATCAACCTCACCAAACTACTACCTAATGCAATAGATCAAGGACAGAATGGGCAAAAGAAGATGAGGATCATCATGGAGGATGTCGACTGCTGCATGCATGATACTGAGAATCGTACAGCTGATGAGAGAGGAAACACTCGAAATCACATACCATTCTTCAAATATGGGGACCTTTTTACATTGAAGCAAGTTGGAGAACATTAGAATGATGCTTCCCGATGTTCTTCCTCGAACCAGAGAAGACGGCTATCCGACTGAACGGCCCACTTAGCACCCACCAATGAAAAGGTCCAGAGCGGAGATGGCCCAAGTACTCCGAATCTCTTGACAAAGCCTGCCCATTTCAGCAGGGAAATAAGGCCCATTCCGCAGCTATTACAGCAAGTACAGAAAAGATGCAGTGGCATTGCAGCCCGCTTGGGACAATTCCCAAGTTCCATTCTCACCTTTTTCCGACACTCTTCCAGACGAACGGACCTGCTTTTTAACTGAAGATAATCACCGAGCTTTTGTATATTTGCAACGAAAAGATCTCTCCTCCTAGGATGATCCCATCCAGCTGATGCTATGAGTGATGGCAGACCACTGCCATGCAAGAAGAATCACTGTCTAGAGACCACATTCCAGCTCCTCCAAGCTGTCTCTGGATCAATTCTGAGCTCGCGCCAAGGGGCCAGTAGAGGATCTTACCCCGGACATTGACAGAGGATTCGTTGGTGTTACTCTTGCTGATGTTCACCGCAATACTCCCATCTTCGACCCTTTTGATCCTCATTCCTTTCCTTTCCAGTGCCTCCGCCACCATATCCAACATTCTTTTGTCCTCACCATGTAAAGTAATCTCATTGCTCAGGGAGCTTACCACTGCTTGAGCCTCTCGAACAAAAATGTCTGCCAAGCGCTTCTGAGCAGAAGAATAGCGGACAAAGAAAAATCCCAAGTTCTTTCCATAAGTCAAGTCAAAGGAAAGATCGAATGGTTGAAGGAGCGTATCAAAACTGTCAAAGATCATATTCCCATCGACCAACAAAGTATTGTAGTGGAGATCCACGCATTTCTTCATGAAGTATGCCTTCACCAGAATACTCTTGAATTTTTCTACATCAGAATCCTGAGATGCTATCAGATTGCGTGCCCCAGCATCGTCAAGGAACTCATCTACATCAATCACAGGATGCCCCCTTCTTGCCAGATCCATCAAGAAGTCTGAAAGAGGGCCCACGAGAATATGGTTCCTTATATTTAGCCTCTCAAAGTGGCAGAGCAAGTTCCTGACAACAGTTTCGGGAACTTGGAAAAGGCTCAAGAGTATCACAGCCTGATTTCTCTGCACAGAAGCAATGACAGATGCAAGGTCACGGGAGCTCCTCACGACTCTTCCAGGAAACACCACTTCGAAGCAAAAATCATACCACTTGAGGTTACTTAGAGGCTGAAGACCGAGAGAATCAAAGTCAAGAGATTTATCATCCAGCAGCTGCGAATCGGGCCCGGCTGTTTTTGCATAGTTCACACCAGCATCTCTGTGTGAGACGCTGAGTGCTCTCTCATGTAAAAAGTTGGTATAGATGTTAAAATAACCATGAGAGTGAATGAATTTTATGAACCAAGGGGTCCATATTTTCTCTCCTAGCCGTTTATACCATCCAGTAGTGACCTGCATTGATATATGCAGGCTTATTTCAGTAATTAATGGATGAAAATGAGAAAAGTACACCCAAGAGAATAAAAATAATGGTGAAGCAAAGACTTGGCTAGGTTACCATCCCATCAAGAAGTGGTTTGATGCCCTTTGCCTTGTGATCATCATACCACATCCTGAACTCTTTCCATGGCCCTGGGAAGAGGATCTGGCCCCACGTCCCGACCAACTGATACAAGAAAACTTGTGTCCCACTATCCAATTGTATCTTGTTCCCATGTTTGCCTGCAGATTATGGAATAAGAAGACACTTGAATTGAGCCACATGAAAGCATGACTGGAAGAAAGCTGACAGGCTGGGAAATGAGAGGCAAAGGGGACACGATCATAAAGAGCAGCATAATCATTTCTGGTTGAGATCATATCGCCATCCCGGACAATTTCACAGAATGCCACTTAATTTCTGAAAGTAGAACTACAACAAATAAGCAACTGTCAGGTAGCTTTCTTTCCTCTTCCATTTCCAACTCTCTTTCTGCATATTTAAACTAAAATTCATACAATAATCTATTCAGCAAACTAACAATAGAGCATCCATATCTTCACAAGTTGATATAAGCATCATCACCTCTTTCTTCAATCATGTCGTTCGTCATACAAAAGCCATACTTTAACTGAAAGCAGAACCCAAATTCCTCAGGCTTCAATGACATGTAATTGGACATTCAGCTAATGGCTCTGCTAAGAACCTAAAAACAGAACGAANCATACAAAAGCCATACTTTAACTGAAAGCAGAACCCAAATTCCTCAGGCTTCAATGACATGTAATTGGACATTCAGCTAATGGCTCTGCTAAGAACCTAAAAACAGAACGAATACTAACAATTCAGCATAACCTTAGGCCAACAGAGTATCTAACAGATTCCAATGTTCATCAAGCTAGAAATTTTCTGATTTATGCTTGAATGTTCTGCATTAAGCTCAACTGTCAAGGATGAAGCAATCAAGTTAGCATAAATGCTATGATGTTGTTTCGCAGAGCTTCAATTGAGCGTTACCTGGAACGAACCTCGCTCGCTGCAACGTCACCCCATAGATCAAGGGGCTGAAATTGGATGCATTATAGTAATAATTAAGAATCACAGCACGAACAAACTTGTAGTATATCGGTGAGACCTCTAGGTCATCCTCTACTATGAAGGCAAACTCATCATTGGAGCTCGGCCACCACGCCTCCAACCACTGAGCCTGCAGCCCGGCGTTGCGAGTCCTGTAGTGCACCAGCTTATCCCCGAAGGCCCACTTGAAGCCGTCGACGAACTCCAAGATTCGACGAGAATTCTCCAAATCCTGATCTGTGATGGAGGATTTCTCGTCGAGGGGGAGGTGGTCGATGTAGATGTGGAGGTGGACGGTGTCGGAAAGGTAGTCCGCGGCGGCGAGGGAGCGGAGGCAGCGGGAGAGCGAGTCGAGGCGGTTGAAGGCAAGGACTTTGATTATGAGAGTGAATCTGGAGCCTCTGTGGGAGGAGCCCAGAGCGAGGCCAGAGATAGGGTTCCGGGGGGTGGGCGGGGGGATGGAGGTCGTGTTGAGGTGGGTGTAGAAGAACAGGGCGGAGACGGAAAGGAGGAGGATGAGGATAGGCAAGCTCCGTCTTTTTGGGATCATCGACATTCCGGCCGCAGCCACTGTCAGCGGAGAGTGAGAGACGCATCGGCCATGGCCATTCTTGAAGATCTACAGAGATGGGCTCAGACACAGGGAAGGAGATCAAGAGGCAGCGGGGCAGAGTGAACCAGGTGTACTACGCCATGGAGCCATCGGTGGGACCCCAGGCACTGGGCCTATTGACATTCATTCATCAGCCCGAGGGGATTGTGAAATCACCCTCCAAAAAATGCATATCTGCAGAGTTTGTCAGCCTAGCTGAAGAGCACAGCCGGAGAGCTGTACTACAACATTGTTCATCCTAGATATCCAAGTGCAGCACCAGAAATCAAGAGTCAACAACACGTCTAAAGAATAATGCAATGGAAAGACCAGTTTCTATCCTGTGCTACCTGAGAGCTGCTGCAAGGATTGCCATGGATTCGGCTTGTGCTGCGGTGGAGGAATGACAACTCTGAAACTATGCCAAGATGGAGGGTCCTTCACCGTATGCAACCCCCCACCATATGATTTCTTTCCTTTGTCCCACGCAGCATCTGTGAAAATGTTCACTTGCTCAGAGCTTGCATCCCAGTTCTGCTCTGAGGTGGATTGGCTGGGCTGGCCTCCCTCTTCCCTCTCCAAAATTATCATTAGGATTAATACTCTAAATCCAATTACAATTGATATAATTTTATTCATGAAATAAAATCAAGACATTATTATTAATCATATACTACTATATTCTATGATAAAACTTATAAACTATAATAATAATTTTAAGGTCATGCCAGTGAGATTTAAAATTCATAAGTTTTAGTTTAAAATATTCTTAGTTATAGGATCACTGAACAGGGGATCGATGGTCTGGAAAGACTAATACACTTATTACATATTCTAAAGTAAATGGTAAGTGATCTCACAGTTATTTGTGAATAGTTAGTAATGTAATAGTATAGGTACTCATTATGGAATGAGTTTACTGAATTGATTCGCTTAAAGGATTAATCTAATAGATCTTTAAATAAATGTCAATAGGTTATTCTTTAGGTGATAGTAGGTATAAATGATCCTTATATTGATATTACTATAGTATCTTGTAAGAGTTAAATTGTGTTTTGGTTTATTCCTTTACATAGTTGTCTGAACTATGTGTAGGATATTCTTGACCCAACAAGACTCTTATGGAGATAGTGTGTAATCAATAAATGATCGGTTACTTCTCATAATATGAGAGAATGTCATATGTATTCTATTTAGTATTAACTTAGAAAATCTCTGGTCAGAGTATGATGAAATATCATAAAATAGTTTCTGGTATTTCATTATTGAATTAATTACTAGAGAATTGAGAAACATATGGATAAGAATTAGGATTTGACATTTTATCCATACCTTCATTTATCCGAGACATTGTATAACTGAAGAATTTAATTACACGAAAACTAATCACCAAAGGGTGTTCGATTCTTTAATTAAAATCTTCACTATCCAAGTGATCATGATATGTTACTAGACGTCAATATTGACTTGTGAATTTAATTGATTAAGAGTTAATCGATGATCTTACTAAAATGTTTAATAAGATAAATTAATTCATTACCGGCTTAGTGTGTAGCCCAATGGGTCACACACAATACAATTTATATCTCCTAACCAAAATTTCATTGTTTAAATTTTATGTTGGGTAGTTAATTCCGCTAGTACGGAATCGCCTATATCGGTTATGCGCCTTATTAGATAAGTTTGTTTTGAAATTAATTGTAAAATTAGATTTATATAAATTTAATAATATTCTTGGTTTTATATGCATGCTAAATTATCGAATGAGATTCGATTAAATAAATACATATCTATATGTATGTACATGAGTAGTACATATCAAGTAGATAAACGATTGGTCTATTCTCAACGGCATAATATTGAAAATGGCATAACGTATGACAATTGTGAAAGAGCACATCTTGAGCCGATCCGGTGTGCATCTCTTCGGTGAAAGAGGTGCAAAGGTGTGTGGGAGAAAGAATTCAAAAGGTAAAAACGTTTCGCCCACCAAGCGGAACAAAAGTCCCATTTCGTGTTATATATATAGGAAAAACTGAAGGGCATCAAGGGTGGGTGAATCTGACATGGAGAAAAAGAATTTTACCATTTGAGAGAAGGAAATAGTGCTACCCAAAATACCATATCCGAGAGTGATTGAAGAAATATGTTCTATTAAGTGTTATAAATAAGCCTTTAAATTCGAAATTAAAAGGGCAATTGATTGTTATGGACATTTCCCAACGCTTACAAGAAAAATTTGGTGTGGATACTATAGAGGGCGTATACGTGTGCGTCTAGTAAAAGAATTGACTCTTGAAACCATTCGTGAAGCGCTGTGGGACATCGCTGAATTAAGAATTCAAATACAAAGGCTGATTCGGAGTCTTTATAGGTATGTATATTTTCTACTTATTTTTTCGTACTTAAAATTTAAATTATATTAAAAAATATAATTTGATTAAAATTAAAATACACATTTCCACTATTTTTAATTCCCGTCAATTATCTCCTTGAATCCCTCGCCATTGACTGAAGGAAAGAATTCTTCAAGAGCTTTAGTCATTCGGATAAGAAAACATGCTCCAGTTACGTGGGCCGATCGACTTGTTGGGTTGAAAGGCGTATGGACCGGGTGCGGCCAAGCCTGATTAGACTAGTTATGATATATTCGGAAAAAGGTGTTAATATATGTATAGATTATACATATGCATACACATGCAGCTCTTCACTCATTAGTTTCCGCTTTCCTCTTCTTTCTCAACAGGGAAAAGCAGACAAACAGCACAGCAACCTCTGTCCATTCATCACAATCTGTCCCCTCAACATTCGCCAAATCGAAGGATCCAACTCCTCCTCTGATCCCCACTTCGGGTTCCTCCCACGGTTCCTTTCTCGCGAGCTGCTGTAAGTTCTCGCCTTTCCAACTTTTTTTTACCTCCATAGCTTTCTTTGACTGCTCTGCAAATGGGTTCCATTCTCTCTTGTCCTCAGAGCTGTTCGTGCAGTATCTGAACTTCTGCTCGTAAATTGTACCTTGATCTCTGGGTCGTGATTTCGAACTCCACTGCTGCTCAGTTGTTATCAGCGGAAATTTGTGGAGATAATGGACACAGTCAGGGTCTCTCGACAGATTAATCAGGTTATCAGAAAAATGACTAGAGGGTCTCCTTCATTGTAAGTTTGGCTGTGTGTTTAGCCGCCCAGAATCTTATAAGGTTCATTTAGAGCTTCTGCTCTCTTTTATTTCCCCTTCTCGTTACGATGCAGAGTGAATAGGGGAGGAGGGGAATACATGGGTGTAGGAGTCGAGGGATAGAATCTAATCAGGACCTCTTGGTCTATGTCGAGGACGGCAGCAGGGCATCAAATTCACTTTCTCAGGAGTAGAGCTCTTACATTGTTGTCTGGCATTTTTTTTTTTGGGTGGCACTGTTTGGTGCAACTACCCAGGATTATTTTATTACCCTTAGGACTAATGAGGTTCTGGAAATTGTTTTTATTTTCTTATTCCACACTTTGGATGCAATTATACAGGAAAATTGCTTCTTTTCATTTGTTGAATACCCTGACCCACAATTTTGTTGTAGTTACACGACGAGAATTGTTCCTGTTGTCAGTGATTTGATCACCTTTATTTCTTAAATGTAAATCTTCTTTGCAACAGAGCAGAAGAAGGCAGTTCAAGAAGAATGATGAGGCTGCCGCGTGATTTCGGTACCATGGTTGAAAAACCGGCAGTCCCCGGGATGTCAGCTGATGTGATATTTGCTTCCAGCCGATTCCCCAATTACAGAATTGGGGCTTACAACCAGATGTTGGATGCAAGAAACGATCCAAAGATTATGTCCATGAAGGAAGTTATAGCCCGAGAGACAGCTCAGTTGCTGGAACAGCAGATGCGATTATCTGTTCGGGACCTTGCCAGAAAGTTTGAGAGGGGTCTTGCAGCTGCTGCTAGATTGTCTGATGAGGTAGATTCTATTTGTAGATTAGATGCTCCTTTGTACCTGAAATTCAGTTTTCTGAATAAGTAATTGGAGATCCTGAACTATCTCCTCGAGACTTGATTTTTCTATCACTTACAATGCATAAGATTTTCTGAGGTCTAAAGCACCTTCTACTGGTAAATATTTTGTTCAGGGCCTTTTCTTGCTTGTAGGTTTCATGGTCTTGATTCCTGAAATTCTTTATTATCTCATCTGTCTCTGATAAAATTGTGAGCTTTCACTTGCATTATTCAGGCTCGTCTCAGAGAGGCAGCTTCTCTGGAGAAACATGTTCTTCTGAAGAAGCTTAGAGATGCTTTGGAATCTTTAAAAGGAAGGGTTGGTGGTGGAAACAGGGCAGACGTTCAAGAAGTTATAAAGATGGTCAGTTTCTATTTCTGCTCCTAATTAAACATCTCCTTTTGAAACAGTCTTTTCTAGTAGGAAGCACAGCTATACACACACACACACACACACACACACACACACACACACACATATTCTGGTGGCTATTCTGTATATCTCATAATTCTTATTTTAATTTGCCATGCGTTTTGAAGAATTTGCCACTATTATGGTTGAAAACTCCATTATCATAGTCCATTAGATGTTTCCTTTAATTCTTCTGTCTTGGCAGCTGAAACGATTAAATTCCAGGTAGAATCACTAGCTGTTAAACTGGCGCAAAGGGAAGGAGAGCTAATTCAAGAGAAGGCAGAAGTGAAGAAACTAGCAAATTTTATCAAGCAGGTTGTTTTACTGTATATAGCAAATTAAACATAGTTTTCTTTCCCCTTTGCTAAAGAAATAACTTGTTTATGCATGAAGAACTCAACAAGAGAGGAAGTTACCAGAGTCACTTGAGTTCATTCACACTAGGCTTCTTTTGGCCTAATTAAGTAATTATTCTCATTTTAGGCTTCCGAAGATGCCAAGAAACTTGTTAATGAGGAAAGGGCATTTGCTCGTGCTGAGATTGAACGTGCCAAAGCTGCAGTTCGAAGAATAGAGGATGCTGTCAGGGAGCATGAACGTAGCTCTCGAACGCCAAGTAAGGAGGTAGGTGCCACAAAGTGACAGTGGAGTCAGTCAGTTCCAGTCACTGCTCTTTTGATTTTGCAGTTCATGTTTGGACTTTGTCCTTTTGGTGTTTTAGGAGTTGGAAGAACTAATGAAGGAGGTTCAAGAGGCAAGGCTGATCAAAATGCTCCATCGGCAGAGTAAGGTGTGTAACGGATTTGTTTGTGACTGGGAAGTCATTTCTCCACCGACTAACTCATAGGATCTCCTATATTTAGCAGCTAAATGTTGTCTCTTGTTTCAACTGCCTTGTTACAGTTATATACTCTTGTCAGTTATCATGTTGAGATATTTCATGTTATCATATTTACATAATGATGAACTTATGTGATTGTAATTGTAGGTAATGGACATGGAACATGAGCTTCAAGCTTTGAGGGGTCAACTTGCTGAGAAGACCAAGCGCTCCCTTGAGCTTCAAAAACAGGTTTCATTTCGTAGTTACTCTTTAGCTTTGACAGATTTAGATGCAACTCCTGGAAAGCCCTCAGAGAGCATGGTCTTCCTCCCATTTTCCAGCTGGTAATCATCAAAAAAGGGGAGAGGAATGTGCTTTTATACGAGTTAAATGGAGCTGAAGCATTGGGCTCCTATTTGGAAATTCAGCCTTCCTCCAATGATGCACCTGAATTATCGAAATGTTCAATTCAGTGGTACCGTGTGTCACATGAAGGTGGTAAAAAGGGGCCTATTTCAGGTACATCTGCACTTATCTCCCATACCAGTCTCACTTCTCTAAAACTCTGCATGCCAACCATATATAAACCATCCAATCAAGTATGGAGGGCAAGATTGAAATTTAGCAAATGAACCACGCACAGCCTCTGTATCTGTTTCGTCTTTTTCTCTTCCTCCCACTCTTTCTATTTCATAAAACCAAGACTGTAAAATCAATAGCACATCTCTGAGAGTACTATTGGGTCTCTACTTGTTATTGAAATTTTGTTGGTTTGTGTTAACAACAATTATTTCGTTAGGTCAATTCTTTATAGCATAATTCATTCGGTGTGTTCTGGTGGTGCAAGACTGTGTTTATTGTCAAAGCAGGATGCTGTGTATATTTCTGTTGTCAAAGCCTATGCATCCTTTTCCACATTCCTTGTGGAGGCTTAGAAGCCTTCTTATAATTGTTTTCAAGCTGCCACATCCCCACCCCCACCACCCCACAAAAGCAACCTTTTGGTTCTCTCAATGTACAACAAATTGCTGTTAAAATTTATTATGCTGCAAATTATTCTTGTTTATTTACATCAGCTATCTCAATTGGAAAAATGCATCTAAAAGTATCTGTTTGCTAATACGTTAGGCTTGATTGCATGGGCTACATTATCATGTACTTTATGTATCATTTTCTGCAATTGACACTTCAATTTTCCAACAAAATCAGGAGCCACTAAAGCAATTTATGCTCCGGAACCTTTTGATGTCGGACGAATGTTGCAAGCCAATATAACTTCCAATGGTCAGCAAATTACATTAACAACCACTGGTCCAATTGATCCAGGTCTGACATTGTCTCGTTTCCCCAATTTCTTTGCATAATCACTTGTTTCCTTGTTCAACAGTATTTGTATCGGATATATGTTAAATATAGTTTTCATAGTTGTTCGTCGTTGTTCAGTAGTTGTGTGTGCCAAATGTATATCATGTTTATCTGTGCACATCTTGTTACTTGATTCTATTGCTGCAGCTCCTGGTTTAGCAAGTTACGTGGAATTACTTGTGCGCAAACATGACACACAATTTAATGTAAGTTTGTGCTTGTGCTTTCAGCTTTGCACTTTAGTATTAGTTAATGCCTCCAATCCTGGAAATAACAAGTTCTTTGAAGTAATAACTAAAGCTTCACAAATATCAATCCCGATGACTCTGAAAAGCTGGTTAAGGATAATGAAACATGTTGGACCTAAGTATAAAGATTTCAGTATCACTGAATATGGGCCCACCTAGATTTCCTAGTCTCTCTGAAGGTGTAATGTGCATTATTTCTTGCTGCATCTTTTCCTTGAGCAGGTGGTCATCACTCAGATGAATGGTATGGAACAACCTTCAGAATCTATTCACATCCTTCATGTCGGGAAAATGAGAATGAAGCTTTCAAAAGACGACATGACCATAGCCAAAGAATTCTATTCCAACTCAATGCAGGTACTGCAGGATCTTCTTTGCCTTGTTTCGAGTGCAAGAATTTTTGTTGAACTTGATGAGCTTAATTGGCATATTCTGAAAATTCTTGGGGTTTTCAAATCAGAATTTTCACCTTTTGCATTTTCGTCTCTCAGCTATGTGGGGTTCGAGGAGGTGGAAATGCTGCAGCTCAGGCATTGTTTTGGCAAGCCTCCGCAGTTGCTTCCTTCATATTAGCGTTCGAATCGGAGCGTGAAAGAAATGCTGCTATTATGCTTGCGAGGAGGTTTGCTTTCGACTGCAATGTAAGAACTTCTGCCAACAAGAAATCTGAAATTCAAGGGAAACACTATGCTCATGATCAGGTGTAGTCTCCTCTATCTGCTTTCATGGTAACCATCTCTCTCTGATTTACCAGATCACACTCGTGGGTCCAAATGATATATCATCTCGAGANTCTCCTCTATCTGCTTTCATGGTAACCATCTCTGTCTGATTTACCAGATCACACTTGTGGGTCCAAATGATATATCATCTCGAGCGACTGCATAGACGGCTTCCCAGTTCCACACTTTCCTAAATGTAAGTAATCCAAGTTTCACCTATACCTGTTCTCAGCGTATTACAAGCCTTCAACGATAGATTTGTTGCATCACATTCTTTTGTTTTTTTGGTGTCCCTTGTATCGGTTCTTTGTCTTCTCGCATTCTTTCATCCACCTTGTACGTCTGGTATGCATTTCTTTATCACTTCCTTGTGTTCTGCTGATCAATTATCCAAGTTGTAAGAGTGCTGAGTCCGAGCTGGACAGGTTTCTCCAGTGGTGCTTGTGAATACAACGGCAGATGTTTGATGATTGTTGTTTGGTGAATTTCTTGTCCTTTAGACAAAACATTTCTCTGCAATGCGCAAGAGCCGGTATTGTTGTTCCTGTAGTGATGGTTGATCGTTAAACTTACAGTGGCTCCTGTTGGGCTTGGCTGTTGGATAGGGTCAATAAAAAGTGATCCCCAACTCCAAAGCCCTCATGAACTGGAACCATCGAAACGCACAGCGTTACACCTGCTCAAAATGATCATGAAAGTTTAGTACAAGTTAATCTGAACGAGAAACTCATCTGTACGGACTGTCATGCCATAGCTTCACATAGATTAAACTATCGGGCAGGGTACATGTTCCCCATGACCATCTTCCTGATAAGTCGCAATACTGCTTCCTTCGCCGCTCGGGTAAAAGACCGGCGGCTCTGGGTCCATTTCCAGTGACGAGGATAAGGGCATAACTGATAGTTTTTGTGGGGGTGGTGGATTGAGAGCATTGGGCCAACAGCAGAAGCAATCGAGTGAGCTACTTTAGATGGCTGCAGACGACCATGAGTCGCGGAGGAGGGGAGGAAGATTGTGGTTTTATCATCTATGGCTTTTGTCTTGAAGAAGGGATAATTATCATAAAAATTTTATATAATTATCTATATTCTTTCTTTTTACATTTTAATTATATATATATATTTATTTTATAATATATTTGATTCATAATTTTAACGGTATACTAATGAAGTATTACTCGCTAATATAGCATAACAACAAGTTGATAAGTTATTAATATAACATTATGATGCGGCAAAACTTGAGTGACGTGTTGTGATGTCATATTAAAAAATCTATTGGTGTGTCACACTATGTAGTATTATTAAATGTTATGTTAATAAACTGTTAAAATTAGTATGAATTCAAATATGTATGAATGAACAGTTATTTTAAAATATATAGAATTCTTATGTCATATTAAAAACATTACTTTATCTTTGCATCATGATCTGTTAACAACATTAATACCGTCAATAAGCCTTGTTAGAATCAAATGATAGATGTCATGACACGTTAATCGTGATATAAATTAATAAATCGTGATTTTCCATTTGACACCACACACACATACACACACGCATACACAAAATCAGATCAAAATTAATACTTCCACATATATATATAAATATATAAATATACCATTTTTATCTATGGTTTCCATAGTTTTTAAAATCGGATCGGATTGGGAACCGGTTAAGGTATAGATTCATGGGTCAAATCGAGAGTTCAATAGGTCGAACTGCATATTTAAAAAATAATATTAATAATATAATATTACCAATACGTCGACATAAAATTATAATTTAACTATGATTTATAATAAAAATTATTAGTATAGTCATTATATTAATCTTAAATTTAACATAAAATATGAATATAAGTTTAATAAAATAAAATAAGTACATTATAATATTTTTATTTTAAGTTGACCGGTTTTTTCACTAGTTCAATTAGATTTACTGGTTCAACCGGAAATCAGCCAGTTCAACCAGATTTAACTTAGTTTAAAGTATAATTAGATTATTTATGAGAATCGGATTAGGTGAGTGGCTGGTTCTCGGTCCAACCGATCGAACCGGTCCGGTTTTTAAACTATGGTGGCTTCAATTACTGTCAGCAATCCAAATTTTGGTAATTATTTTATAATTTTGCCAACTAATCAATGATTCATATTAATGTTGACGGCCGAATTTCCACCAAATAAAAAATTTATTCTTCTTTACTTTGTGTATACTCTTTTTTCATCAGATTACTTTGAGTATACTCGCTGCCGTGAGATAGACGATCTCTCCCTCTCTCTCTCAAGCCAAATTCCCCTGAAAAAGCAGAGCTGGAAAACCCTTCCTGAGCTTCTGCGGCGGTTATGGACTTTCAGGTAGTCGTCTTGGCCGGCGGTTTCTCCAAGAAGCTCGTCCCTCTGGTCTCCAAGGTCCCTCTCTTTCTCTCTAGATCCCTCAATTTATTCTCGGGAGCCGAACGGGTTCCCGTTTCCTCTCCCGTCGTCTCCGCCGGCTTCACTTGCGCGTCTCGATCGGACCGTTTCCCTCTTTGATTGCAGGAGGTGCCTAAGGCTCTGCTTCCGGTTGCAAACCGCCCCGTTCTCTCCTACGTCCTGGACCTCTTGGAGCAGTGCAACCTCAAGGATCTCATCGTTGTAAGCCCCCAGTCCTCTCTCGCTCTCTATCTAGAGGCCAGTTCTGCCTTCTGGATTCTGTGTTTGGCTTATTAGGGAGTTCGTACAGGAAGCATTCTCGAACTACTCTTGATTCTCTAGGAATGCAGCTCATCTCTGAAGTGCTTGTTCATGCTTATTCTTAGGTAGAATAAGGTAGAGAGTGATATATGCTCAACGGTTCCTTGTCTGGGCGTTTCGATGCAAAGAAATTTATCTGCGTATTGGGGTTTGTTTTTACTCTTACTGTGCATTGTAGGTTGTTGAAGGGAGCGATGCAGCTGTTCGCATTGGAGGTTGGATATCTGCTGCATACTTGGACCGTCTACATGTTGATGTATGAGATTCCTCTGTTCAACAGCCTACCAAATTTAATTCATATTATGAGCATACAGTTGGTCTGTTTAATATCAAAATTTTCTGGTAAGATTCATTTGTTTAATGGCTTCCAATCATTTTCATTTGAAAGGTTGCTCCAGTAGCTGAGGATATTGGATCTGTTGGTGCACTTCGATCCATTGCCCGCCATCTGACTGCAAGAGACATATTGGTTATATTTTATTCTTTATTCTTGACAGAGTTTGCCGATCTTTGATATTCATATATTTTAATCTGTTTTTTCTGCTTCTGCAGGTCGTAAGTGGCGATCTTGTCTCTGATGTTTCTCCTGGTGCAGTGGCAGCCATTCACAGACGGCATGATGCTGTAGTGACAGCAATGCTTTGCTCAAATCCTGTCAGTGGTCCTGCAGACTCAGGTTCCTCCGGTGCGAAGGATAAAACTAAGAAGCCAGGACGCAGCAACATTATAGGCCTGGACCCATCAAGGCAGTTTCTTCTACACATTGCAACAGGTTAAAAGCAAAGCTTTTGTTTAACCTTTTTCTTGGCACGATCCTATCTGGGTTTCATTTCTGGAATTTGCAGGGGCTGAGCTTGAAAAGGACTTGCGAATTCAAAAGAGTATATTACGTGCAGCAGGGGAGGTAATGCTGTCATTTACAAATTTCCTCCAGTTTGGAATAACCATTGACTTGTGGTTTTAGATTAGTTTGGTAATTGTTTATGTCATATCACTTTATTAAGTCTCCTTTGGGCCTGGTGCCTTCCACCAAGGCTAGGCTTTTCAGCTGTTATGAATCAATTAGCAAAAAGATTGCCTATTTAACATGAGCTGGACCTCAAGATTATGTGGTAATGTGCCATTTGTGTAGCTCTCTCATTTTCCTTTTTTCTTTGCTTGTCTAGATGGAGCTTCGAGCTGATCTCATGGATGCACATTTATATGCAATCAAAAGGTTAGCCCCTCTCTCACCTCCTTCCCCCATTGCTCGGTGATGAAACTTGTTTTGCTTATTAACTTCTATCATGCTGCTTGTATTGCATTTAAATTTTTCAAGAGCTGTCTTACTAGAAGTGTTGGATCAGAAGGAGACATTTCAAAGCCTAAAGGAGGATGTCCTGCCCTATCTTGTCCGGAGCCAGCTGGTCAGTTTGGACATTTTGCATAGCATTCATTATTTCTAGTATTTTCTTCCGAACTGACATATAATTGATGAGTGTCAGAAATCAGAGGTATTATCGAGTAGTTCGCCACTAGTAGAAGAGAATGGAAACGACAAAGTTAACTCCCAGAACAAACAAATATCACAATCACAAATTCTCGCCAATGCATCAAACAGAAGCTTTCACGAGCTCTATACCTTGGCTCTTGACAGTTCTGCTTCAGCCCGAAGAACACATAAGTGTTGTGTTTATATTGCCAGCAATGATAAGTACTGTGCACGGCTCAACTCCATTCAAGCATTCAGTGACATTAATCGAGAAGTAGGCTCTTGTAGTTCTTTTCAATGTAGTTTCTGCTGTAATAATTCTTTAAATGCTGTTCTTATATTTGTTTCTGATAACTTTGCAAATTTGTCAGGTCACTGGGGAAGCCAATCATCTTTCAGGCTACTCTTTCTCCTCTCACAATAATATCATTCATCCATCATCAGAGCTTGGATCTAAAACTACAGTGAGTTGACCCATCAAATCCTAATTCAGCGCATAAGGTCCACTGGTACCAACTCTGTTTTTGAATTTTCAAGTTTGAAAATCATAAATTCACTGAGAGGTGGTGAATGGTAGTGAATGTTGGGAATTTGATAGTTATTTACCTAAGAGGATAGTTTTGTCCTTTTAATGTGTGTTATGAGGTTGTTTTCCATGGCATAGGTGGGACCCCATTGTATGCTTGGGGAAGGTTCCCAAATGGGGGACAAGTGCAGTGTGAAGCGATCTGTTATTGGTCGTCATTGTCGGATAGGTTCTAATGTAAAGGTGTGGAGATTTTCATTATGTTTGATATGTAAATTATTTTCATCAGTTCTAGAGCATTGACTTTGTGTAAAGTATTTAAATGTACAAACAAGTATAGTGCTTGTCTAGATTCTCTTAAGCTTATGCTGCATTTTCCTCCATTATGGCTGTAGATTGTCAATTCTGTGGTAATGAATCATGTGACAATTGGAGATGGTTGTTCAGTACAAGGTTCAGTTATCTGCAGCAATGTACAGCTTCAAGAGCGTGTGACTCTGAAAGACTGTCAGGTAACCTAAATTTGCAAGTCAATGACTCATGTCATCATGTCTTATCTGAAGCGCTCATTAAATGTCATCACATTTGTTTCTAGGTTGGAGCAGGTTATGTCGTTACTGCTGGCAGTGAGTACAGAGGGGATTCCTTAGCAAAAAGGGAGAAATAATTCGAGAATTATGGGATGGAAGAGACTTGGAGGGAAAATTTTGGAGGAAGATATTCTAGATGTGTATGCCATGTTCATCCGCAGGGGATTTTCTGGTTGCTGCTGACATACACAGTTGAACATACAATGGCAGCAAATGGAAATGCTCTGGTACTGTGAGGTGTATATTTTCCTTTTACTTGTTTCATTTTTTAACCCCCCTGATTTAGTTAGGATATCATGCTGATTCAAGGGGTTGGCTCCGTCAAGTGCAAGCAAATTTATCAACTAAAGAGAATTCAATCAGCATCAATTTTGTGGAAGGAAACTATGTTAGAAAGTGATCTTGTTTTGAGGTGTTTGTGGTAAGATAGTTCTCCATGATTGGTGACTCTGCTTCTCGCACTGTTTGTTAATGTCGGCATATTAGTGGGAGAACTGGCTGGGATCTTGAGATTCAAGATG
This sequence comes from Sonneratia caseolaris, assembly GCA_900006705.1. Taxonomy (NCBI): domain Eukaryota; kingdom Viridiplantae; phylum Streptophyta; class Magnoliopsida; order Myrtales; family Lythraceae; genus Sonneratia; species Sonneratia caseolaris. The sequence goes on along the minus strand of CXYZ01014932.1, from coordinate 198,088 downwards.
AAAAAAAGGTTATGTAAGAGTGTCTTTTTGATTCCAGGGGGAATCGTTTGCTTTCTCCTTTTTGGGGAATTTCCTCCTTGTTTTATTCAATGCTGATTTTTATTCTTTATTGCTATTGCTATTGCTATCTAGGTATCAATATTATATGACAAAAAAGGTGTATGGGATCCCCTTTTTCATTTAGGCGGATTGATTTGATTGAATCGGGTCGGATATGGATAGATTCGGTGCCTTGATGTGTGCCCCCCCCCCCCCGTTCTTGAAGTTTAGCCTTACGGTGTGCACTGTTAAACTTTGCCTTACAAGTTGCTACCTTTCTGCTCTGTAGCTCGGCAGCTTCCACTAGGGGTCGGAAACAACTTGCATATTGCTCTCTCTGTGTATTCGTCTGCTTTGGATTCCTTTTTCTTCTACTGTTCGGGAAGTGCGAGGAATCTGTCTTGCCGGGCAACCAGCTCACTGAAAATGTGATCCAGTTGGTGTTAACGTACAAGTGATGGCCGCTTAATCATAATCTTCGCTGGTCAAATATTGTGATCTAAATCCATGCTCTATCGGAGTATCAAGTTTATGCCTCCGGTGAGCAAAGAAAGAAAACGTAACCCTGACAGCAACCACCGGTCGGAAGGGCCAGACTGATATCGTCGTAGTCATCTTGAGACACCTACCGATCAGAGGGGACCTACCCGTTGCAAGAAGATACCATCTGAACATCAAAGGAATAAAGACTGTCAATGGAAAACAAGTCAAAATTTTTTCGACAACGGTCGGAGCATACGATGAGTCTGTCCTGAGCTCATCAGCAAGAGGGCTTCGATGGAACATCTCCTTTCACCGTTTCACCCTCCTCTTCTAATTCGAAGCCTTGGCAAGGCTTTTAGACGTTTCAGTCTCGTTTGTGCCACATCCATTTTACGGTTAAGGAAGCCAGAAATAGAAGGATGAGAGCACCGCGGGGATGTTGAAATGAGTTACAGACGTTTCGGCGAAGGGAGCAGGCAGTCGTATATTCGTTCCATGCGCGAGGTGACCTTGAACTTATACGCAGTCTGAAGCCTGGGCTTCGCCAAATCGATAATATCCTGCCTCAGCCTGCAGATCAACACAAGTTCCCCATATTCTTGAATCAGACATTGCCCAAAATGTAAGGAATTCCTACGTATACGTGCGGATGGCTTTAAGATTCAATTAGAGGAGGTAATGTAAAAGAACAAACCACTGCCACTCGCCCGTTGCTTTCGCATGTCTCTCGACAGCACAGTACAGGCGGTCTAGACTGTACAACATCAATCCATACATGCACTCAGCATCGGGCACCTGTGAAAATGAACCCATGGAGCACTATCAAACTGGCAAAGCCCAGGCTTCATACCTATCTATATTCATCAACCAGTCCAGAGAAATGAATAGAAGAGAGAATATGCCAGATGAAGATCATTGTAGTTTTGCTTCCAGCTGGCACAAGCAGAGACCCAAAGGCACTTTTGGTTCTCAAATTTTGAAAAAGGAAGCTACAGGTCAAACAGCAAGACATTTAATTTTCTTTTCCAATAGGTTTCCAAAACTATAGATACGTGATGTGGCACTATCCATGGATCCTGTTCATAGCCGTAAGGAAAGGGAAAGATTGTTCCATCTTTCCAATGAAATAGTCTCCTAGTATAATTATTATATGTGACAAAAGGGAATAAAATCCATATGCAAAAAAAAAAAAAAAAAAGGATTCTTCATTCAGGCAAAAAACACTGATTCTCGATCCTGAATATGAACAATTGAAATCAAAGGGAATAGATTAAGCACGACATAGAATAGAATGGATTGCTTACAGATCCTTGGTCAAGGTATGTCTGATATTGCATTATCCGCTTTTCAATCTCCACAATGAGCAACCTTCTTTGTAGACGGGTTGCTCTTCCTCTCCCTTCAGCTCTTGTATCCTGGATTGAAGAATCCAGTGAAGCTAAGTACTATACTCATGCAAACCAAAACTTTCACATTGACTAAGGCGAGCAAACATTCTTCAGAATGTTATGGAACCCAAAAAATAATATTGAACAACAAGAAGCAGTTTACCTGTTTAAGCCACGCTCGTATCACCATGAGGAGGAGGAGAGAGAGGAAGAACGCTGGTAAGGCTGCCAGAATCGCAAAGTTAATTTCATTTGCTCTTAGGATCTGGTTAAGCTCAAGCATTGCACTGTGCAAAATAAACCACAAAGTCAATAAGGCCAATAATCAATTGTGCTGAACTGTCAAAAGATAGATTAGTTAGGACTGCTGGATTACAGAACTCACGTCTCAATATCCAGTTTAAGTTTTTGCACCTACAAATGCACAGACTCATTAGCATCATAGCATCATACAAGCAAAATAAAAAGTTAAGAATATGGTGCAATACTTGAATGAGTAAAGCACGGGCAAGCTCTCCACTGAGAAGATTCTGTATGGGATGTGTGAGTTCCTTCTCATATCTGCACTTGAGAACAATCAGTCAAGTCATAGTTAAACTTGATAGCCATCAATTCAGAGACAAACTACGAACAGCAATATAAACCACATAGATCCTGCATAATTAGGAGCAACATGCAAAACTTGGTACCTTGCCATCACAATTTCAAGCATTTCTTGGTCAGACGCATTGTCTGGTAGCTTCTGGCCTTTTGCCTGCTCACTGAATGCTAGCAACATTCTGCCAAGTACGCCTTTATTAAAAGAGTGGGCAATATGGAAAGCATTGTCTACCAAAAAATCAATTGTCCAGAAGAAAGCTACTTCCTAGTTCAGTCTACACTCTCATCACAATGATGCAGTCAGAAATGCTAATTGTGCCAATTGTCAAAAAGATATAGAATCTTCTGAAAAAAATTCCAGAAACAGACTAGTCAGAAAACTGACCTATGGAGAGAACTTGCTGTCAACTGTACTTCTTCGAGCTCCATGACACCCTTGTGTCTCTTTCTGAAGGTCTCAAATAGTTCATCCCTGATAGACAGAAGCTATTGATATATAGCATTAGTCTATGGGGCGAATTATATATCCCTGAGCCCTAATCTGGTGAACCTAGAGACAGGTGAAAATATTCTGTGGAAATGCACATTCATGTGGGCTGATTCTTTTCAGAGCATGAGACAGATCTAGAGAGATTTACATTGAATGAAAACATGAGTCCGCACAACTTTGTTGCTGACGCTAACAAGCAGGATTTCAGTTAAAAAACATACAGTTACATTATAGTCAGTCTTCAGTGGTTTTTAAGATCTGATTCACAAATTAATTGGGTTTATCCATTTGGTAAAAACATTTGTAAAATATCCATCAGCCTCCACATGCATGTATGTGCTTTTTACCAGCAATACATCCAGGTACTTTAAAACTCCACAATGACAAATAGGCCTTATCTCTAGACATCTACATCGAAAAGGCTGAATTCTCTGACCTCGTTTTGAATAGTAACACTAATGACATCAGAATAAGTTTTAAAAAATATTGAATTTCATCTTATCAACTATAATTTCATAATATATTGGTAGGACAAGAAAAGAAAATTAGACAGTACCGGTTGTTCTACATGATCATTGAAAAAGCAAACTGTGGAGTTTCTTGCTTCACGAATCCAATTATCAATGTCAGAACTTCCCATCAAGCGGCTGTGCTTAATCAGCCACATGGAACAAGCTGCTATACCAACTGCTCCACAAGAGTAGCGGATCCAGTATTGGGTAAACCTTCGTGGTTTCTTGTATTTGGTAACCTGCTAGAGAAAGTCATTGAAATACTGAAGGTCATGCAATCTGATGCAAGAACTCAAAAAAAGATTCTCAGTAAAATCTGACAACAAAACATTATTGTAAGTGCTCTTTTACTCAAATACAATAGAAAATTTGGTGTGAAGACCATGGGTGTCATAACTTTCTTGGTACCCATATTTATTATTATAATAGAAAGAAAATTAAATAAATGATTCATAGGCAAAAACAGAATATATCTTTCATCTTGTTCTGCTAATTTCAAGTTCATTTTTATGTTTATATGTTAAAAAAATATTGAAAAAAATCAGCATATTACTTTAAATCACCAACAAGTCTCATGAACTAACCAATACTGTGCACAATATAAGAAAAAGTCTTGCAGCGGGGCTTACAACTGAAGATAAGTAAGAGTCGAGCTTGTGCAGATTTTTGTAGATAATCTTGATGGCACAATCAATTTCAGAGCCTGTCCACTGAGATCTGTCCTGATTTACTTCCGGAAATTTCTCAAATTCAAGTGGATCTGGTAAGCTTTCATCAGGAAAATTTATCTGCATTGGCAAAATATCCAAAAGATTTAAATTTCATATAGGCCAACAACAGCCACAAAGAGGCGCAAACTACTGATGTTGCTACAGGGCAAAGCAAAAAACTGGAAGATGTGGGATAAGAGCATGATTTTAGTATATTACCTGATACAATGTGCTAATATTGCTGATAGAAGTTTCCAAATTTAAGAACAACACAGTCATTGATGCAAGAAATAATTGAACCGACTTCTCAGGGTATGTAGCAAACTCTTCACCTGATCTATCAACTTCAATATAGACCTACATACACCAATAGACTGAATCATCAGTCGCAGCATCTCCGCATATGACTCAGGTATAAAGAACTTTGGAAATAAAGAGTAAAATGTTGGCATATCTATGTCTTTCAATTTCAGAATAGTTTCCAAGGTCGTTGGCTGGCAGCACATGTAAATAGTAAATATACGCCTAATCACTGTCTCTCCTCTAACTGGTTTGCTATCACTATAACTTACATATATAGCCATTATAAGATTGAAATCAACATCATAGCAAAATTTTGTCTATTCAAGCAGCCGGAGTAACATAATATCTGACTATCAAAATGAGTAATACCTATAATAAATATAAAACTGGTAGACAAAAAGGCAAAATACAAGCAATAACAATGAAACAAATTGGCAATTAGGAAAATATGTAGAACCTGGGCCAAGAAAGTAGCAAGGGAGCTCCTCAATCCATTGAACATGGTTATCCTCTGGGATATATGGGAAGATGCAGAATAGCAAAGCTGCTTGATGGAAGAACCTTCTACGACAGAGTCCTTAACCAACTTAATTGTACCATCCACAAAAGCCCATGGTCCTCTCTCAAAAAGCATGAAATATATTTTCTGAGCATTAGAACCCTGAACCCAAAACAATAAAATATTCATCAACAACAATTATGATGGATTAAAACAAACAATATGCAAATAACTCACCTCTGCCCTAGATTCCCAGAACTGCAAATTCTTCTGGACGTCATGCATATTTGAGTAGATGTGCACCATAAGATCCTCCAAAGCATAGTAAATTCTAAATATATCTGTGAAACTGCCGCACCTTCACAAAATCCAAGAATTCAATAAGTATAAGTCATTGGATTAGGATTAAAATATGTAGATATGGCCCAGAGTATTTCCTGCTTAGTGCTGATGACATCAATCAGTTTTTCAACATGACGTTCCATAATCCTTGGAAAGACTATTAGCCACTCAAATATATATGAAAATCAATCCTTGAAATCGATTGCCTTGCAACTTCAGCAATGTTAGTTAACCGATATGATTCTTCTATCAAGCGGAGCGCAAAAGATGACAGTTGGACAGCAAAAAATACGGCGACCAACCAGAGACACTAGAGACCATCTGAAAGCAATGTACAGATACGACACCTCCAAAGCACAAGCAAAACCAGTCAAAACATTGGGCTCCGACATAGCTAAGCTCAAGAATTCAATTCACATAGTACCGGGAAGCGAGCTCTTACCCCGAGGAGTCGAGCGAGTCGGAAGGCAGAGGGACAGGCAAGCAGGAAGTGCGTCTTCGCTGCCGGGGACGAGCCGGACGGCGGAAGAGCTGCGAGATTTTTGCAAGGAAGCTGTAATCCGAGGGAGTGGAGCCGAAGAGCCTGTTCCACACGTAGTCGGAGTAGAGTGAGATCAGGGCTCTGAAGTCCTTGGATCCGGCTCCCGTACCTGCAGACTCCATTTACGGTCCTATTCTCTTCTCCTCGGAGAGGAATCAAGAAGAGCTCTGTCTCCGATGGCGAACAGAAACTCTCCGCCGTGTGGAAGGGGGAGGACCGCCGTTCAAAAGCTTCCCTGGCTACTGCTCTCTGCTGAATTGACCATCTCGTCGAAGAAGGCAGGCGGCCACCACTTCTACACCACGTGTTAACTGTAATGTCAAGGTATTCAAAGCTAATAACAAGCTCACGAAGATGCTCGTGCATGATTTGTGCCTAAACCTGGTTATGTATCCGGGTCAGCCGGATCAAACCGGATTGATCCAACCCAATAGCTGAGGTCTAAACCTCACCGGTAATCCGGCCCAATAGCGGGGACCCCACGTTATCCTCATCAATCACCCATCGCCAGTGACGGCCATCACCTTCTTGGTCCCGCCATTGACGGCACTTCCTTAAGCTCGACTGGAGCTCGAAGCTCCAGGAATGGAACTATCGGCTTAAAACAAAAGGGAATAGCACGGGAAATGGCGGTTTCTTCTTCTCCTTGTCATCCGCCCCGAGTTCAAGTTTTTCCTTCTCTGTCGACCCCAGCGGGAAACCGCCATTTCTTGCGATTTGCTCTGTCTCCTCCTGCTCCACCTACGAGACTCGCCAGACACCGGGAACTTCTCCGTCGGCGGTCCTCGGAGTCCGTCAGATGCTCTTCCTCCGGGAGACAGTCTGGACAGGAGCTCGAGGTGGAGAGGCTGTTCTCCAATCTCAATCAAGCCACCCTGAAAAGAGAGCCCGGTAAAGAGGCAAATACCAACGAAATTCTGAAATTCCATTTTCTAGACATTACATCTGAAGTCAGGAAAAAGGGCACCTTATTTTTAATAATGAATCTAGTCCTGGCATGACATTGTTTTTCCTTTTTGTCTCCTTCTTTCAGGGAGCCTGTCGAGTGCAATTTTTCTTGTTGCCGGCACTACGGTAATGATCAGATGATCAATTCCTGCGTCCGTTTATTATATAACAAAAAAAAAAAACTTGTATTTCAGCTTAAAGCAATCTTATGAGAATTTTCACGAGGTTAATTAGTTGATTCATGTGTATTTGCATTTCTCCACGTTAATTATGAACATGAGACAGCATGATAAATTGCCACCACAGGTCTTTAATGCTAAAATTATAGCTTTTGGGAAGAGAAGATATTCAGTCTGGCATTGCTGGGGTGTTCATTTCACTTTAATTTGACAATGCGCTGAATCTGTCTACGCCTTGTGAATGTCAAGTTCCTGCAAAGCAATATGATCGTGTCTTTCCCTGATTTTCCTATTATGTACGAACCACCTTATGTTCATCTTGTGCTCCAATGTAGCGTCTGTTTATTCTCGGATAAATTTCACAGGTGGGAGCAGGGATTCTTGCGATTCCTGCAGTGACACAAGAATCTGGGTTTCTGGCCTCTGCAGCTACATGTGTCGTGTGTTGGGTCTTTATGGTAATTTACTTCATATTTTTGTAAAAAAATTTTCCCTTTAGACTCAAATCGTGTCACACTGTACATGAGTGCATTGACTGGCTCCTTTGCCCTTTTACTCTTCGTAGGTTGCAACAGGCCTGCTGATTGCAGAAGTAAATGTGAACACCATGTGTGAACTAGGTTCTGGCGGTGTGTCATTGGTAAATAATCTCTCCAACCTTATCAATGTAGGACTTTGGTTCAATTTAGCTCTTCCTCTGCATGCTTTCTTAATTCATTTGTCTTTCGTTACCCTTTCCTCTCTCATTGTCTATCAAAAGGTGATACAGAGTCTCATGGCATCTGATTTCAGGTGTCAATGGCCATGAGAACCTTGGGGGAAGTTGGAGTGCAAATTGCCTGGTAGATAACATGTTCATGTTTTTAGATTTTCTTTAATTGCGGAAATGCAAAGGATGAGCTTTAAATCAGTATTTCGTTCATCTTTTTAAATGACATTTGGTTTGCTTTTCCACAGTTGGTCATATATTTTTATTCATTATGCTCTCCTTGTTGCTTATGTGGCTCGTTCTTCGGATATATTAACAAATACACTTGGCATTCCACTGTAAGTTTCACATCTCTTGCGTTTTCTTTGTAGATAATGAGATTCGTGGTCAGCATTCATGTGGAATATGGTTAAGTAGATCCCATATTCTGATAGGTCTTAATGGGCAGTGTTGTGATTTCAGATGGGAGAGTGCAACCCTGTTCTCACTGGTTATGGGAGGGATCTGCTACTTTGGCAGGTTTTTTGTTGCTTCATCTGTTCACTTCATTAAAGTAACTTTCTTATGAGTTAAAGATGCAGGGATAGTTTTTAGAAAGTTCCACAGGCTTTCACTATTCTTTACCAGTGAAATGGAGTTTGTACATGAAATTTTTTCTGCCATTTGTTGTAGATCGCCTATTGATCGGAAATTCATTACTCTTTGTTTGATAGACTCTGAAGCATCCAAAAAGCTTGATGAGACTTTGATATTCTATATTCATGTATAGTGAACTTGAGGAGAGATTTTGCAAGTGATTCAACCTCTCTATTATCCTTCATATTTTTTAACAAATTTATTAATATTATGACTTGCTGGGTTTTCTCATCTCCCTTCGTTTGAAAGTGATAACTGATACCAAATTAAGATTTTCCCCTGACTCTGAATCCTCTATGTAGAATGTGAATTGGCTTTTGCCATCTTGTTTTGTAGCCAGCGGGTAATTAGTGCTGTGAATGGGGTCTTAGTATTTGGCATCATCATTTCTTTTGCTGCCCTTGCGGTATGTTCAAGTCCTTTCATCTCATGGCTTTTAATATCTTCTTATGTAATTGTTGGCTCAGTCCATTTTTGCAGTAATGGCTTGTTAGTTTGTTCAAAAGGACTTATATATCCGCACCGCGGCGCCCCCCGCCCCCCCAAAAAAAAAAAAACTTTCAAAAGGACTTCTCCTGCACCACATTTTTTATCCAGAAATCTTGTTCAAACCAATATTTATGTTCTTGTTATGCTCTGAGTATCTGCCAATGGTGCTTTCGTTGTAGACTTTGCCCTATCAGGAGTTACTCTAGATAACTGTACTTTTTGTTAGGCAGTTGCAAGTGGAAATCTTCAGTGGGAGGCTCTTCTTAAAGCCAACTTTGAAGCAGTTCCAATGAGCATACCAGTGATTGCTCTTTCATTTGTTTATCAGGCAAGATAAGCAAGGTGTTTTTGCATCTAAGACCATTCTGGTGTATAAAATGGGATTATGGTTATGACTTGCATTCCCGTTATTTCAGAATGTTGTTCCTGTCCTGTGTACAAATCTGGAAGGAGACCTGTCAAAAGTGAGGTGAAGTATGCTATTACCAGTGGACATATTTCTGGATTTTCTGTGAATACTGATTATATGAGATGAATAATGGAGATTAGTTATTGGATTAGATTCTAGAGACATCTTAATTGAGGATATTGTAATGGGAGGTTAGAGAAAATGGTCATTGAATTAAAATGGACACCAATTTTCCTAATCATATGACAGAACAAGCCAAATAGAACTTGAAACTGTTGAGCTTGATCATGTTTATGAAAAATAAGTCACAAGACAAGACTAATCGAATCCTGCTAATATATAATCCTTAATTTGTCCTTGAAGCACAGTATAACAGACCTGTAATTTTTGCAGGATTTCAATTGTTCTGGGAACGGCTATACCTCTCACTTTGTTTCTCGTATGGAATGCTGTAATTTTAGGAACCATAACAGATCTTGACATAGGATCAGATAAGATCACTGACCCATTACAGCAATTAAGATCTAGCAATGGAACTGTTGGGGTAATTCTTTTTGGATCAACTTCTCAATTGTGACCCGTGGCCCCTTCTCTCAATCTTAGATTTTCAGTGTTCATATCGGTTCTTTTTCTTGTTGCAGCCCATTGTTGAGGCATTTTCACTTCTAGCAATTGCTACATCTTACATTGGATTTGTTCTCGGCCTCTCTGACTTCTTGGCTGACTGTAATTAACCATTCCCTATCTTCAAGGATGCTTTGTAATTTTCACTAGACGGTGGCTGAATGTACTGATCAAATACTTCATCCAAACCTGCAGTGCTGAAGCTCCCATCTGGGCAGGAACAGAACAGGCCTCTCCCATACATCTTGACGTTGGTTCCGCCGCTAATTCTCTCATTGCTCGACCCAGAAATTTTTTTCAAATCTTTGGATTTTGCTGGAACATATGGAGGTAAAGTTCAGGACTTCTTCCTCATTATTTCATTGCCTTAGAAGTCAAAATAATCTTTCATGGGAACTGTCTTTATGGATCCTCTGTCCTATTTCCATGTTCAAAATAGTACTAGTGCTGTTTGGGATCCTCCCAGCTGCAATGTCGTGGTCTGATCGGTATTCGAGTTCAACTAGTACTTCATCCTTGAGACTGCCTAAGCTGGTTCCAGGAGGAAGGATCACCCTTGCAGTTTTGATAGGAGGGTCGGGATTCGTGATTCTGTCGGAACTTCTAGAGAATTTCAGCCATAAATAGGCATCAGTGCTTTTGCATGGAAATTGTTCTGTGAGAGCCAGTACAAGCACAGTCATCAGAACCACACCGGAATGACTAATGGCAGGAACTGCGTAGCTGTGAGAATCAACAGTTTGGCCAGAAAATACGGATGCGCACCATGGCAGCTCTTCCTGTGGGCTGGGCACCTGATCAGAACAGAACATTTTCTCAGTATATATCTTTAAGAGAATTCTACATCCTGAAATGTGACCTATGTTATCAGGGACGAGTCACAAATCATGGCGACCAATGTTTCTAACTCTTCCGATCACGTATAACCCATGATTCAGAGACAGGGAAGTTGATCAGCCGGGCAATGTCTACTGATATGGTTGGTAGTTAGAGACCACACCAAAAAGTTGATTTCTGCTCGAGGCAGCCCGAGATAAATGACATTGGCTGTGTGTTGGTTCCCTGCAAAGTCTATACTTCACTTGGAAAGTTGGAATTTTCCATCCAATTATACAAGGTTTGGTGCATTTTAGAATTTCTGGGCCAACATCATTTAATCGGGCTTCAATGCTTTGGGGGAAGATTTTACGGCCTAAAAACGTTGCACTGTCAAAATTGCGTGGAACCCACCAAACGAAAATTATCAGAATCCCATGCTACCCCGTTCTTTCTCCTCTTCGGCTGTTCATATAGAATAGTTATTCTAATATGGGCACTGCTGTGAAATTTAAACTTCTTTCAAGATCACATCAAATATTATTATGATATTACATTCCTACCAATTTTCTCGACAACTCAAAATACTTAACAAATACACCAAATTCATGTCACGACTATTTTTCACGTAGTTTAAACATCACATCACGATATAACAATACAATGACCCAATGGCAAACTACCGAAACATGCATTCTTTGCTTACAGGTTTCCAAAAGCGGAAGCACCATTCTTCTTGCTGAACAAATAAGTAAGACCAGTTCCTTCGTAGATATCGCCTTCTAAATTCATTTGTCGTTGCAACATAAGACTCAATTTGGATCTGAAGAAATAATGCCAAATCTCTGTACTTCTAAGTAAGTTTCGGGGGACAAGTTTTTACCCCAGAAATGTTTTACATGGAGCAGAAATGAAGAACATAGTCGTGCACACATTAAGAAAATGTCACAAAGCTGTAGAAGGAAAATCCAAGGCGCGACAGAGACCCAAAACACCACTATTCCAACACCATACTATTATTTATCAACCAATATCAGTAATGCTTCCCATGGACCAAACACCAATCACCCGACTTAGTAATCAAAAGGCCAGCCACTGTAATGCATCTCATGATCCTGTCCACGTACTGTAGGGGTCCCACTGCTCCCTCCAGATTCAGCACGTTGTTGGTTGCTGTTTGAGCCTGATGAATGGAAAGGCCACATGGGGAAGCGGACCCTCCTTCCCTGATTCTGGCGGGCGCTTTCTCTTCCTCCTCCCAGGCCACTGCTTCTGGTCATCCCACTTGTGCTCTGGATCCCTTGGCCAGTTCCAGATTCAAATCCTGTTCCTTGAGCAGGCATCTCATATCGGCAAACAGGGCAGGAGTTGTGCTGTACCAGCCAAGGGACAATGCAATCAGAGTGGTATATATGGTGGCAGGGCATCATCTTTGCTTCTGAGTCAAGCTCGAACTCCTCCTTGCATACAGGGCACTGTGAGTCAGACTGAATGTGTGCCTGGGTGATCTTAATTGTGGGCATGGCATTAATTGCAGATCGTGGGGCAGGGGGTGGCCCCCTACGACCATTTAGTGAAAGCTGTTCAATCAATTCTTGCAGCCCCATGCCTGTGAAATACTCTTCCATGTCAAAGTGCCTCGGCCCTCTACCTGCTCCACTGCGAGGAAATGCCAAATCAGGGACAGGTCTACGGTACACAAGGTAGGAATTCGGAGGAAGGTCTTCTTCCCATCTACGGTCAGGAACCAATCCAGACTGCCCTCGCACATCAAAATTAGGATCTCTTCCAGCCACTTCCTCTCTCATCAACTGGTCAACAAACTGCACGAACCTACTTCTACCAGGAAGGCCATTTTCCCCCAACAGAGTGTACATAGCATCAACCATCCGGGGTACTTGGGGAGGAAGATCTCTCGTGTTAGTCATGAGAGCATTCTCTTCCGAGGTGAAGCCCCGCAACTCACTTAGTTCTTGAACAAATCCACCATGACAGCGGAAGCAAATTACTTCTCGACCTCGAAGCCCAAATGACTGATTGCACTGATAGCACCAGTGTGTCTCCTCCCCATTATACATCTTTATTCCTCACTTTAATTAGCCCAAACACCGAAAAAATGGCTGCCTCCTTCTGTAGAAGAGGAATAGAAGCTCAATAACAAGAATCAAAGGCAACAAACAAAACTAGACTGAACCATCACATTTTTTTGAAGCAATAAGCCATATGTATATGCTGGAAACCACATGTCTGGAACACAAAAAACACAAGAAGGGATCAAGAAAAGATCAAAGTCTTGTTAATCAAATAATCAACCACAACTAGATGTTTCAAAATTGCAGTCACCGTAGTTAAAACTGTTAATTTAGACAATAAGAAGTTATGTAGTATTATTACCTATCTACTGCAAAGTGTAAAGGGCAACTGCCGATAGCACAGTATGCTCTGAACAGCCAGCAAACCAAAACCCCCACACCCAACAGCCCAACCCAAAATAAAAGAATTCATTTTGAAAACAGTAAATTTATTATCCGGAAAAACCACTAATTTTAAGTGAAAGATGTGCTCGCCTGATCAGGGATGGTTCCTCTAAAGAAAGTCAACCTGATAGACAAAACCAGCAAGCAGCAAAAAGCTCCAGTTTTACTAATCCATACATATAACAGAGACGAAGCAATAAAAAAATCTCTTAAGATTGGTAAAGCAATTCTCAATTCAAAGAGCCGAAGATCGAACGGAAATTAATCGCCAAATCAAGGTCAAGACAGCAACATCTTTCTAGCCAACCAACATTGAATTCTCCGGCAAGCCATGAAAATATCCGAATTAAGCCCGAGGAAAATGATAATCTGGCGCAATTATGTATCCGTCCAACGAGCAATGAAAAACGCTGAAGTTTCTGACCTAAGAAACGAGAATTGCCATATTCGCAGTTCGGGGTACCTATTAAAGATTCATAGAATCGAGAGAATCTACATGGAATCGAACAGGAGAGATCTTACCGAACAGAGCCGATGCTGGATAAGGAAGACGATTCCCTTGAAATCGTGGAATCGCAACCCTAGAAAACCTACTAAGCTGAGTGTCGGACTGAGCGTGGAAAATGTAGAGACCAAAACCTTAAACAGTGGAAATCCAACATTTCGGAGTTTTTTTTTCTCAATAAATTATTACGTCATTAAAGAAGTTATAATTTTCCCATATCAAGCAAGAATTAAAAAAATCTAATAAGATTTTGTTATTCTATATTAAATTTCAGCCATTGAACTCATGAATGGGACTGACTCACTGATTATGATTTATTTTTCTATTTTATAAAGGTGAATTAAGATTTTATGGAAAATGACACCAAATTAAGATTTAAAAACGATATGACAATTTTTTATTAGGATTGTAAGCAATTTTTATGGGACATTTAGTACCTAAATTTCGAGACAGGCATTAAAAGGATCCCCCCCTTTTTTTCTTTGAATTTTTTTCCCAGCCTACTATGTATTCTTGTCTACGAGGAAGTTGATAACAAGCAAGAAATTAAGTCTTGACTTATCAACTAATAAATTAATTTTTGAGTTCAAAATTATCAGAAATTAACAGTTAGATATTAATGATAAGTTTTAAATTGTATAATATATCATTCAGTGGATTAGTTGGTTATTACGGCACCTAAAATTATTAAATGGGATAAGTTGGCCCAAAAATAGATTGTTCAAACCTAGAATTAGCTCGAACCACCCCTAATCTGGCCGTAACTACTCTTATTGGATTAATTAGCGATTACAAGTTGAGTCGACAATATAGGCCTATTGAACCATAACCGGCCCGAATTATTACCCTACGTAACCGATACGAAATCGTTAAGAAACCAGCTCGAAACAATTATGAAATCGGACTGCATTAGCTTGGACCGTGAATCATAGTCCTCCACTCACCAAGTATCGCAATCTCTTATAATTTGTTAAAAAATCAATAGCCATAAATGGGCGGAGTATTTGACTATTTGAACGGCTCACACTACTTATAACACTATTTATCAATCAAAATAATGTTTATCGGATAAAGCACCAATCATAATACTGTTTATCAATCAATATTCATAATATTATTCATCAATCAAATTACTTTTCACCAACTGTAAAAAAAAAAAAAACATGTTGCTATCAATAATTTTACTTTATTTTTACCCCAAAATTTATCTTTTTTCTCATATTTATCAACAACCCTCAAATGCTATATATAATTCATCATTCTTACAATTTTAATCCACCCAAAATCTCTCAAATCTCTAATTCATTATCAAATCTCTCAAACAATTTCCATTATAGTTGTGTTAATTTTGTAAAAAAAAAATATCGGCATTGAAGTATTAACGATATCAACAATTAGTTAACAACTTGTCCTATAGTTTTAGTAATAAGTGGCAAACAATAAAAAAGAGAACATTATAGTTTCAGCTATCAAATTCAAATTTGCATATTCCTTTCCCAAATTACTTGCATTTGTATTATATATTAAAAAAATGACACTTGAATAATCTTTTAGTTCAACATTTAATATTAACACTAACACTAATAATGATGTTGAAAAAACTATTTCTCATGCACAAATATCAAAGGCAGGAACATCTCAAAAATATATTTTAATTTAAAAATAAATTAATTTTATATAATTTATTTAAAAAAAGAGAGAAAATATATTGTTTGCAAGTTGAATCCGCTCCAACCGTTAACTGGCTTGCTTAGATATGGGTCTGGACCAGTTCATATTATCATGAATTGTGAACCGTAACCGGTACAATCCATTAAGCATAACTGGCAAACTCATAATCATAGCAAACGATTTCAAGCCTGTTATAAATTGGTCCGGATCATTATTTTAACAATATTAAGGGCACAATAAACAATTAATATTAAAAAAGACTATTCAATCCTCACTAGTTAAGTCCATCAATTTAGCTGTTATAGCTCTTAAATCCATATGTAAAACTTGATATCTCAACCTGCTTAAAAAAAAGTGTTAAATCATTTCAAATCAATTCATATTAATTTTTATTTTAAAATATAGAAAAAAAAGCATAAAATTACTGCACATGTATAATAGGTATTCGGGATTACAAGCTATAGAGCCTACGTAAATATTGTTATCTTCACCGCCAACGTATCAACTCTTAAATTGCTGTCTGGTCGTATTCCCCGTAAGTTAAAAATGTCCAGTGCTTAAGACAGTCACCAATATGTTGGGCTATTCCTAACACATTGCCGTGATGGAGATTTAAAATGACAAAAATGGCAACTTCTTATTACGAAAGACCAGAAATGATGCTCTCACTGAAGAAAGTGTTGTAACCACTAATAAGATGCAACTTGAAAAACGGTGCACAGTAATGTCAAGTGACCGCCGGGAAAAAGAATAGGGGAAACTAGAAGCTACGTTTGTTTCCGGCGAGAAAAGCAGATGCCCTGGTGGCCGGACATCCACCATAAGCTACATGGAGTATTAGTTCTTGAACTAACTATGCAAGTGCTGCAGGAGGAAGTCAATACAGAGGATGTCACTACTACTACTACTACTACTAAGAACACACATCGCTTATCTGCTAATGATCTGCCCAGAATCTCTCTCAGATTGTCGTGCTTCTCTCTGTACTGGCAGCTCAACCCAATGGCGCACATTCATGTCAAGTTACTGCCCGAAAACCGTGAATGATATCCAGAAAGCAGATGTCCCAGTGACCCAAACAGACGACCAATAGAAGCAATGTGACGTGAAAAGCATCAAGAAGTGAAACTGCAGAGGCTAATGAAACTTACTGTCCAGAGGATGTCCCTGCACCTGCGTACTCAGGCCACTTATCTGCTCATGATCTTGCCTGAAATCTTGACCCTGATATGGTAGAAGAGCTTCATTTAGATCGTTCTGCTCCTCTCTGTACTGAATGTCCCACCCGGATAAGTCTTGGTCGTCAAGCAAAGCATCAGGTTTTGAAGCACTATTTTGAATGATCATCTCCTGCCCTTGAGAGCAGTCGGCCAAGTACTTCTCGCCTGCCTGGAACTTAATATGATCTCCTGGGCAAGAAAAAGGCTGGCTACAATAAGCAAATTGGGTAGTTTTGTT
Source organism: Sonneratia caseolaris (assembly GCA_900006705.1). Classification (NCBI taxonomy): domain Eukaryota; kingdom Viridiplantae; phylum Streptophyta; class Magnoliopsida; order Myrtales; family Lythraceae; genus Sonneratia; species Sonneratia caseolaris. The sequence continues at coordinate 181,260 of CXYZ01014932.1, read as the reverse complement.
TCCCAGAAAAGATCACCATCAAATAAGACAAGAAGAAGCCGGTCTTGATCTTACCTAGAGTGCCAACATTTTTTGGATCATGCAGGACATTTCTGTTTACAGGAAAGTGCGCATTCAACATCGTTCCAACATTACTTCTCAAAGAAGGATCCGGGACAGTTTGAAGTCCCTGCTGAGTAATGGTACAGTCTAGAGATGAGACAGGTGCTTCAAGGTTAGAAAAATTTTTAGTCCATGAAGAGTATCCTTCGCAATTTGCTGGAGCCCAGGACCCATGAACAACGGGTTCAAGTAAACCACTGCTTCTTGGAGAAGAACAATCTTTCTGAGTTTGCTCGGCCAGGAGGGAGTCAATTTCTGACTCAAGAGGATTCAGAGGCGGGGATATAAATGGGACCTGAGAAGCATCTAGTTGAGTTTCTAAAAATTGGAGTGAAGGGAGCTCCATCTTCGTAGCCCACAGTGGTGGCTCCAAAGAAGAAGGATTGCCATATAAAGAGGCTTGGCTGTCAAAAGGAACGTCTGACAGCAAGGCATCATCCACCTTGCGATCATCAACATAAGGGTATGAAGACGGTGATGAAAACATAAAATCTTCATAGGTTTTCTCGCAAAATTCATTGCAAGATTTGCCAAAAGGAGGGAGGCCACTGATGTTGAGTAAAGGAAATGAAGTTTTCAATTCTGGAGGATGTTTTGGTGGATGACTTGCTTGGAACTGGGAGATGTAGTTGCTGGAGAAGCAAACCCCGTGTCTTGGAAAGCAGTTAGCAGATAAATAAGAGGGCAAACCTTGGTTACTGAGTCCGAATTCTTTGAAGTCCACATCTGTGAGGAAGTTAATGCTGTCTTCTGAAAGGAAATCGGAATAGTTGCTGCCTCGCATTGGCAAGATACCCATGTCCTGACTTTCTTGGCTCTCTCCCGGTAATCGACGATGCACATCGTCAGGGTACAAAGGCATCCCAGCTCGTTGGAGTCTTTTTTGTCTTGTGTTCCAGTAATTCTTTATCTCATTGTCAGTACGTCCAGGTAACTGAACCAAGGAAAAGATTGTCATGCCTCATCTATTCTATAAGAGGGAAAACGGCTAGAAATGAAGGCTTCATAAAATGCTACTTGCCAGCAGCGTACACAAGAGAGTTCCATTATTATCCAAATAAACGGCTTAAAGACAACAGTAGGAAAAGTTTTCAAGATATTAACAGTAAGATCCTGCAGAAGTTTGAGGTTTCTCGGATCCTTACAGATCAAGAAGATTCCAGGAAGTTCCAATAGAGGTTGCTTATATTACAGCTAACGTTAGGAAGAAACAATAGGAAGTAAAAAATGCATTAGAGAGCTCGTATACGACTAAATCAGTTGAGGAGAAGGAAATGTATCGATCTCCTCCTAACCCTCAAATAAAGGGAAGGAATTAAGAACATCCATCTTGCTTGTACTCCTGATAATGTAGTTCTAGACTCCAATCCTTTGCTTATGCAAATGCCACTTCCAGAGTTGAGGATCAGTTAGTGGTTCGATCTCCTCCAATTCTTTCTGATTAAAAGAAAGGGGCTGAGAATATCCAGTTTACAGCCACCCCTGAGATAGTAGATGGAGAATCTGAGGAAGATGAAGACTTTGGTAAATGGCTTTTGGTTAACGAGTGTTCCTTTGCAAATTGGAAGAAGCTGCTTTCCCCACTGTCCTTGTGCATGTAAACTTTGGTAATGGCTTCTGTGATGGTGGGTGTGAATTGGGCAACAATAAATAAACCGGATCAAGCATTAAGTGCATGGCTTAGCATTTGGATCGCTGAGAAAGGCTGATTGATTAACGTGATTCCTCCGTCTATCGTTAGATTATTCTTTATGTGCATCTCTTAACAGCATGCCGTATCAACACATTTAATCAAGCTTTGCAGCACTGCAAAAAGCTATCTATGTGCACAAAAAAAATGTTCAAGACCAACGCTTTTAGCTTTCCAGACCAAAAGCTCAAACAAGAATAATGCAACTCACCTGCATGGCCATTTGAGCCCACTTATTGCCCATGTCTGCATGCATTTCAATGATAAGACGTTCTTCCTCAGGAGTAAAAGGGCCCTTCTTCAGATCAGGCCTTAGGTGATTCGTCCACCGCAATCGACAGCTCTTCCCACATCTCGCAAGCCCCGTATGCTTTTGAACAGCATTCCAGTTGCCCTCTCCATGCTTTCTGACATAATTGGCCAAGATTTCATCTTCCGCTGAAGTCCAAGGGCCCTTTTTAAGAACCAATCCACTCTCGTCTCCAGCTTCATCACCGGACAACGAATACTTCCGTTGCTTGGGAATTCTTTTGTCCTCACAGTCATCTCTCGATCTTCTCATCTCACTTGACTGTCCACAACAATAGATAACATAATCAAGTTCACTTATCTAGAAAATCAAATTACCATCTATTTCATATTTGGATAAACTAAAGTAGAGAACTTTTACCATGATAAAGAGGTGGTGGCACCTAATGTCAGATCGCTATGGTTGAGAGAACCGATTGCCCACTCGAATTCTCTCAAATAGTACAACTCCAGATCCGTCAAATAGAACCACTCCCGGAGCTCCTCAAACATATTAACTGGCTGCATAAGCAACATCATTCAGCAACACTCACCTTCGATCTCAATCAGCAAAGAACAACAGAAGTCTTCAGAACATATAAAAGGGCTGCAGAAGCGATACCATTCAGCAACACTCACCAGCGCTCACAATTACTTCGCTCAGAAAAGAACAATAAGAAGTTTTCGGAACATACAAACAGACTATGGAAGCGACATCACTCAGCAAGATTCACCCTCGATCACACTCAGCGAATAACAGCCGAAATCTACAGAACATATAAACTGACTGCAGAAACCATGTCATTCAGCAAGACCTACCAAAACTCACCATCGTCCTTACCAAGAAAAGAACAACGCAAGTCCATAACATCTGAGCTACTGCAGAAGCCATATCATTCAGCAGGACTCACCCTCGATCGGCAGAAGACTTCAGAACGCCCAAGAAGATCAACATTAGCAGGAACGTCAAGGCAGATGATGCACTATCGTGAAGACCAAGAAACCCACATATAAATATATATATATATATATATATATATATATATATGAAAAGATCACTACGGGGAGCCTCCCTGTGATTCTAAGGATCTCGGAAGAGAATCCAAAGATCTCATTTTCATGGCGCCTCTCTCTCTCTCTCTCTCTAGCCCTTCCTATTTCCCCCGACTTCGAATGTTGAACACAGGAGATTTACCTGATGAGATCAAGCACGAGGAAGAAGAATATCATATCCCTAATAAAGTGACTAGGAACCAATGATGGCTTCTTAATACGGATTAGCAGCGGATTAATTGGACACCACGCGCTTGTTTGTGCGCGTGAGCTTAATGGGGACACGTGGCAGTAGGTAAGTGCATGGTTGGGTGTACGTAGACTACGGACGGACTGAAAGAACCTTTCACCAAGTCAACCACTGACTGATGATAATCAGGAGGGAACTGACCGAGGAAACTGAGCTCTGGTTTTTTTTTCACTTCAAGATCCCCAAACTATTGAAGTATTTCACTTTAGCCCTTGTCCGGTTTAAACGACCGTTCCGCCTGCAGATGGATTTCCGATGATAGATAGTGACTTGAACGTCAAGTACATATCATCCGGTCAAGAACTATTTCCAAGACGTGACTTGCTATTTCTCATAAATTGGAGTGATAAATCCAAATTTATATAACAAACATTTTTTTAATTTTAAAATAAAATTGGACCCTAATAAAATATTTTCAAATTGAAATAAGAAATTCCCAATAAGCAAAAATTTTAAGATGAACTTTTTCTATGATATAATTTACAATTTATTAGCGAAATTACACTTCCACGAATTTACAAATCTTTTTTTAGTATTTTAATTATGATCAAATAAATTTCACATTATTTTTCGAGCTCAATGGCTATCTGGTTTGGGCCAGGAGGCCCATCAGTACGGCCCATTAAAGGCATAATAGAATCATAGATGGGCCAGCCGGTTCTTCCTCTACCATGTCCTCTCTCCTTAACAGTGCTTCCCGGAGCCTTTCGGGCACTGCAGTGAAAAGCGTTGGTCGAAGCCATTGCCGAGATCAGACCAGAGCTCTCCCAGCTCCTCCTTTACCACAGTCGGGCCCTCTCGATCTTGGAGACTCCATGGCTTCAGGTTCTGTTTCTCACTCGCTTTCAGATACGCTACTTGTTGCTGTTTCCAGCACAAAATTCAGATAGGATCATCGTTATTGTAATCTTGTGGAGCCATTCTTCTCGAGTTATTGAATTTTGCGTCACAGTTGATTGAGCGATTTGCATTTTCCGTTTTCTAAACTCAGTTCACCTCGTCAGGAACTTCTGCGGTTCTTCTCATGAGATAGTTTTTTGAGATATGATTTACTTTGAAGTTTATTATAATATTTGTTGGTCTAGCCAGATATTTGGAATGCTGTTGCTCAAGTTCGTTTACTGCCAATCTCCCTTTTCAATATACTTGTCCATTTGTTATCTTGCCGTGATTGTGATTGCTGGAATCTGCAGATGCTGATATGGAGGATTATGGTTTCGAGTAGTCAGATGCGGAGCCCGAGGAACAGGATGTTGATATTGAGAATCAGTATTATAAATCCAAAGGTATCTACACTGGCTGGTTGTCTCTTATTGAGTTTCTTCTAATATGCAATAAAAATAGAATCTGAAGTCCTTTAGAGTCCCCAGCGTATAAAGTTGTCAGTTACTTTGGTTTGGCATTAGTGAAGATGGGATTATACAGTCCTGCTGTTGGAGGAACTGACTTTTCAACTTCAGATATTTTCTGCTTTATTACTCCTGCTGGGTATTATTAGCTAAATGATTCTTAAAAAACCAATGAATAAACTTCATTTCATGCATATGCTTTATCTGATTTTTCACCTCAAGAGTTGAGATATTGCATTAATCAACGGCTGACTTGTGCTTCTTCTTAATGTGGACTAAATAAAAGGTCTTCACTATTTAGTTGTTGAAGGTGCTCCACAAGTCCAGTCAAGGGGAGGACGGCACCGATGACCACAAGAAAGGGAGCCACCTTTTGGAGGTTTACGCTATTAATATTCAAACGTACACCGAGACTAAGAACAAAAAAAAACTCAAGGCTCCTTGTCCATAGCTCGTGATTGCTCTTGTTATGAACTTCTTCAAATATAGCTGCCATCTGAGTCATACTGACACCTATCTGTTCATTCTTTAGAATTAGCAATGCAAATGCAGCTTTAGTTCTCTGTCCATTCATTGGTTTGGCAGTTCATGTTAATGAGATTGATATGGCAAATCTGATGAAAAATAATGAGAGAGAGATTGATATTGCAAAGGTTTTCATTTTTTGAAAATATTTTTTTTTCATATAGTGATGTAATAGTTTGTTCTGTACTGAAATAATTATTGAAAATGGTGATATGTTTGTATAACAATCGTATGATTCGTATCAAAAAGCCCTTGCAATTAAGTCAGCGATAGCCCATCCAAGGATAATGGGCATTATCAGGGAATGTGGAGGAAAGATGCACATGGCTGAGAGGCAATGGGCTGAGGCTGCCACTGATTTTCTTGAAGCTTTCAAGAACTATGATGAAGCTGGAAATCATAGGCGTATTGAAAGCCTGAAGTAAGCTTCTTTTTCATTTAACATTTTCTGCTTCTGAATTTGTTGAGCCAAATGGATTCAGTTGTCAATATTTGGGTTTTGCCTGTCAAATTTGACTAGGAGATTTTGTAATGATGTAAATGACCCTTAAGAAGGAATTAAATCTGTAGTGCTAGGTATTCTTGTTAAATGCAAGGTGCAATAAGAGATGGTCTTTCTTTTCCTGTCCAAATTGCCAATGTTGCAGAGGCAAATGAAGATTCACAAATAGTGGCTTTTAACAGCATTATTGAGAGTGAAAGACGTTCTGATAAAATATGCAACTGGTTTGAAGGAAAAGGAACTTACAATAGACAGATTGAAAGATGCTAAAATACCTGATACATTATTCTCTTCAATTTTCTTCTTTTGTGTTTTGTGCTTGACGTATTTAACCTCAACCAACAATTGATTTGATTAGCTCAACTTGTGTTGACACCTTTTCTACCTTGCCTTCTGCTTAATCATTAATGAACAGATATTTAGTCCTAGCTAATATGCTGATGGAATCCGAAGTTAATCCCTTTGATGGTCAAGAGGCAAAGCCGTAAGTATGCATCTCTAGGTTCTGATTCTCTGGTCATCTTCCACCACCTCTATCTCATTTCTCATTAATGGTTACTCCACAGATACAAAAATGATCCTGAGATTTTAGCCATGACAAACCATATAGCAGCTTACCAACGAAATGAGATTTTAGAGTTGGAACTCTAAAGTTTCATTTCATCTTTCAACCCACCAACTGAACTTGTCCGGGGATGTTATTCATAGCAACAGAAGAACTACAATGGATGACCCCTTCATCAGAAATTATATCGAGGATCTGCTGAAGAACATCAGAACACAAGTTTTGCTCAAGCTTAACAAACCCTACAAAAGAATTCGCATCCCTTTCATATCAAAGGTAAGATTTATGCTTCAGGGATACTGCCTCCATCTGTGGTTCACACATACATTTCCTAAAATAAAAGAAAGAATCATTTTTCAATCTTCTTCTGAGTAAACGCCACTATAAGAGTTATGAGACCTCTCTGCTTTCCAGGAACTTAATGTGCCTGAGAAAGATGTTGAGCAGTTGTTGGTTTCTTTGATTTTGGATTATCGAATTGATGGACATATTGACCTACCTATTAAATAGCTTATTAGAGCATGGTGACAGGTCGGTGTCTTACTTCGTATACAAGGTTTCATTGTGTTTTACCTGGCTGTTGGTTCTCTTGCTGCTCCATTTCATTGATTACTCACAGAATGGTCTAACGCAGGTCTAAAAGCATGAAAAAGTACACTGCCATAGACAAATGGAACACACAGCTGAAATCTCTCTATCAAACCATCAACAACAGAGTATACTAACTCCAAGTGTGCATACCTTATTTTGTTGTCTTCCCTTTCCAGGGCAGGCAACATTTTGGTTGAATTGACGAAGATTCCAGAAATCTTTTGGCGTTCATGTTGAGTTTGAGGCTTCTGGTATAGCAGAGAGCTGTCAGTAGTCGAGTGTCCAGATATAGTTGCATAGTTGGCTTCGATCTGGCTTTCAGTGAAATTACCCGGCCATACTTGAATTTGATCAGTGGATGGCTTGTTCTTTGATGAAGGAGCTTCACATATATATATATATATATTCAGAGCATGCTACAGTTTATCACCACGAGGCTCGGGGTCCATTAGCGTTAAGAATACGGTGGGGAGTCTCTGCCCATGGATGATCTGTTTATCATGTCCCCTCAATTGCCAGGGCAGAGAGTGCGATCTATTGATAGCGCGCGATTCAACCCTCTAAGCCCATCTAAGGGAATGGTTTCCATGTCTTCCAGTTGTTGGGTGTGGATCTCATATTAAAGGGTATACGCCTCCACCCATCTGTGAATGGGGTTCGAGGTACCTTAGTCCATGTAGAGGGAAGTGGGGAAGGCAAAAGGCGATCTTTTGGGCCCATTCACGTGTAAGACGGTTCGTNAAGGCAAAAGGCGATCTTTTGGGCCCATTCACGCGCAAGACGAGTCGATTCTTCTCGGCCGAACAATGTGTGGTGGACGATAATAGCTGGTGTTCTTTCCCATTTCAGATGTCGATATGACACAAATCAGACCCTCTTTCCTAGAAACCTGCCCCATGGAGGGACTCTGAAGCTCTTATGGGGAAGGATACAAAACACAACTTGACCCCATGGGTGACCACTAGATGTTTCTTGTAGAACTCTTCCATCATCACAAAGGGCCGGAGGAGATGACCTTGAGGTTACGTGGTAAGAAGGGACCACTAAACTTGTTCAATTGTACATAGTTATGACCTTACTGGTAAGCAGATTCGTGTGATCTCACGTCTTGTTACACCAAGGTTGGGCATCGGTTCATTGGGGGCAGTCTTCATAAACCACTCGCTATCGATGTCTACGAGACCATGATCCCATCACTCGGTAACACTAGTTGAAAGTGTTCTTAAATTCATTGGAGTTTACAAGTCAAGTGTATGCAAAATCTTCTCCTTAAAATGACCCATTAGTGGATCACAAGATGCGACATGCGTGCTCATGAGTCAATCCTGGAGGCATTCTATGATTGTCACCCATGTGATATGACGCTTCTGGGCGGTGGATGAGTGGGCCATTGCCTTTTGCCCGCTTCCTTCCGATTCTGATCGATCCCAATTCTTATCCCGTACACGTCAACAACCCCACCTCCCCCGCCGGGCCAACAAAACCGAGTCCTCTGATCTAGGAGCGGAACCTCCGGTTCGGGACTCCGTGTGCCGGGTCGGAACTCCAAGATATGGGTCGGGGCATATCTCCGTCATCGCCGTCAAGCCCAGATAACTCGGAATTCAACTTCCAGTTAGCATCAACGTCATCATCATCATCGTCATCAAATCAAGCATAATGCTGCTAATAACATGCTCAGTGGATTCTCGCAATCATCGCAAGTACCGCGTCTATAGGAGTGACTCTGCGTGAAATAGTATCGTACGTGTCAGAGGTTCGCCGAGCAGATCCATGGATGACGTGGCAGATTCGATTCACCGAGCAACATCCTTGATAGAGCACCTGTTGCCTCGAGGGACGCTGACGACTATCCGCCTGCCCAATGATTCCCACCTAGAACTTAGCCTTAATATCAAAACCTCTTAATCGAAAGCATGGGGGCGTTTATTAGCATTCACTCCCATCACATTCCTCTCCCCATCTCTCCGGTCCCGTTCGCATTTCGCAAAGTATGCCAGCGTGGAATCGATGTTCGAGTCACAGTCGCTTTTACTCAAACCACCTAAACCCGGACCTGAACTTTTTGCCCATTGGCTCGCTTACTAAATAGAGAGCTAATTGCTCAAAGTTACCGTCCACAACCATTGATGTCAACTTTGCATTGTCCAAGTCTTCCCTGGACATCCGATGCAGCATACCTGTCCGTACTGCCCCAAGTTCCATGAAAATTTCGTTCTTTTTGTGTGCAAGTGGCAGTGCTCGATCAACACGGGGAATGAAAAACGCGGTGATTAGTAAGATAATCTTGACGGATAATATTAGAGAGTTCAAATATCACAATCTATTTAACGTGTGGATAATAGTGTTCCACGTAAATTTACCTAAATGACGAATACACCCTCAATTTAGGCATGAAAATTTGGGTATATAAATTTTCTTTCACCTTAAATGATGTACTACTATCATTACCTTCTACATGTACCATGGGAGAATTTAAACGGGTCGGTCTAGCATAGAGTCGGTTCATCAAAACCTGTAACTAGTTTGGATCACTTTCAAATCGGACTGTAACCGTTCTTATTGAATTGAATGACAGTTCGGGGTCAAGTATAAGAAATAGGCCCGTTAAACTTGAATTGAAATTGGCATATTCTTTCATTGAACTAGTTCATATCGCAAGAAATCATGTAAATCAATGATTAGATTTCGTTGGATCATTTAAAAATTAAAAAAACAAAAAAGAGATGATTGGTTCACTGAACAAATCATCCAAACCATGAAATCATAAACTAGCCTGCTTATAAATGGTTATGGACCGGTCTATTATGCTTAATAGGTCGAGCCATAACCCGACCAAATGGTTCTATGCTCATTTTGAACCGACTTGAACAATCAGTTTTAACATCTTTGTATACCATGGCTAGGCGTGTAAAGTTCATATACAAAAAAGGCACGAATACAGATTACATGTTCTCCTTTGATTTTTTCTTTTTTGATTAGAAACGTACATTTCCTTCACGTTAAGCAAATACCAATCCTTATCCAGTTATCCCATCAAACTAAATCCTATGAAAGAGTTCAAGAGATCATCATCCTGTGGCGATTCGATCGCTGGCCCGTCATCGAGTCCACGACATCGACAACATCGTATTTTACAGGGGGATCTGATCTCTTTGATGGTTGTGTCCCTCTTAGAAGCCACGAGAATTGAGTGCCTCGTCCAACTATAACATGCTTGGATTGCACCAAGGGGGATTGGGCTAAGTGATAAGCAGCTCGGTGTCGCTTAAGGAGGTCTCAAGTTCGAGACCTTGCCTACGCAAACATTCCCCTTGGGAGCCTCACCCACCATACCAGGCGTGCGACCCGAGGTGACCAACGGATTAATCAAGTATGATTGGCTAAAAGATGTCATCTTACCATTAGTGATGTTTGCTTGGATATCGTGGTCAGCAACCAGAACAAAGCATGCTTGGATTGCCCCAAACTAGCAGTAACCACTCTTAGTAAGTTTAGATGCGGTTATGGGTCAAGTTTAAGAAATATGCTCATTGAATCGAAATTGGCCTAACACGCTTTCTTGTTGAACGGGCCTAGAACCGTTGAAAAATCGGCTCGAACCGCAAAAAACCGTGCAAATCAGCACTTACATTTTATTTATTCAACTTAAAATTTAAAAATATATACATATTAAATGATTCTATACTTATTTTACACCGATTTAAAATTGATCTAGACCGCCTATTTAATGTCTATAGTCCTAGTCGTCGCACCATATATATATATATATATATATCCGGTTGAACGTACAAAATGTACTGGGCGGGCGGTCCCCGCCACTAACAATGGAATTACACGACCTCTAGCGCCAACTCACTCGCGCTGTAGGGCCGGGCCTCCTCGTGGTTGTGGGCCCACAGACAGCTCTTGCTGCCCGTCCTCTACGTCAGTCTCAACTGTCACCTTCTCCCCCATTTCTCACTGTCAAAATAATAACAATAATAATAATAATAATAATAATTGTTCACTGTCAAAATAATAATAATAATAATAATAGGATGAGAGCATATTTCTTTCTGCTCTCTCCTTCACGTTTGCTTCCCCTACTCCTTATCTTATACGGTGAGGCGAAGCACTTCGGAAGTTCAGCGGAATCAGCGCCATTACTTTGTCTGCTTCTCTCTCTCTCTCTCTCTCTTACGGCTCTTCCTCCTCTTTCTGAGTCCCTGACTCGCGCATACGGCTTCTTGCACACGGGACCAGATAGCTGTCGTCTCGTAGCGAGTGCTCCGTCGCCACCGCTGCCTCTCCACCTCTCGATCCGGCTCGGCTGTCAGGTAACTCCTCTCTTCCTTCGCCTCCTCACAGAGCTGTGTGCACACATCTGGATTCCGTCACTTCTCTCTCTCTCTAGCTTGTCAATCCATGCATAGTTGTGCTTGTGCATGAGAGCCTCCACTCGGGAGGAAAAAGGATTGGATGCGCGTACCTCTGGGAGTGGCATCTCCTAGGCCTATGCTACGATCCGGAGATCTACGTTCTAATTGTGCTGCTCCTTTGTGCTCTTGTGGCTTGCTTTCGTCGTCCGGTAGTTGAATTTCGAGCTTCTGAGTTCTGACCTCTGCTCTCGAAGATTTTAGTCGCTCTGGTTTCTGATTTTGAATTTCGTCACACGCCAGCACGTGGAGAAGTTGGTGCTCGAGCATCAAGTTAGAGTTGAGCATGGGATAATGCTTGCGAAGGTCACCATCTGGTCTTACTTTGCTTAGTATCTCAGTTAAATCACTCGGGAACCTTCAGGTTTTGATCCTTAAGTTAGCTCTCTCTCGCTCTCTCTCTCTCTCTCTCACACACACACACACTCTCTCTCTCACGCACGCACGCACGCACGCACGTAAAGAGGACTTGCCTGCTTGCCTACGCATTTGACTGTGCATCGCAGTTATGGGGAATATTCGCTGAGATTATGAGGCTGTCGTGTGACGTTGCTTGATTCAACAAAATTCTGTGTATCATGTTATTTATTTCTATTATTTGTTTATCTTCTGCCAACTTTTAGCCTTTGATATCATGTTATATGATCGTTCCCTTCGAACTAGTAAGCTGTATTCCTGGATCTACTTTTTAGTGGCCATTTATGGACTGTTGCCTCTGTTATTTTGCCAAATTGTATGGCTCTATCAGGTCAGTAGGTTCCAGGAATACTGCAATCATCAGTTTTTTCTGATCTTTTATACATAAATATATATTTACCAGTATTTCTCATATTTTGCAAAAGTTGCCCATGTATCTTATTTTTAACAATTGTAGATTTTCATACAGTTGGATCTGCTGCTTGTATATTCAGATCTACATTGGAGATACTCTGAAGACTGCAGAGCAGCCAGCCTTACAGACGAGAAGTCAAGTATGAGTCAAACTAAAGTCAAGCGCCTTGTGGGTAAATACGAGGTTGGAAGGACAATTGGAGAGGGGGCATTTGCTAAAGTAAAGTTTGCTAGAAATTCTGAAACTGGGGAACCTGTGGCCCTCAAGATTCTGGACAAGGAGAAAGTCCTCAAACACAAGATGGCGGAACAGGTTCTCCTCACATTCTTCTTCTTTGAAAGAATGATGTATATTGTACTTGTATTTAGATGGTGGCGCATTTTATTATGTGTACATGCAGGTTGCTTGACCATTATTCTCCATCCATTAATTTGCTTTGATCTACAGTTAGGATTTTAGAGGAAAAAGAGTGCGATAGATGCCAAGTTCATCTGATGCTTTACTTGTCATTTTTGCAGATCAAGCGAGAGATAGAAACAATGAAATTAATAAAGCATCCAAATGTGGTCCGCTTGTATGAGGTCTCTCTCCCTCTCCCACTAGCAGATATATGTACATCTGGAGAATAGTAGCATCTTATTTGGTATGGAACAAGCTTTAAATGCCTTCTAACATTTGAAGCAGGAGCTACAGGGTGATAAAATATTGGTCTGACATTCTACATGTTAATGGAAATTGAGCTGTGGCTTTTATGTTAAATAAAGAAATGAATTACTCATTGTAATCCAGTGTAGTAGATGAAATTATGTTATTTACTGAATGTGGTCTTCTTTACTTAATGCAGGTAATGGGCAGCAAGACAAAGATATATATTGTTTTGGAGTTTGTTACTGGAGGAGAGCTCTTTGATAAAATTGTAGGTAGTTCCAACTTTGCGTGAGCTTTATACCTTTTTTTCTTTCTTTAGCGACTTATTTCCAGTAGCACACATAGGACATCATTTGTATTGTAGCCTTCCCAATTATTTCTATTTCAGATATAAATTTCTGCTGCATTTTGTGCACCTCTTTGAATTAAAATGCACAGGAAAAGGGTAGCTTTCTCCGCTTGGTTTCACTTAGATCGATCAGGAATAATTCTTCTTGACTGGATCCATCCAGTTTCGAGTGGATTTAAAATAATCTTTAGTTCTTTCAAATGTACTCTCAATGGGAACACATGTAAACGTAGGGGATGTTCTTGTTCCTCTCAAAATTTGGCACTTTTATTGCGTAGAAACTTCTATTTATCTGGTTTTATTTCTTACCATCATATGAGGATGAGTTTTTGTAATGAAGGTAAATCATGGAAGAATGAGGGAAGATGAAGCTCGGAGTTATTTCCAGCAGCTTATCAATGCTGTTGATTATTGTCATAGCCGAGGAGTTTACCACAGAGATTTGAAGGTACTTGAATACTTGGATGTCAAAGTAAACTAAATGATTATGCCAAAGTTGTATCTCGTAATTATTGTTATTCTTTCTGCAGCCAGAGAACTTACTGTTGGATTCTTATGGGAGCTTAAAAGTTTCTGACTTTGGACTGAGTGCATTGTCACAACAAGTCAGGGTAATCAGAATTCCTCTGTTATAGCTTGCCAGCCTAACGCATTGTTGCAGCAAATCCACCCTAGGACTCTGTGTTAGTTGTCTATGTGCATGATCGGCTTGGTCTGCACATTGATGAAATTGTCTAATTCATATTCATTGTTCTTAACAAACCTGTGGCTTCATTCCTTAAGATTAGCATCTTCATTTTTGTGTAAATCCGGGGCCTTGCTCTAGATCTTGATATTCTTTTGTGGTCTTTGCTAAGTAAAATCTATTTGGCAGGATGATGGTCTTCTACACACATCTTGTGGAACTCCGAATTATGTTGCTCCTGAGGTCTGAATGGCTGCTTCCTTACAATATATTCATTATCCTGAGTATGATGCCCTTTGATAATCTGGTCTATATGTACATTATAGTAATTTGTCCTTTGGTTTTTAGGTCCTTAATGACAGAGGCTATGATGGAGCAACTGCAGACTTGTGGTCATGTGGAGTAATACTATTTGTATTGCTTGCAGGTTACTTGCCTTTCGACGATTCTAATCTTATGAACTTGTATAAAAAAGTGAGCATCATCTGAATTTCCTCCAATAGGTCTCCTGCTGTGGTTTGTCTTCCTTCATATCCAACATCTTTGTGCAGATTTCCACAGCGGAATTTACTTGCCCTCCATGGCTTTCTTTTGGTGCCATGAAATTAATAACTCGGATATTGGATCCCAACCCAATGACTGTAAGTAATGGTCCCTCTACATATTCCATTGATCACCGTGTCGTTACTATGGAGAGCTGAATGTTGTGGAGAGTACTCAGTGTTAATATCTCAATCCTACTGGTTTATTTTGTAGCGTGTAACCATTCCTGAGATCTTGGAAGATGAATGGTTTAAAATAGGCTATAAGCCCCCTGTGTTTGATGAGAAAGAGGATACAAACCTGGATGATGTAGAGGCTGTGTTCAAAGATTCAGAAGTAAGGGAACTCATTTGCTTTTCTCTTCTTTTTTCCTGAAGAAACAAAAACAAGTAGAATCTAGAGCCAACCAACTGCCTATTTATTTTACGAGGCCCATCCCGTAAGGTGTGTTTTGCTGTTGTGGCAGGAGCACCATGTGACAGAAAAGAAAGAGGAAAAGCCTACGCCCATGAATGCCTTTGACCTGATATCCATGTCAAAGGGTCTAAACCTCGGGAATTTGTTCGATGTAGAGCAGGTGGGTGTGCCAAAAGGTTTGTGCCTTACCTTTCCTTCTCTATTTACTAAAGAAACACCAAAGTTCTACATCACAAAAGACGGGCAAAATAATGTCCATGGGCCAATTGAATTCGAACTGTATCCTTAAAATAGGACAAACGCAAGATGGGGGCAAAAACAATGGAGCAGCAAACTATTCATTTAAAATTTCGTTCTGTCAACGATCATGATCCTCCAACAAAATTCTTAACTGAAATTGCCTCAAAAATTCTGCTGCGTAATTGAAATTTTGGTTAGTACAAATCCCAAAATTTACTTTCAGATATTGTGGCATTGTTTTTGCTTGCTTTGTTTAGTTTATCTTAACCATGGAGGTGATAGGAGGATCTATTGGGCAAATGCGCATAACCAGCCTTTTATGGAAACAATATCTTCGTGATCCGTGTCTTGTAAACTAAGAGCATCGCTTTCTCTATTAACAAAATTGTGACGGAGAAACTTATCACAGGAATTCAAAAGGGAAACACGATTTACATCTCAACGCCCTGCAAATGAAATAATACATAAGATTGAAGAAGCTGCGAAGCCCCTAGGATTCGATGTTCACAAGAAAAACTACAAGGTAAGCTTTGTGCATGTGGTGCTTCACGTTATTTGCCTCTTAAGACAGATTGTGCTCGATATGTATGTAAACGCTTGTCGTTATCTGTCTTTTTCGTCGTGTCTGTCGTCTCTCAGATGCGCCTGGAAAACATGAAAGCCGGGAGGAAGGGAAATCTCAACGTTGCCACAGAGGTAATGAAACCAAATTTCCATTGCTGGGAGTGTTTAGACTCGATATTCAGTGTTTCCACGTCTTTGTCAGGTATTCCAAGTGGCGCCGTCACTTCATATGGTGGAGGTCAGAAAAGCTAAAGGAGACACTCTGGAGTTCCACAAGGTCCGCTATCTTCCTCCTCTTTTTCTGTCTCTCCTCATTTGCTCCAACGCCCTGCAACCCCGCTTCGCTATGAATATTATTACATAATGCTGCATGAAATGATATTTTGTCGAAGCTGTGACCGATGGTATCCTACAGGCATCTCTCCGACCATTTTCTTAGATACTGAACCTGAGATAAGAATTATTCCGGATCTACGTCTGCTGTTTTCAATGAGGGCCACAGTGAATCATAATGATAATCATGGCGTCATATTTGCGTAATTAAATGAACTGGACTTAAACCAACGTGAATAGTCCCCTCAAGGAAAGTCTCGCTTCTAGTCTTATCGACGGAGTTATTGGGAGAGCCCTGAATTATTTATTTAGAAGCGGACTGACTGATTATGCATTGCGAGAAAAAAGGTTAATAAGCCCAGACTCTTTATTACTATATTCGTCGGGTAATGTATTGATCAATTTACTTTTTATTTGTTTGCAATAAGCTGACCCAAGTTACCTTTCTATGTGCAGTTCTATAAAAACCTCTCAAATTCCCTCGATGATATTGTTTGGAAAACCGACGAAGACATGCGAGAGGTGAAGTAAGGTGGGGTCTCTCAGAAATGGATCTACATCTGTGTGCCCTCCCTCTCTTCTTAGACTTATCTTGTCCCCGGAACATTGGAACTTGTGATCTCCGGGTGTTTAATGTTGCCCTATGAATTGTCCTGTAGATAGCATACGGTTCAAAAGTCATCAACCGTCACCTAAGCCCATGCAATGCCAAGATGGTGAACCGGAAACGCATCTCCTTCTTTGTTTGACATGACCTTCGGTTTTCTTGTCTCAATTGCTAGTCTCCTCGCAGTTCTTTCCAAAACCCTTTCTGTCCGTCAGTTGACAGACAATATACATATGCTGAGTAACAAACAGTTCACAATATTCGCCCCGGATCTTACAGTGAGAAAATGGCCTGATAATGAAACCTGCCAAGCGTGACCGACTACTAGAAATCCGAGCTGATTCCTCTAAATTACAAACCCCGCTCTGCCATCACCATATCTTATAACTTGAAGCTGAAACTGACGGAGCAAGCCAATTACTACAGTAAGAATATTATTTTCTACTTAATACTTAAGGCATACCGAAAGCATNGTGCCCTCCCTCTCTTCTTAGACTTATCTTGTCCCCGGAACATTGGAACTTGTGATCTCTGGGTGTTTAATGTTGCCCTATGAATTGTCCTGTAGATAGCATACGGTTCAAAAGTCATCAACCGTCACCTAAGCCCATGCAATGCCAAGATGGTGAACCGGAAACGCATCTCCTTCTTTGTTTGACATGACCTTCGGTTTTCTTGTCTCAATTGCTAGTCTCCTCGCAGTTCTTTCCAAAACCCTTTCTGTCCGTCAGTTGACAGACAATATACATATGCTGAGTAACAAACAGTTCACAATATTCGCCCCGGATCTTACAGTGAGAAAATGGCCTGATAATGAAACCTGCCAAGCGTGACCGACTACTAGAAATCCGAGCTGATTCCTCTAAATTACAAACCCCGCTCTGCCATCACCATATCTTATAACTTGAAGCTGAAACTGACGGAGCAAGCCAATTACTACAGTAAGAATATTATTTTCTACTTAATACTTAAGGCATACCGAAAGCATCACGACATGAGCCCCAGGTAAAGGCATTCTCAGAACCTCCCGGAGAGAGAACTACACGCTTCTCTGGATAAATTCTTTGGCACTNTTCTACTTAATACTTAAGGCATACCGAAAGCATTAACCAGAACCTCCCGGAGAGAGAACTGCACGCTTCTCTGGATAAATTCTTTGGCACGGCATTATATATAGAGCACGTGAAACAACGGTTTCTATTCCAACTGCAGATTAATTAGAGATGGCACACCTAAATAGAGATCAACGTAATGGGCCCGGCAACAAATTCCAACCTTGAAGTTAAATGACATGCTGCCAATATACATACCTCTCCTTTGCACACTGTCGGCTTATAAATACTCTGGTCATTGACGCTCTACTTCTTCGACCGGGCCTTAAAAATGTTCTCCTTGTAGTATCTCAGCTCCATGATACTTTCCCTGATGTCATTCATGGCTCTGTGCTTGTTTTCCTTAGAAGGGGCTTTCTTCTGATCTGCCAATGAATCAGATATTAAACTTGAGGACCTGGCACTTAAGTGCGCATTAAAATTGAAAACGACAAATCAACTGCCAATAGACATTCTCTATCATGCATGCTTCCCCTTCTACCAATCTGATCCATACAGTAAAATTTTCCCGTCGACAATATGGTCATAATATTTACTAAATCAAACAAAATTGTATTAATTATGAGGTTGTTCCAATGACAAAATCAGGTTGTAATATTTATTCGAAGCATAAGTGAGGGCATGCCTGAGTCAATAAGGTTATTCCATTTGGACATTATTCATGCAATGAAGCAATAACCGCACAAAAACCTCTTACACAATACCTGTGTGGGAAGATGATGCGAGAAAACACAAGGGCAGCATTAGTATGTTCTTAGTGTTACCTCTCGGATACCACCGTACACAAAGAGCCTTCACACTACTGACATCAACTAGCACGTGTGAGAAGACACTAGCCAAGTCGGGCATGTATTTCTGCAGATGAAAACTGAGACCTCAGGAGAAGCGACATAATACACTTAAAACGTGCATGGAATTGAAATAATTGTGGCATGGTGAGAACAAAAGAATGGAAGTGAAAACTAGGTCAGGCTATTTATTGAAAATTTAACCACCTGTCCTCCATTGTGAAATTCACAGTGAATGTAAGAAAGTCGGCTTCAGATTGAACCAATTTATCAAAGAACAGAATATCTGCATAAGGGGAAAATCTTGCACAGAAACCTGTTTGCCTTGTTGAATAGCCTCATTTAGCACATACTTTTTACACATAAATCAAAACATTAACATTCCAAAAACAGCTAATAAATAAGCTTTGCATTCGACCTGATAGCTAGAATTTATTGGAAACCTTATTCGAACAAGTCACATAAAAGTTCATGTGGAGATATTGCTATGAAATTCTTGTCACATTACGCTCAACTGGTTACCAAGTATATCCATGTGTTACTGAAGCATTCTTTATAATGCAAAAAATCAACAAGCACTATATTCCTATGTTTGTTAATACTAAAACATCTCTTTCATAAACTATTATGTTCAAACAAATTTGTCTGTTCCAATAATACTGAAAGCTTAAAAAAACCTTGTTGACCAACTCATCTGGAAACAAAGTAAATTAGCAATCAAAGAAAAAAGATCAATCAATAGCCAAAAAGATGACAGACAAAAGTTGCACCAGGTTACTTTTAAGTTCACATTGCCCACACATGTTAAGCAATAATAATCAATTGAAAATTATGATACATAAACCAAAGAACGTTTTACCTTTAAAAATAGAAGATCCGTATAAACTGAATTCCCAGCTAAAAGAGGAGTGTAAGTACCCACATGTTTCTTCACAAATTCAATAACCTGTACTATTTCAGAAGAATAATGGTATTACAATCAGAGAAATACAGAGGCATGATATCTAATAGCAAATGTCACAAACATAAAGTGAATGTCATTAAATATGTACAAAATGTGAACTTTAACACAAATCCCAATTTGGTACCAAAAATTAATGGTACACATTTTATCATAAATAAAAACTTTTAAGATTGAAAATTGCTGAAAAAAAAACATGTTTGGCTCAAACAATTTGGGATTGTATGGAACTGGTTGTAGAAAGTGGAAAAAATACAATACATTAACCAGGTCCCACACTGACAAGTTTCAGCATATCCATGCCCTGTAGAAAGGCTACATTATGCCAGAAAATTCAGAAACATTACCTACAGCATGGACCTCAATGCTGACTAAAGCCACACTAACCTGCTTCTCAGCTTCCCTCTCACTTATTGTACTGTGGAGCACCTTCTTTGTCAACCCTAGAGTTGCTCCAGTTTGTTAACCCATTGACTATATTATTGCCTGAGCATGCATCAAATAGAGCTGTAAAACACAACACACGCTTACCACTTGCTGCATGATGATTTTGACACCACTCTCCCATCCTGTCTAAGCATTCTTGACTTTGATGAATGACCAAATCAGGACCCTAATGAAAGAAACAATGAACCATCAGAAAATAGAAAGACAAACAATTGAGGAAGGAAGATATTCATTGTCCCTAAAATGATGCAGGAACTGAGATTTGCATGAGAAAGGGATACCTCAATGGATTGTGTTAGATTTCCATCCGTAATTATACAAGCAATTTCTAGTATCCTATCCACCTCAACATTTAGTCCTGCACATATAGTAAGTGTAAGAGAATGGGAGAAAGGGTTCATGTTTAAAGCATCCCATAGAGGAACCATGCGTTTGCTTAATTTAACTGTCTGTACTCTATATGGACATGCATAATGAAGCTTTGACCTATCATTGCCATGACCAGTCATAATGATAGCAAACTCTACTCAACTCTAGCAGCTTGAATTAAATGACATATTATAAGTCAAATCAGAGCCAATTAATTCTCACACAGAACCGATTGTTTACTTTCCACTCTCACGTGATTCATCTACCAATTAACTAAAGCGATTAAATTAATGCAAAGGCCTGATAATTTTGAGACAGTTGTCAGCATCATCCAGCTCAATTAATGTAACCAAAATAAAGCATGAGGTAGAGTAATAAAATATTTTAAACGAACGGTGAATCCTACCCGTCATTTCCAAGTCAATCCACACAAGAGGCAGCTTGTACTCTGGAACCGCTGCAATTTCTTCCAACTGTTTCTTATTATTTGCCAAAGCGCTGTCGCTTGATCCATTAGACTTCTTACTCTTACCTAAAATTGAAAAGTAATAATTTCATCATCAAAATCAGAGTTCACTTCAGCTTCCAGCGTCAAGTTCCGGCTCCTGCCTAGCGTCTCCACTGCCGGAAACTAATCGGCTTCAACATTCCACGAAGTTCGCTGTTCGCTCGACACTAAATTGACCGTTCCAGGAGCTCTACAGTGGATGAGCAGTACAAAAGCATCGCAAGGAATTCGAGAGAGCAGTACATAGATCCCTAAGCCCTACGCAGCAATGGAATGCAAAAGTCAAAGTAGCAATGACGAGGAGAGAGCAGGCACATTTTTGCTCGCGACCTGAGTTGGAGGTGCCGCCGTTCTCGGACCTCTGACGCGCGGCGGAGGTGGAAGCGGAAGCGGGGAGACAGTCATCACCGACGTCGAGCTCCAGCACCGAGAAAGAGTTCGAGACCTGCTCCATTTCCGTACCGGAGCCGAGTGGCGCGATTTGAATCAGCCCTTCAGGCTGCCGTAAACGGCCGGAAGCTGTGCCTTAAATAGACCGAGCAATACGCTCCACGCGAAATTACATTTTTGCCCATTTGATCAACCCTTCGGCCCAAGGCCCTGTTTGTTTGGAGGAAAAAGCAGCAAGAATTCCCCACTTTTTACTGCTCATCCGTACTTGCCCAGCCGGGAAGATTTTTAAATAGTAACCTATGACAATGACTTGATGTGAAAAAAAAAGAAGAATTTGTTAGGTCAGTAATTATATGGTAATTGCTAAGATTTATTTATTAGAATTTAATTTAGTGTTTTTTTTTCATTTCACATTATATAGTCTAAGTTTTTTAAATTATTTTTACTTTTTTTGTTTAATTAATTAATTGCTCAAACACGATCGCACCATATCCGTTATGTATTATTAAGTAAGCGAGCAACTCGGGACTCTCTTCCATCAGAGAGCATCGGCGCGAGCTGAGTCTGATAGGCATCCCTCCATTTCTATAGACAGCAGCTAGAGCAGAAGAGGAAGACGCGAACCCGATGGCGGATCAGCTCACCGACGATCAGATCTCTGAGTTCAAGGAGGCCTTCAGCCTCTTCGACAAGGACGGAGACGGTCTCTATCTCCCGCCTCTCGCGCTTTCGGATCTCCCTTTCTCGTTAGATTTTCAATGATGAGCTCATGCTCTTCGAGTTTTGTTGTTTATTCGCTGTTCTGATTCGCGATCGTCGTTCTGTCGCTGCTACGCTTCAACACCTTTTTGGTCAGCGGCTTCGTCTAGAATTAATAGCATTTCTGGCTTTTATCTTCGGTTCTTCAGCTGAGGTGACGCGACCGTTCAGTCTGAGCAGTTGCTTCGGTTAAATTTCTCTTTTGTGGTGTAGATCCTTTTGATCTCATGTGTTGCGGACCTTTTTTGATATATTTTATGGTTCTGACGATTCACTGTGAATTAATGTCGATTTTAGAGTTCCTTCTTTGATCTTCTGAGTATTGTGCGGTTTCAAATCCCATGCAATATTGCATTCTTTTGCTCTACATGAACTATGTGACCCTCTTGAGAGTTTTTCTGAAGTCCTACGAGTTTTTTAGATGGTAAGGATTGTTTGTACCAGATTATGGATTGGGTTTCCTCTAGTCATTGATGAATTCCGCATTTTTTGGTGGATGCCAATGCCATGTGGCATCTGTGAACTGATGAGCATTGCAGTGAATTTTCTTTTTCGCCATTTTGGAATCTGTATTGTTTGCCTTTTCACTAGGTGCTTTAGATGGGACATTAATATGTCTTTGCAATGCTCTTTAGGCGTTTTATCTTATTTTAGCTTCACGATCATACTATTATTTACATCACTTCGATGGGAATCTCTGAGCTCGCTATGCTCATTATCTGATTATTCTTACCTTCTTCTATCAGAAGGTGATGCTGGATTCAATATTCTCCTGTCAGTTGCAGCATTTAATTGTATATGATTATCTTTAGCTCTTAGCTGATTTTTTTCGATGTGATAAAGTCTTTTTTGGAGGTGAACTTGAAGTGGGGAATTGAATGCACATTCAAATATTCATGTTTCACCATCTCCGATGGTTCTATTTACAGACAGCAATACTGACACAATGATTTTGTTTTCTGATAACATGTTTTCAGGTTCCATCACAACCAAGGAGCTTGGGACTGTTATGAGGTCACTTGGGCAGAACCCAACCGAGGCAGAGCTTCAGGACATGATCAGTGAGGTTGATGCTGATGGTAACGGTACTATCGATTTCCCAGAGTTTCTTAATTTGATGGCTAGGAAGATGAAGGACACCGACTCTGAGGAGGAGCTCAAGGAAGCTTTCAGAGTTTTTGACAAGGACCAAAATGGTTTCATCTCCGCTGCTGAGCTCCGCCATGTCATGACAAACCTTGGTGAGAAGCTGACCGATGAGGAAGTTGAGGAGATGATCCGAGAGGCTGATGTGGATGGTGATGGCCAGATCAACTATGAGGAGTTTGTCAAAGTCATGATGGCCAAATGAGGATCCTTTCCAAATCAATCATCTAATTTCCGTTTTAATAGAAAATCGGTACGGAATAAGAAGATTAAGTTGCTGAGTTCTATATTTCCTGCTGGACCTTGGCAATCGTTGCTAGATTTCTTTGGGCGTGTCTCTGTTTCTTTGTTTGCATCATTGCTTGACAGACTTCTTGATTTTTCTACTTTTATGCCAGATTGCTCCTGACTCTATTTGAAGCTTCGGTGTCCTGCTCATTTGCATCATGCACCTAGAAATTTTGGGAAAATCGTATGGTAATCCACCATGTGCGAATGATGTTGTGTGATATTTCAGTTTTCTACATTTATTATGTGAATTTGGCAATGACGTCTGAAGGGGCAATATCTACATCATCCAAGGACTTGGCAAATACTATTTTACTTTGCATGACCTTGAGTTTGTCTGATCCAACACTGCATCAATAGTTTAGATTCCGAGAACGGAGTTTGACGATAACGTCGGTCAGCTTTTACAGTTGCGGCAGGCAGAGAGGGAATCAGATCGAATTGATGAGAGAATGCTTTTGGAAATTTTACGTTCCCAAACCAAAGAGTGAAATTATAGCATCTGAATCCTGGCAGAAAATCAAATAGTAACATCTTTGATAACCATTTTGAAAGTGGGGAAGGGCGGGCGCTGATAAAGAGACGGGTCTGAATTGCTTTGAAAACAAGCATTTCTGAAGAATCTCCGTACATTTAAGCAGCTTAATCTGTGACAAAGGTTCAAACCTGCACCTCACGTGGGGGGTTGTGCGATGTTAGAGGGTCCATTTTCTTCCATCAGCATATTCAAACCTAAACATCACACTTCATTATAAGAAGATATGAATTATTTTAACAAACTTATTTAATGAGGTTAACCTCATTAAAGCACACCAGGCTCTGCTTACACGTGGTATCAAGTGACTGATCTGCTTCCTGTGAACAAGATATACCTTTATGATAGTCACACCAAAAGATTTATTTATACGCAGCTCCTGATTACATAGAACATGGAATAATTCCATCACGATCGCAACTTATTGCATACCTTGCTGCAACCCAAGCTAAGATCTACATCTGTAGAAACCAAGTATCCTGTTACCTTCAGGAGAGTCAGAGAACGCTGATACCTGTTGAAACTACCTAGACCATTGATAGCGAAGTGTATTTAGGTTGAAATGCAATCAGCCCGTGGCATCGACATCTACTGAGAACAATGGATATACGACATGTTCTTCATTCATGGGGCTGTGCTAGGAAAGGCTTGAAGGTTAAGAGCAGCCCCAGTAGCTGGATCAAGTTCAGTATGAAAAACACAATCTGATCGCCTGCATTTATCAAGAAAATAGGCAAACATTTGTTTATAGGTCATGCTTAATGGATTCCAAAGATAACTTCTAGAACCATGAATTTCAGGTCAAAATGGTTGATAATAGTGTGATGGTGATGATCATGTTATCTAGTGGTTCAAGAGACCGGGATCAAATCTATTCTGGCATTTTTCATGGTCAAGTTGAGCAATCACCAATAACTACATTGATAATCCATCACATGATAATCCTACATCAGTAGTATTTCAAACATGAACGAGAGAAAATGAGTGGGCATTGATGATGTAGATAATTCCGGAAATATTCTGAGAATAAACTTCCCCAAGCAAAAATTTCATACCTGGGAGAAACGAAGCATGTTGCCGCTTCTGGGCCCAAGAGAAGCTGCAAATTGAGAAGACAAGAATTCAAACTATTAGTATGGTGAGTATAAAATGAACTGAGATCTTAGGACCAGCTTTCTCAAAAGCACTTGCCCGAGTGGCTTGAACATGTCTCATGCTTTCCAATAGTGTTACTTTGGACTTGCAAAGCAAGCATGAGTTTTGCCTAGTCTATAAAGGAAAGAACAGAAAATCAGCGAGGAACAGTAAGTGCTGGGTTGACTTTGACTTACAGGGCACCTGCTCCGGCTGGGCCAAATGCCTTGGAAATAGACATTGCAGTCATCGAAATTCCGTTAGCAGCAGCTCTTTGTTGTTGGGGCTAAAACAATTGAGAAAATTTAATTAGTTATTAAACCAGTAGAGATGATAATTCAGTGAGGGAGCGAACGAAACTGAAACTTGAACGTACCACAGCATTATTGAGCAATATAAATATTCCAGTGACAGCAGAAACCTGCGTAAAATTTACTGATCATTATAATTTTACTAAGTGGGCATCATAATATGAGAAGCAAAGTTCAGGCACTTACTGAAAGAGCGTTCCTCAACATGGATCCAAAGTTCAATACTATATGGAGGATCAATCCTGACAGCATAGCTATGTAAGGGTAGCTTGCCAACAATGGAATAGATAAAGCCTGTAAATTAGGACCCGTTAAATTTGAATCTGTTAACTGATTTATTTTGACGATTAAATTGAGAAGGATGAATAAGAAAAACAGGAGTTATGCGAAAGCTAGAATTTTACAGCTGAAAGCCGAGTGGTTGTGATTGGTCCAAGAATTTTCTCAACTGGTGGATAAAGCAAAAGCTGAAATAGTAAAAGACCAAACCCTGAAACGACCAAAGGCTCAGAACAGTCAGCTGAATTTCTGGGGAAAATAACTGAACCCGGGGAATCATTTGCCAACTTTAGGTCTTCCAGAAATAGAGCAGTCATTCAGCTTTCATAATGTATGCAGATGGTGGGAAGTATAAGATGTGCTATCAATTCCTACTGGCTTCACAAGCATACAGCATAGTTGGCAGGACTCCTTACTTGGTTATAGATGAAATCAGACTAGTTAGAGCAGCTTAAAGTACATCTTTAACAGTACTAGAGAACATGCCTGAGATTGCCAGAACTTCACCAACAACTTGGGATGAAAAGCTAAGTCCTCCGTATTTCTTGTCACTAACAGCCCACAATGAGAATACCTGCATATTGAAACTAATATCACCATTTTCACCAAATCAAGCAAATAAGCTGAAGTTCAAAAGAGGCAGACTGCAGAATGTAACGAAAGAGCAATTATAGCACAAAGCATACCTCTAAGTAAGCTATCTCCTGAAGTGAAAAAACACAATATACAATGATAGTGGACATTAAGGGCCAATTCTTCAATAAACTAGCTTTAGAAGATGAGTTGTATTCTTCAATAGTTGTATCCCTGATTCCATCAGATACAGCAGAAGGAACTTCCACATCCCTTGGCTCAAGTTTCTCATCCATGCTGTTGTTGTGCATGTGCAACGTTTCCTGCATTAGCACAAAAATTATAGAACATTCTAGGGCAAACCTTGCCGTTTATTCTTGTCATTGATGATAAAATCATCTCAATTAACTAATACCCACAGGCAAACACCAGCAGCATATGAATACTCCGAAAGCATAAACTGATATTAGAAGGCATGGTAGGAAGTAGGGAAACCTGCAAAGGGAACACATGTAAATAATTCATGGCAACGTGAACTTTTTAAGAAGTATGGAAGACTAAAAACCTCTAATTGATTGGATTTTCTAGAAGAACATGACATGTACCTCCCAAATATAGAGCTTTGAGCAAACACGCTTGGGTATTTTTCTGCAGGCTGGAAACACCAAGCGTTAGAATGGGGTGACTTGCTTGCCCCAGAGAAGACAATTCCTATGAGAACATGAAAGAAAGGAAGTCCCAGATATTGCTACAATGAAAGGAAGAGGATAACGTGGGAAGAACAGTAGCACTTCCCCATTTAACTATTGGCATACAACTCACAGAATTGATAAACGGCATTGCGATAATAACTCCACATAACATCTCGATAGTGGAATTAGTTTCTTGCTGGCATGCATCAAAATGCCAGTCCCAATAGAGTTTCAGCAGAGTAAAAGATACACTGCCAATGTTATAAAGTCAAATTTCCTGCGGTGAAAGTATTGACACAAAACAACCATAATTTAACACCAGTAAAAGTTTCTGGTGCATGCTATCAAAATATTTGGATACCTGAGCAAATAAACCTCCAATGGCAGGACCAATAATTAGTCCTATGCCTCGAGATGTACTAACCTGAAAAGAAGTGGTTGAGCAGCTTATGCTTGCCAGGCACTACATCTACATGTAATTACAAAAATAGAAGAAAAACTGCAATTCCTTACAACTGATAGTGCCAGAGAGCGATATTCATCTCGACAAATTTCTGAAGCATATGCCTGAAGTAGAATCAAATCCCCATTGAGAGCACAGAGAGATTATTATTCAATCTAGTATATGTTCCAAGAAGAAACTGACATTACCACAGAGCGAGTATATGATTGTAAAGCTAGGGTACATGTAGAGACCATACCCTAATTGTGCCAAGAAGACTATTGAAGCATCCAAGAAGAAATCGCATAACAAGTGCCATCCAGAAACTTGTGCTAAGCCCAAAAAGAGTGTTGAATATGACTCTGGCAATAATAAATTGATATTAAGGCGACCTTAGAAGCAAAAATAGATTCTCGCGGATGAAGTTTCTGTGAGAGATGGTACATAAAAAGATAACACTGACACTGAAAATGTCCCAATCAGAATGATTGGTTTGCGACCATATCGATCAGCCACCACTCCCCAAAAAACAGACGTAAGTGCTCTTCCAACCATGAAAGAAGATCCTGTAAATGAAGATGCTCATCACGTAAGGAGATACATACACTGAACTTTTAGCATGATATAGAGGCGCGAAATATTACCCACGAATCCAGCATAATATCCAATATCTTCCTCTCTCTCCGCAATATGAAAGTCTCTAATCTGCATCAAATATCAAGTTCATGCGAATATACAAAGATTGAATATAAGCAACTGAATCCCAATGGTGGGTCTTTGGAGATGCCAATAAGACTCGTCTCTTAATACGCACTCTGAGAATTCATCAGAAGAAACGGGTGGACTATCTTGCAAGTAGAAGGAAGACGTACCATGAAGTACACAAAAGGAAACAAGGACGATGACAGCAAAGCTGAAAAATCCCAGGAACGGCAGGATCAGATGTTAGAGCTAATTCAGAGACGGACGTTCAACAGTTTCACTGAACGTAAGGCAAGTGAAAAGACATGATCAACGCGAAGACAAGATCATGATCATCCTCCTTCAATTATTCATCCTCGGAAGATATCGCCGAGGTCACTATAGTATTAGACTGCTCGACTATAGCCATCCAACACAGTCGGGAGCAGAGAAGGGGGATACGTGAAGAGATGAGAGAGACTAACCGGTGCAGAGGGAGACGATCCATATATAGGACAAGTTCTTGTACGGGATCCCTCTCTGCTCTTCCTTGAGGCGATCGACCTCACAGCCGGGACAGCTCCGGCGGACATCCTTCTTCTCCGGCAGGAGCGGGCTCCGATTGTCCGCCATTGCTGAAACTCTCCCCTCGGGAGGCGTGTGAGCTCAGCTCAGCTCAGCTATAATCATCACAGCTTTCCTCCTCGCCCCTCAAATACACTCCAGTTTATCTCTCTTTCCAACTGCCAGCGGGGAATTTTGCTTCCACTTTTCGTGGAGTGTCAAATGTGGCGGCAAATTTGTCTTACATTGAACACAATTTATTTAGCGCAAATTGCATATAAAGCTATTAGATTTGCGTAATTAAAAAAAAGAATAAATATTTTTATTTTTTTAAATTAAACCAATTCTTAAAATTTATCCTCAATTGCTTAATTGGCATCTCCTGTCCGATACTTTTTTTTTCTAGGTAGGATTGAGAAATTAAAATATATATATATTATCTGGTAAAATGATTTTTTAATATATATATATATATATAATCAGAGAATGTCAGATAGCTCGTTTCTTCCGTCATTCTCTTGAATAAGCGGGGGGANAGGTTAATGTATATGGGACATATAATTTGGTCAATTAAATCTCACATACCATCAATTCTTTTTCATTTGATTGGATCTCTATTAGATCCTAAACGGATTGATACATTAAAAAGATGAAATTTAAAATTTCTCAACTATAACATCGTATTTGCTCTTTCGATTTTTTGCTTAAGATATAGTTCTTCAATGTTCTATATTGTGATATTCATATTGTTTCATTTTCGTCAATCATTTTGGTTATTTGGTTCCATATGGATACGGCTCATTCAAGGGAATAGAGGAGAAAACAGGGACAACGTATTTTTTTTCTGTGTATTTTATAAGTTCTTTAGACATATTTTCTTCTTCTTCTTCTTTTATTTTCACAACCGTACTTGAAGAAAAAATTACCACATAAGACATGTTATTTACATAATTTTTAAAACATGACCGAACTAGAAATCGGTGTAAACATGGGTTCATATGTCGGATCAGAGATTTAATAAATAATATTAATAA